>JAYEVH010000154.1:0-285374 GCA_036346255.1 Ampelocalamus luodianensis | reverse complement strand
TTATATCTTGTTAATTAATGTTAATGACATTGTGGGACTAACATTTTCCATGAGTTGGATAAATAAGTTATGTTCCAGGGTGATGAAGACTTTGGATGACATCATGAGTTGATTGTCATCAAGTCAAGGTTCAAGAAGATGATGCATCATGTGTTGATGCATATCAAGATCTCGAAGAAGAGATGATCATGAGTTGATCATCAAGTCAAGAGAAGACTCATCATGTGTTGAGTGAGGATGCATCATGGGTTGATGCATATCAAAGCGATGACCGGACTTGAAGTGAAGATGTGCGTCATCAAGCTTCAAGAAGATGGTCAAGGCAAAGGTATGACTAGCTAGGGCTAAGGATGTGTTCCTAGTCTTTTATCGGTCTTGGTGTTTGGTTGGAAGACCGGATTGCTAGTATAGGTTGCCGTACTATTAAGAGGGGTCTTGTCTAGTAGCTTGAGTTAGTCATGTGTTGATAGCTCATTGTGTTTGCTCTAGCTCAACTTAACATGTTGCCTATATTTGTGAATGTGTTTGCAAATAGTTGAGGCTCATGGATAATCCTTGTAGCATGTGACTATACTTTGCAAATGTGTTTTGCAAACGGTTGAAGTCCATGTACCTACTCCTTGTAGCATGATCTAAGTTTGCAAATGTGTTTTGCAAATTGTTGGGATTCATGTATCTTCCCTTGGCATGGTCTAAGATTGCTTGTTGCTAACTCTTTGGACTTAGACCATGGTAGTGGCTCTTTGAAGTTGTGCTTTTTGATTTGATAAAATGTGTTTGAGATCAAATCAAATAGGTGGGTTGAGTAGCCCACTGAATAAGCTTTCAATAGAGTCCAAGATCACTCAATTCCGACATCGAGTCAAAAGTTATGACCTTTTACCGAGTGTCATCTGTGCTGAAAATCGGGCTGCGGTAGTACTGCCAGTATAACTGCGTGTAGTACCATGAGCAGTAGTACCGCCCCTTGTGAGTGCGGTACGACCGCAAAAGGCAGAACGGCTAGTTTTTGGCTGTTCGTCTCCAAGCGGCTAGTTTTTGTTGTGGGGCTATAAATACCCCTTGGCCGTTGAGAGACAACCTTTGGCATCCCATTGAATTCCTTTGAGCTAAGAGCAAGTCCTCTACTCCCATTTGTGCATGTGTTGCACTTAGTGAGGTTTGAGAGGCAAATCCTATTGCATGTGTTGCATTAGGTGGTGGATTTAGTATCCACGAGAGCTTTGGCACTTGATTGGTTCAAGTGAAAGTTGAGACTTGTTACTCTTGGTGTTTGCCGACACCTAGACGGCGTGGGCGTGGTCGTCGGTGATCTTCTCAAGTGAAGCTTGTGAGAAGACCGAGGCGATTTGTGAGTGGCTTGGTGCTCGCCATCTCGGAGCGGAGTAAGAGCAACCCTAGTGGATCGAGGTGATAAGTTCAAGTTGGAGTCGGTTCAAGCGGTTGATCTCACTTAGAGGTGTTGGTTGGTTGGAACCGGTCCAAGTTGTTTGGACTTACCTCGGAGGTGTTGCCTCGCGTTTTGGAGCCGATCCAAAAGGTTGAACTTACCTCAACGTGGATTAGGGGAGACCGGCAAGTCTTCGATCACCACGGTAAAACATCGCCGTGTCATCTTGTGGTTGCATTCTTGAGTTTTACCTTATTGCAATTTACTTTCATATAATTAAGTTGCTTATTTATTATGTATGAATGCTTGCCTTGCTATGTGCTATCTACATTGCTTAAATTGAATTGCTCACAAGTTAATGCTAAATTGATTATTATCTTTAGACTTGTAGTGTTGGTGCACTTAGTTGTTTAGGCAATAATTGTGCTAAACCGAATTGATATTTAGCTTCCGCATTAGAAATCGGTTTAACGCATAAAAGTTTTAAATTGACTATTCACCCCCCCTCTAGTCGGCCTACTCGATCTTACAAGTGGTATCAGAGCTTGGTCTCTCATTTATTAGACTTAACCGTCTAGAGAGTAAAGGATGGCGACTAGAGATTTAGTGCACCTAGGTGAAGCACCAAAATTTGATGGCACAAATTATGCACATTGGAAAATCCGTATGTCATGTTATTTTAAGGCCATGGGCCTAAATATATGGCGGATTGTAGATGTTGGCTTTTCTCCTCCATTGGATAGTCTTGATCCAACAATTGAGGAAGAGAAATGCTTACATCTCGACGCTCAAGCAATTAACGCTTTATTTAGTGCTTTGAGTGTAGATGTGTTTGATGCCATATGCGATCACGAGAACGTTCATGAGATGTGGACCCATCTTCAAGAATATTATGAAAGGTCCACTTCCACAAGTAATGATCGCATAGAGGAATGGACGTCGAAGAAGAATGCTCAACTTCTAGCTCCGACGATGATGACATATCAACTCCATCAACATCGCCTCATTGCTTTATGGCTAAAGGTAAAAATGAGGTAAATAATTATGAGCCTTCATATGATGAATTGATGGAGATGCTAGAAGAATTAAATGAATATATTGGAAAAGAAAAGAAGAGATTCAAGGTTTTGGAGAAAGAGCATATCTCACTTCAAGATAATTATGATGTGCTAAAAGATGAACATGAAACTCTTCTTCTAAATAATTTTAAAAGGTCTAATGTGGATATCGAATAACATGTAATCTAATAGATGATTTGCCATGCATAGCTCCTATTTCTTGCAATTCATCTATGGTTAGCATATCCACATCTTGTGATGATTTAATTGATATGCCTTGTAGCACTTGTGAAAATGCTACTATTTCCTCTATGCTTGTTGAAACTAACCTTGTAGAGGAAAACAAAAAGCTCAAGGCCCAAGTCACAAATTTGAAAAATGACTTGGATAGAAGCCACAAAGGGAAGACCATTCTTGATGATATCTTGAGCAAGCAACGAAGCTCAAATGACAAGAGTGGAATCGGCTTCACTCACATGAAGAAAAGAGAGAATAGCAAGATGAGACACAATCAAAGACACAACAAGAACATCAAGTGCTTTGATTGTCATCAAAAGGGTCACCTCTCCTCAAAATGCCCTAATAAGGAAGATTACAAGAGAGGACTTGGCTTCATCGAAATGAAAAAGGTGAAGTTCATCCCAAAGCAAAAAGGAAAGAAATACTCAAATATCAAATGCTTTGGATGTTATGAAAAGGGACACATTGCTTCCGTGTGCCCTAACAAGGTAAATGATTTAAATGATATACCTTGTTGTTCTAAATTAAATGCTTGATTTCCTCTATGTCTTGTGAGACTAATCTTGTAGAGGAAAGTAAAAGATCAAAGATATAAAATGCTTTGATTGCAATGAGAAAGGTCACTTTGCCTCCAAGTGCCCTATCAAGAAAATGGACAAGAGAGGATTTGGTCTCACCGCCAAGAAGAAGGTGAAGAGTCACCCAAAGCAAAATGGAGATCAATTCAAAATTATCAAGTGCTTTGGATGCAAGAAGTTTGGACACATTGCCTCGGTGTGCCCAAATCAAAGGATGTCAAGCCAAGACATTCAATGAAGAGGCAAGACGGCAATGAGCAAGAAAAGACATCAAGGGGAAGCAAAAGCCCTACTTGCTACAATTGCTGGAGAAAGGACATTTTAGTAAGGAATGTTCCAAGGTATCTCTCCTAAGCCAATTATTTATAATGATCATTATGTGCTTAGGAAGGATAAGAATGACAATGTGTTTGCTAGAATTGTTAGTTCACCTAAGACTATTATTAGAAGGGCTATTTGGGTGCCCAAAAGTATTGTGACTAACATTCATGGACCCAACCAAGTATTGGGTACCAAAATGCGCTTAAATGATTAATAGGTACTTGGAGATGCATTGGAGGTTTGGCTCACACATGAAGAGGTGGAATTCACCATATGCAAAATCGGAGCCAAGCTTAAGGATGATCAAGTCATATCATAAGTCAATGCTATTTCTTAACAAGTACTTACATTGAAGTATCTAGACCCTTTACCTTGTGTAGGTTGCATTTCATGAAAATATTATAAAAAGGGTTATTCTTGCTCTTGCACTTAATCGTGATTATTCAAATCTTGAGCAAGATGGTTGTGGCACATTAAGGGGGAGTGCTAAGTCATTTACATGTATATCACATCCCTATGTGTGCCCAAATTAATTAAGTGCTAATAATGTTTTTCAAAATTAAGCCATTAAGCCAAAAGTCAAAATTTTGAAATTATTAGTATATCCTTTGAAAAATTAGTTACAAAATGTATACAAATGCATTTCAAATGTTTACCAAAGGATTTGGTTCAAGAAAAACATATTTTAAATGAAAATGAGTTTCTACCCAAAATTCTAGATCATAGAATCTTGTTTTTGACATAAACTAGATTTTTGTGTAAAATCTATTCTAAAAGGAATTTGACCTTTGTCCCAAAAGGAAAATCCTAGAGTTGGCTATTCTAATCATTTTTGGTATTCAAATGATTTCCAAAAGACCAACCTAGAAAAAGTTATTTGATTTCGAAACTCATCCAAAATATTAGTTTAACCATAAAGGTCACTTTCTAGCACTTAAGTGAGTTTAGCCAATTGAGCCTAAATTATTCATATGAATAGGTCCATGATGGTATTCATGACTCATACACAAAATTGGATACTCAAAATTTCTTCATTTGCTCAATTTGGATCTTTTTGTGAAAAGTCTTGAAAATGCGATTTCATTTCCAAAATCAAAACACTAATTCATAAAAACTAATTCCTTGAATATTAATTAGTCCCCTTAGTGCATAATGATCCTTAAAATATTTAATTGAGTTCAAAACTAGGGATCATTTGCATAAGCTTCAATTCTCTTCTAAATTCCCTGATCAATCATTGTTATCCCAGAAAAATCGGAACTACCGGCAGTATTCCTGCGGTACTACCTCTTTGCGGTAATACCGGTCTTTGTATGGCGGTACTTCCGATTATCCTGATAAAACAGCCAATCTCAAACTATTTCAATTCTAAATCTATTGTGGTTGTTTCCCAAAGTTAAGATTGATCCTTGCTATCTTTGCAAGCTACCCTCAAATGCTTATCTTGACCACCTTGTGATATTCTTATCATTACAAGTGGTACTCTTTCAAGTGGTAGCTCTTTTGATCATCTTTGATCTCGGCATGAGAATCATTTGTGTTTGATTCAAGTGGTATCCTTGTTTTTACAAGTGGTACTCTTCAAGTGATATCATCTTGTCCTTACAAGTGGTATTCTCAATTGATATCATCGTACTCTCTTCACGTTGTATCTTTTAAGTGGTATCTCTTGTTCTTATTCACAAGTGGTATCTAACTCTTTCATGCCGATCAATTCTTTGCTTACCAAGCTCTCCCGATACCTAATCACTTCTTATCCATGTGGTCTCTCGATACCTCAAATTTCTTGATGTCGTTTTCAAGAGGTATCTTATCCAAGTGGTTTCTCCGATGCGATATCTTTTCAAGTCTTATCTCTTCAAGAGATATATCTCAATTGTATCAAGTGGTATCATCTTATCTCAAGTGGTTTTCTCTCTATCTCTTCTCTCTATGCTTTCATTAAAGATCTTAAAAAGAAGTTCAAGCACCTTGAGATTGCAAGACCCGTCGACGCATGTTTTCCACAAGTGGTATCAACATATGGATTTACAAGTATTATCTACAAGCAAAATTTACAAGTGGCGTGGATCGAATTATAGTATCCACAAATGGAGTTTAAAGAATATCTTTCGACAAGTGGTATCTACAAGAAGTCTCTACAAGTGGTATCTACTTAAATTGTTCAAGGATTACCTTACGAGTGGATACACATAAAGAAAATGGGGAGAATGCTTTTGTGTCAAAAGCAAAGATAAGTGGACGAAGAAATCCTTTGTGTGTCAAAGGAGTGGAACCTTTGTGTAAGGGGAGTTTTCTAAAATATTTTGAAAAAGTTTTATTGGAAACCTTTTAGTTTTAAAAATTGGTATACTAATATATAGGAAAACTAATTTGAAAAGACTCCTTATGGTTTCGCTTTATTTTAGATCTTTTGGTGTTTATGCCAAAAGGAGAAAGTTGATTTGGATCAATTTATTTGGATTCTCTCTTATGAGTTCACCCTATCTTATGTTTAGTCCAAAAGTGAGAGAATGCTTTTGGAGAACATAAAAGAAATTTTTAGGAGAATGTTCTCACCTTATATCTTGCGTAGATCATAAAAGGGAGAATATTTCAATGATCAAAATCATATGAATTCTATTGCCTAGCTCTTAAGTTTTACAAAGACTCTCCTCTGCTTTAAGATTTGTTTTGGATTTTTGGTGTTTAATGCCAAAGGGGAGAATTTGTATGAGCTACATTTGGATGTTCTTATTTGATATCTCTTGTCATGCCTTAAGTAGGAGAATTCTTTCTAAGTTTTGTGCATACATAAAATCAAATATGCTTTCTTTCTTATCATATGTTGACTTATATCCAAATGTTGCTATTAATGATGGATTTGTCATCAATCACCAAAAGGGAGATTGAAAGATCTAGACCGCTATTATGTTGTAATGGAGTTTTGGTGATTAATGATAAATCTAATTGGGAGACTAACACCTTTATTGATATACATATTGTGTAGTCTTATTTGGATATAAATGTGAAAATCATGAAGGCATGCAAAGTGATTAAGTGATTAATGACAAATACACTTGTGAGACTAACACTCCTATTGTTATATCAAGTTTAGTCTCAGCTTGGATATAAAAGCAAAAATCCAAACAGGTATGTATTCATTAATGACAAATCTATTTGTGAGACTAACAATTCTATTGATTATCTATTGCTTAGTCTCGTTTGGATATAAAGATGAAAATACAAGAGGTATGCATTCTACTTCTTCTTATTATATCTTGTTGCATTCCTCGGATCCAAAATATAGGTTAAACTCCACCAAAAGGTTAACTTGGATATGTGTATATGTTTCCATTACACATTTGTGTATGCACACATTTAGGGAGTTCATTCTATATTTTGTGGTTTCATTAGTATTGATCCATATTCTCTTTCCACATATATTAAGGATCTTTACTTTGAAATATATCCTTGAATATATTTAACATGTGTAGTTAATATATTCATATGAGTATATACAACTTGTGTAGTTTGTATACACTCATATTTAGTATATACAACTTGTGTAGTTCGTATATACTTGTAGTATATATAACTTGTGTAGTTTATATATACTCATGACCTTGTTGTTTCAGTAGTATTGATCTTTGTGATCTACTTTGAAACATAACTCTTGAGTATATATATAACTTCGTGTTTATATATACTCATACCAATTATATTCAATTATTTGCAATTGTGTTGTGGGACTAATGTGTGTGCTAAGATGTTTTCAAGGCTTAGTCCCGGAGTTTGAATGATGACATGAAAAGGAAATGCAAAGGTGATAAAAGATTGACATGACTCAAGACAAAGGAGTCATGCATTGCATTCAAAAGCTTCGAAATGCGGTAGTACCGCTATGCGCTGTATCTGTGGTAGTACCGCCCTTGGATGATCTTACCGATTTAAAGGCGGTATGAAAATTCCAAGAGCATTGCTTTTTGGACTTGGTTTGCTCACGGTGGAGCGGTAGTACCGGAGTTCATGTGGCGGAACTACAGCGTAGCTGCATGACCGCAAATATGTTGGCGGTATGTAAATTCCAGAGAAGGTATTTTTCGTATTTCGAGCCTCTGAAATCGGTAGTACCAGATTCGAGAAACGGTATACCGGAGAGCGGTATTACCGGATGCTAGTTGGCGGTAATACCGCACCTTCAGTAATGGCTTGTTCAAAAGCACTTATGCAGGTATATCTTGTTAATTAATGTTAATGACATTGTGGGACTAACATTTTCCATGAGTTGGATAAATAAGTTATGTTCCAGGGTGATGAAGACTTTGGATGACATCATGAGTTGATTGTCATCAAGTCAAGGTTCAAGAAGATGATGCATCATGTGTTGATGCATATCAAGATCTCGAAGAAGAGATGATCATGAGTTGATCATCAAGTCAAGAGAAGACTCATCATGTGTTGAGTGAGGATGCATCATGGGTTGATGCATATCAAAACGATGACCCGGACTTGAAGTGAAGATGTGCGTCATCAAGCTTCAAGAAGATGGTCAAGGCAAAGGTATGACTAGCTAGGGCTAAGGATGTGTTCCTAGTCTTTTATCGGTCTTGGTGTTTGGTTGGAAGACCGGATTGCTAGTATAGGTTGCCGTACTATTAAGAGGGGTCTTGTCTAGTAGCTTGAGTTAGTCATGTGTTGATAGCTCATTGTGTTTGCTCTAGCTCAACTTAACATGTTGCCTATATTTGTGAATGTGTTTGCAAATAGTTGAGGCTCATGGATAATCCTTGTAGCATGTGACTATACTTTGCAAATGTGTTTTGCAAACGGTTGAAGTCCATGTACCTACTCCTTGTAGCATGATCTAAGTTTGCAAATGTGTTTTGCAAATTGTTGGGATTCATGTATCTTCCTTGGCATGGTCTAAGATTGCTTGTTGCTAACTCTTTGGACTTAGACCATGGTAGTGGCTCTTTGAAGTTGTGCTTTTGATTTGATAAAATGTGTTTGAGATCAAATCAAATAGGTGGGTTGAGTAGCCCACTGAATAAGCTTTCAATAGAGTCCAAGATCACTCAATTCCGACATCGAGTCAAAAGTTATGACCTTTTTACGAGTGTCATCTGTGTGCTGAAAATCGGACTGCGGTAGTACCGCCCGTATAATCTATGATAGTACCATGCAGAACAGTAGTACCGCCCCTTGTGAGTGCGACGACCGCAAAAGGCTATGTAACGGCTAGTTTTGGCTGTTTCGTCTCCAAACGGCTAGTTTTTGTTGTGGGGCTATAAATACCCCCTTGGCGGTTGAGAGACAACCTTTGGCATCCCATTGAATTCCTTTGAGCTAAGAGCAAGTCCTCTACTCCCATTTGTGCATGTGTTGCACTTAGTGAGGTTTGAGAGGCAAATCCTATTGCATGTGTTGCATTAGGTGGTGGATTTAGTATCCACGAGCTTTGGCACTTGATTGGTTCAAGTGAAAGTTGAGACTTGTTACTCTTGGTGTTTGCCGACACCTAGGCGGCGTGGAGCGTGGTGCGTCGGTGATCTTCTCAAGTGAAGCTTGTGAGAAGACCCGGCGATTTGTGAGTGGCTTGGTGCTCGCCATCTCCGAGCGGAGTAAGAGCAACCCTAGTGGATCGAGGTGATAAGTTCAAGTTGGAGTCGGTTCAGCGGTTGATCTCACTTAGAGGTGTTGGTTCGGTTGGAACCGGTCCAAGTTGTTTGGACTTACCTCGGAGGTGTTGCCTCGCGTTTTGGAGCCGATCCAAAAGGTTGAACTTACCTCAACGTGGATTAGGGAGACGGCAAGTCTTCGATCACCACGGTAAAACATCGCCGTGTCATCTTGTGGTTGCATTCTTGAGTTTTACCTTATTGCAATTTACTTTCATATAATTAAGTTGCTTATTTATTATGTATGAATGCTTGCCTTGCTATGTGCTATCTACATTGCTTAAATTGAATTGCTCACAAGTTAATGCTAAATTGATTATTATCTTTAGACTTGTAGTGTTGGTGCACTTAGTTGTTTAGGCAATAATTGTGCTAAACCGAATTGATATTTAGCTTCCGCATTAGAAATCGGTTTTAACGCATAAAAGTTTTAAATTGACTATTCACCCCCCCTCTAGTCGGCCTACTCGATCTTACACCGGTCGAGGAAGAGAAGGGCGCTCTCCATGAATTATTTCTGGGTAAGCCCGAAGCCAAGGCAGCTCCTAGCTTTCTACTTGCTTGCTCTTTCCATCTTAGCTCAATTGAGCTCTTGTCGATTCTTGTAGTTTTCAAATCATCGTCTGTGCTGTCGGCGCTCCGGAGCTCGCCCGAGCGGCACCTCTTAGCCATTTTCCATCTCTGGTGAGCCCCTGCCTTTTCTTTCGCGTCACTTTATGCCTTGTGGTACAAACCACATTTCCCCTCAATCAATTTGAATTGATGCTTTACAGGATTGCGGGAAATCAAGTTTTCTCCTTTGTCGTAGAAAAGCCTAGCCGTTCTGCTCCCAGGCGAGTGAGTGTTTCACCGATTCCTTGATTTGGCACCATCTCCGTACCTTACTTATTCTTTTGGCACCTTTGTTGACTTTCAATTGCACTGAGTGTTTCCCTCCGCGTGGAGCCTTGGACCGCGCCGCCATTAACTGCGACAAGGAGCCTCTAGCGCTCTCCGCCACCAACTTCCCTCGTAAGCTTCGCGAGGTCCCAGAGCCTCTTTTCGGTGTCGGTTTTCTCGGAGAGGCCTCCACTTTGGCGCCCTCGGCCCCGTACACTCCTCCTCCGCTCATCTCCGTCGCCAAGACGCCACCGTACCTCTCCGCTCAAGGCGCGACCTCACCGGAAGGTAGCCCTCCTATTCTCTTCCCATTTTGCCTCACCACGCGCTCTTGGCCTCCCCTGCGCGCGGTGGCTCGGCAATGTCACGGCGCGCTCCTCTGTTGTCGGATTTAGTCCGAAAACGATGAGCGTGTTTAATTAGCAAAATCTCGGGTTAATTAGCGCAAATCCTTGTTTAGTTGCTTAATGGTCACTAAAAGAATTGATAAGTCTTTGACATGTGGGCCCAACAGCGGATAAGTGGATGTGTAAACTTTGTTGTACATATTCGCTAAGGCAAAGCGTATTCTTAGTAGGTTTAGAATGAGTTTATGCGTTCGTGAAGTAGAAGGCGTACTTTCTGAAATACGCCTTCGTCTTAGATGCGGTCGAGACTGAGTCAATGATTGACCGAGTCAACTTTGACCCCGGTCCCTCTTGTCAGCGACTGAGGCTAGAATAGCTCTCGGTAGAAAATGTATTTAATACTTAAGAAATTTCGAAATACAATTAATTGCACACTGGAAATTGTATTAACTTCAAAAATCCATATCTAATTCAAATAAACTCCAAAGTGAATGAAACCAGATTTGATTTTTTTTATATTAAGTAAAGTTTATTTTAAGATAGGTTTCAAACATTTATATTTAGCAGAGGATATAGTTTTAAGAAAATGGTCCATAACTCTATTGTTTTACAATAAGAAAAGGCTTTTAACTTCAAAAATACATAACTATTTCTTTTTAACTCCAAAATGAGTGAAACCACTTCTGATAATTTTCATATTTCATGAACTTTATATTAAAATTGGTTTCAAACATGTCTCTGTAACAGAGACCATTATTTTGGAAAATAAGCTATAAACACTATTATTTTTACAAAAGGAAAAGACTGATAGCTTTAACAATTCATAAGTAATTATTGGAAACTCCAAAAATAGTGAAATCAATTTTGGTAATTTATATTTCAAAGGCACTTAATTATAAAAATGGTTCCCAACTTACCTCTGTCACAGAAACTATAGTTTGGGAAAATGATCCTAAAGGATATTATTTTTACACTATTAATGCGGTAACTTTGAAAATCAATAACTAAATCATAAGAACTTCAAATGGGACAAACTCAACTATTCTGAACTTGTATTAATATTACCTATTTACCTATGTAATCCTCTACCCCACCACTGTTCTACAAATTTTGGCCAAATAATTAAATTACATAACTTAGGGTTAATGAAACCTGAAATTCAAAATAGCATAACTTCCAATTCATAACTCCAAATGGAATAATTATTTTACCTAAATCCATCTAAAATCATGACCTAACTACTGTAGAAAAATCATGCATTTTTGAGCATTTTGGTTTTGAGTTGTTTTCTCAGTATTTATTTGATGTTATAATTATATAGATCCGAGCATATTGATATCGACACTTACGCTACCGAGAGTGAGCAGCTACTGTACCAGCAAGGCAAGCATCATTTGAACTTTCTTTTGCATCATATTTGATCCCGTTTTGTTAAGTTAGTGCAATGATAATTGCTTGCATGCTATTTTGATTATGTCAATATTTTTGTGATGTGTAGTTTAGTTATGTCCTATGCTTGAGGTTAATCTTGAATTATGTCAACTCCTATATGCTTAAGATAGGATGTGTGAATTATGGGTTATAGAATTGCTTAGCCATGCAAGTCTAGACACGATGAGTTCGATCGTCAGAATAACCCAATGGTTTTGGGATAAACACAACTCTCATTTTATGATTTATACTTCAGATCTTTGTAGCTGTTTTATGAGTTAAATTTTATCATTTTTAAATGAGCTTTTGGTCTGGACAAGTGTTGGTTAGTGATGGTGCTTTGTGCACGAGCATTGGGTAAGTGGAAGGACTTGTTTGGACAATTGAGGACCGAACTTTGTAACGTCGTTAATTCAAGTACACTCGTCTTGCTGCCACCACGCGGTATATGAGTGCCGTATGGTTAAGTAGGGGAGGATTTTATTGTGTTAAGTCCTTGGTGGTGTAAGAGGCATAGCGACCAGTGAAATCCTATGTTCCTTAGGAGCCGATGTAATCATTTATAGTGTGCAAGAGAGCACCAATTCTTTTTATTTTGATTGCATCAGTATTTCCAATATAACTTTTGAGCCCCTAGCAAGTGCTATCAGGCGCTTGTACTAGGCAAGGAACCATCTCACAAGGGGACTTAGCTCAATAGGGCTTTCTTCTTTGAAAATAGTGTATCTTGATTTACCCACCAAGCATACCATAGGAAGTGTGCTATTCGAGGCCTCTAGAGGCTTACGGGCTAATCAAGTCGTGTGGGTAAAGTAGTACACCCACGCAGGTATCAATCTATTCGAATAGCGTGTCCACTGCTATGGGCAACCGCTTGAGTTCGGAGTTACTATTGTTAGACTTTTAATTAAAATTGTGGTTGAACTTGGTATTCGTCATGAACAGGATGTTCATGTGTTTAGTACATCAAAGTGGGCTGCCACTTTGGTCTTTATGATTCAATTGTTTATTCTTGAAATGCTTTACTATATGCTTTACTTCTACTTCAAATCTGATTTTAAATGGGCACATGAAAAACTAGTATGTGTAGGATGTTAATTGTTGCGTCTCTTTCGCAAAACTAAACCAATATGAGCCATCCTTTGAATGACCCTTATGCATAACTATTTTTATTTGTGTAAGACTTGCGAGTACACTTGTACTCGGCGGATGTTCTTCGCCTTTTCGGTGAGGAAGATTATGAGGCCGCGATCTTGTTAGTGTTTACTTGGGTGACACCAATGAGTAGTGTGCTATCATTTAACTCTCGATCCCATTCTTCGATGGGTGATGGGCATACCACTTCTGGTCTTTTGCTTATTTTACTTGCTTCCACTGCTACTTGATACTTTACTTTGAATTTGGCGGTCGGCCGTATGTAATAAGTTGTAGACTTTGACTATTATGCGATGTCTTTTATCTCTTGTTGTATCGTTGTATGGATGTAATCAACGTTGGATGAGGGTATGAGTATATTGGTCGTTGATCTTGGGAGCCAATATAAGTCATACTCGTTGTTGATGAATCCCCATTTAACTCACTAAGTGTAGTGCTTCGAATCGAAGAGAATCGACAATCATGTAGCGCTCAGCAAAGGAGCGTGCATGATCGTTGAGGCTCTAGTATTCGGCTAAGCCTCTCACTTGGATAGAGTTAAATTGGAATTCATTCACCGGAGACCCATAATTATGTCCCTAAGACCTTGTCTAATCTCGGTCTTATGGAGATAATTACCGGGTCCCCAGACATCGGCATTCGAGCGTCGCGCGGGGACCTCATCCGTGTGCCCCTGACTAGGCGATCCACATGGGAGACGTTGAGATCGCGACCACGAGAAAAAACAGACAGTAGTAGTATATTATTACCAATGTTCTGAATTATCATTTCAATTAAGTTTTATAACGTTCTCCTGCAAGTTCTGTAATATCAGTGTGTATGAATTCCCGGACGAATCGCAATATCACTTACCTTCCCCTTTACGAATCGTTGATACCTCAATCGTCCTCGCTAAATTCTTCAAAAATTAACCGTAGTAGAACAACATACGACGATGACAAAATGTTATTGCGAGTCTAACAGATTTGGTACCGTTTAAAATTTATGAAAATCAAAATCTGGCTAAGTGGAATAGGGTTGTGGTATCTATCGCGATTGAATGGCGATAGACCCTATCGCCGATTCACTCGCCATTCAATCGGCGATAGATACCTCAATCGCCGTGAGTCCAACTCAGCGCCATTGAGAGGCACAGGATATATTTTTGTAATTTTTAGGAGCGGCTATTTATTTTTGTAAATATCTTTTAAAATTATATTATTTTTTTTAAAAAAATCACTATTATACACCATAATGTACTCTGCCATACAAAAAAAAAAATCAGAGGCAAAAGGAAATTTCAGGATAATTTCAGAATGCAACACAGCTGATGAAATCTAGAGAATCATTTCACAATCTTAGTGAAAGCACTTGCCATTTCCCTTAAAAAAGAAATGGAAATGAAAGAAATAAACTTTGCAGATGTAATTAGGATCTTTTAGTTATAATAAGTTAGTCTCAGGTTATCCCTTGTTCCCCCGAAAAGGTACAACACAAAGGAGCCTTTAGGGAATAAAAGATTCGGCCTAGCCTTCATCCAATCACAATACAAACAAATAGTAACTGATGAGTACAAAATTTCATTTTGCGTGCCTATCAGAGAAATTCCAGTACACAGATCGTCCTTCCAGTGTAAATGCCATCAATTTGTAAGAGCAAACAAAAAAAATTGGCAAACACCAACAGTTTAAGGATCAGAGAATATTCATCTGCACAGCAACTGGGCAAGTACATCCACAACCAGTCACAATCACGGCCAAATCCTTCCCATCAGGCAGGACGAATCCTATCACCAATTACAGAGTAGCCACATTGCCACAAAACTAAAACCAAGATTACTCAGTAGCCAAAGGCCTCACCTTGCTACTAGTGAAGAGGAGCTCCTCGCCGCACTCGTTCCTCCACGAGATGACCTGCCCGCCGTGCAGGCTGACCTGCAAACACCACATCAACCAAAAGACTCACATCAGACCAACACGAGGCCAAAAAATGAAATGCCGAGGCGCCAATCGCCCATCAGAAAGTGCTACGATCCCGTGGGATGAAGCAGCTTTCGACAAGCGTATTTCGGTTTCTGGAAGAAAGAACTAGTTGAGAGAGAAGAACAAGACTGGGCAGTAGATGAACTAGATAGGGGAAGATTCAGAGTATTGTTTCTGTGTTTACAACTTTCATGCCCAACAGAGATGACAAACAAGGCTTAACTAACCACTACGTCCAAGGACCGATAGGTGGGGTCCTAACCACTGCTCACAGGTAGCGCACCCCTCAGAAACCCAGTCCTTGGCAGGATATCGATCGGATGGCTGTCGCCTGCGCAGGTTAGCTCTGCTGTATTGCTGACAAACAAGATTTCCTGTTCATCGTCAGGTATTCCTTCTAGGTTCGTAACATCCCCTCCTCCTTCGTGCCGTCTTGACCCCAAGCGAGCATGAGAAAACGTGTCTTCAGCTCGACGAAGTCCTCCCAGGTCGCATTCTTTGATGAAGATCCTGACCACTTCACCAGAACTTGAGTCCCAGAGACTGATCCCGCCCGATGAAGTCGACGCCTCGAGTACCCGCTCCAGCACCCACGCACCTTCTGGTTCCGGCAGTTCATCCAATGCCTTCTTGCCCGGAGCTAACACTTTCTTCAGTTGTGAAACATGCATCACCGGATGAATTCTACAATTCGGTGGTAATTTAAGCTTGTATGCCACCGCTCCTACCTTTTGCTCCACCTGAAATGGCCCAAACTACCTGAAAGCCAGTTTATAATTAGCTCTTACGGCTACTGAGGATTGAACATAAGGTTGCAATTTGAGGTACACCCAGTCCAAAGGATTGAAACTCCTCTCCAATCGTTTTGGATCTGCTTGCGATTTCATCCGCTGATTAGCTCGATTGAGGTGTTATCACAGCAACTCTGTCATCAATTCCCTATTCTGTAACCACATTATCAAATCTGCCGAAGCACATGAGGAAGAATCTGCCACACCAAAATGTCTCGGACTGTGTCCATATAACACCTCAAATGGCGATTTCCTCAAAGTGGTGTGGTAAGACGTATTATACCAAAACTCAGTAAGAGCTAGCCATTCCGACCATCTTTTAGGATAAGCATGCACAAAACAGTGAAGGTAAGTTTCTAAACACTGATTGACGCGTTCGGTCTGCCCATCGGTTTGCGGGTGGTAAGCTGAACTCATCCTCAACTGAGTGTTCACAAGCCGAAATAGTTCTCACCAAAGAGTGCTCGTAAATATCCTATCTCGATCAGAGATCATGGACTGAGGCAAACCATGCAGTTTAAAGATGTTGCTAATAAAAGTTTGGGCTACCTGAAATGCAGGGAAGGGATGTGCTAACGGCACAAAATGTGCATATTTGGAAAATTTGTCGATGACAACCATTATGTTGTTATATGTAGTAGATCTGGGAAGACCTATCAAGTCCAGAGAGACCATTTGCCACGCATGTTCAGGAACATGAAGTGGTTGCAGAGACCAGGGTACTTGACATGTTCTGATTTTGCATATTTGCATACTGAGCATGCTCCCACAAACGACTATATGTCTTTCTTCATTCTTGGCCATGCAAACAACTTCTTTGTTTTATTGTAAGTAACCTAGAATCCTGAGTGTCCCCCAATAGCGCTGGAGTGCATAGACTGCATAATTCGCTGCTACACTGTTACATTACTACCAACCCGAATCGCCCATCGTAGCGCAGGATTCCATCTTTGAATGAAAATTTTAGGTGTTGAGAATCCCCCACTCAATTCATCTAACAATCGACTAGTTTGGACATCATCCTTGTACCCATATGTCAACTCTATTAACCAAGCTGGTATACAAGTGGACATAGCTATTAGTTCTCCCTCCTTTTGTGAACATTTCCTCGAAAGAGCATCAGCAGCTCAATTTTTCACCCCCTTTTTTACAGCAACCGGTACTACAACCCAAGTAATTTTGTCATCACCTTCTGTTGCCATGGAGTTGTCAATCGTTGATCATCTAAATGTACCAAACTCCTTTGATCAGTTCGGATAATAAACTCGGCCTGTTGTAGGTACGGTCGTCAGTGTTCCACTCCAAGTATTATCGCTAAGCTCTCTTTCGTATGTCGACAATCCACGAGTTTGAGGCCCCAACGATGCGCTAAGATAAGCTACCGGATGCCCTGCGGCATCAACACTACTCAATTCCCTTATCCGATGCATCTGTTTCTATTTCAAATGTCTTGGTGAAATCCTGCAATGCCAGCACCGGAGTAGTAATTAGCGCCATCTTTAGAGCTTGGAGCGACGACTCCTTCTCCACAGTCCAAACAAATACTAATGATTTCTTCAGCAAATCGGTAAGGGGTCTGCTAATCAGTCCAAAATTGCGAACGAACTTCCTGTAGTAACTAGCTAGTCCCAAGAAACCACGAACCTCCCTCACATTTGTCGGACTTCCAATTACGCACAGCGTCGATATTCTTGTTGTTGATACACCATTCTCACTGATAATGTTACCCAATAGGTCAATTGTTGTTTAGCAAATGAGCATTTAGACCTCTTGATTTTTAACTAATGATGATCCAAAATCTCGAACACTCTTCTAAGTATATCGTCATGGTTTCTCAAATCGGCGCTGTATACCAGGATATCATCAATAAACACAAGAACTCATTTGCGTAACAAGGGTGCTAGAATGGTGTTCATCAGTCCTTGGAACGTTGCTGGTGCGCTGGTCAAACCATAAGACATCACTTTGAACTCAAAGTGTCCATGGTGGGTTTTAAAAGTTGTTTTGTGCTCATCGGCTGGTTGCATATGGATCTGATGGTATCTGGCCCGCAGTTCTAAGCTGGTAAACTACCAAGACCCTATTAACTCATCAATGATTGGTAAGGGTATCGATTTTTGTGATGGCGACATTCAAATGATGATAATCTACGCAAAATCACTAAGTCTTGTCTTTCTTTTGTACCAATAAAACTGGGGATGGAAATGGGCTTGTATTGGGTTGTATAATTCCTTGAGCAAGCATTTCGACACTTGTCTCTCAATCTTATTCTTACGTAGGATTATACCAAGTATGGCGAAGATTTATCGGCTTTGCCCGAACAACAAGGGATAGCGTGATCAAAAGCTCTTCATGGTGGTAATCCTTGAGGTTCCGCGACAGATGATCAAATGATCTCAACAATTGCACAATAGATGGAGGAGTTTCTGTTTCTACATCATCGCTTGTTCAAAGCACAAGCAGTGTTCTCATCACTAGTTTTCCTGTTGGGTCCCCAACTAAGGAACATTGGGTTTAATGCGTGCAAACAAACTTTTCTCCTTTGTAATTAAAGGACAGCATTTTCTTTAGCCGTGAATATTCATTGAACTATGTTGTTCCAACCAATCAATTCCCAAAATCGATCATAATAGCGCAACGGTAGCACTCTGAAGGTAGTGTGAAATATGTGGCCCTGAACCTCCCAAGGGCAAAGAGAAAACTCACGCACACATTCCAATATTTCCCAATTGGTCACACCTACCTAAACTAGTTTGATAGACCGTCGACTACCACTTAACTTCCTTGCGAACTCCTCACTAACAAAGCAATGGGAACTCCCGAGTCTACTAGCATGACAATGTCTTGATTTTGAATAGTACTCTGCGGCTGAATGTGCGAACATTTTCGTTACCCAACATCGCTTCCTTGGATATGGACATCAGATCCCCTTCCACTTGCGAACCTTCCTCATCCTCCTTTCGTGAATTCCGTTCACTCTCTTCCATCATGTCCCGAGCTCTTCCACCACAAGTAATTGAACCTTGCGGCACATTTATGCTCCGAGACCATCGTTCTCCACAAGTGTGGCATGCCCATTTTCGCCGATGAGCACGGAGAGCTCGAGCTTGTCGTCAATCGAAGCGCTCGCTCCAACCATGCCTCTCGATCGTTCGATTGATATCCGCGCTCCGATGCCCCCATCTCGGCGGTAAAGGAAGTGGCAATGCGGTGCGTAGGCCGAAACACATACTGGAGGCATACTCCCCACGACGGGAGTCCCTCCTCGCCGTCTCCAACACTTCCTCCTGCGAACAAGCGAGAGACACAGTAGTATCCAAATCCTGCGGTCGGTGTAACACTACTACAGATCTTATGTCTACCCGCAATCCATCCACAAATTGGGTTACAAAAAACACATGATTCCAGAAAGCATGATGTGCTAACAAGTTATGCATAAGATCATTAAATTTCTCAGCATACTCAGCTACCGTGTTAGCTCGACGTATACGATTGAATTGCCTCACCAAGTGTTGGAACTCTTTTCTCCAAAAATCTACTACAAATTGTCTCCGCAAAGGTTTCCCAATCATCAATTCTGATATGAGCCTTAGAGGCTTGTAACCACAACAAAGCCCCTTCCATAAAATACATTGTTGCAATGCTAATCATGAACTTTGGTTGAACCAAGCATATTCTAAAGTAATTCTCACATTTTAGTTGCCATGCTTTAGGATTTTCTCCATCAAACTTTAGAAAATCCAATTTAGGGGAAGGGTGATGATGATGATGTGCTCCATGATGTTTAGTACATGTTCCTCCAGATTCCATGGCATAAGAACCAAACTCAGGGCGATAAGACGTACCATTGCTCGGAGGTGGCGTGATACGGAATCTTTCCCCCATCGCCTTCCCCCCGTGAGTCAATTCATCGCGGTGGCCAGGTGGCCCGAAATAACGCTCCCGTTGTTCCATCCTTTCCCACTGGTGCTCGGTCCGTCTTCGGATCGTGTTCTTGCTTGGCGTCTGGTAGGGGAAGAATCGGCGGCAAGTCCACTGGCCGTAACGCCAGTACCGGATTGCGGGCGATCTAGACGACTTGAGTCTGCAATTCACCAACCTCGGAACGTAGAACATCCACCGATGACTCCCATCTCCGGTTTCCACTTCTGTAGTTTGAACACCGCCAGTTTGATTTCTTCCACCGTGGCATGGATCGCTTTGCTCTTGGCATGCAACATCTTGATCGAGTCACTCTACGCGAGAATGACCCTTGTCAGCTCGGCATTTGTTGCTCCATCTCTTGCGAGTGGACTTGAGCACACGTTTGGTAGCGCGAGGGATCCAGGGTTTCGGGACGGGCTTTGATACCAATTGCTACGATCCCGTGGGATGAAGTAGCTTTCGACAAGCGAATTTCGGTTTCTAGAAGAAATAACCGATTGAGAGAGAAGAACAAGATCGGCGATGATGAACTGGATAGGGAAGATTCAGAGTATTGTTTCTCTGTTTACAACTTTCATGCCCAACAGAGATGACAAACAAGGCTTAAGTAACCACTATGCCCCAAGACCGACAGGTGGGGTCCTAACCATTGCTCACAGGTAGTGCACCCCTCACGAAACCCAGTCCTTCGTAGGATATCGATCGGACGGCTATTGCCTGCGCGGGTTAGCTCTGCTGTCTTGCCGACAAACACGATTTCCCTGTTCATCGTCAGGTTATCCTTCTTGGTTCGTAACAGAAAGCCACAAAAAAATTAGGAAGGACACAGCACAGCGACGCACCTAGACGGACGCCGCCCACGGCGACTGGATCACGACCTGGTCGGCTCCGTTCCAGTCCTTGGTCACCTTGAACCCCGGCCTTTGCTCGGAGCAATGCCCCATGCTCATCAATGAGAGCAAGAACACCGCAACTCCCCGAAGTCATTGTTTGTACTTCCTCCAGTCACAAAAGAATATTGTTTTGGACATCGACACTATCCCAAAAATACAACTTTGGTCACTAATTTCTATTGTAAGAGATTTATAAAACCTAACAAAATTGCATTTTTATTAAAAAAATTTCGAAACAAATCTATAGATATTATTTTCATGTTGAATCTAAATATTGAAAAGATATCGATACTAAAATTTAGAAAATTTGAATGCACCTCCCAAAACGACATGTTTTGTGACTTTGGGAGTATATGTCACCAAATAGTTGCAGCAGTACGGTTTGTTGCTAACTAAGTGATTTAATGCCGTCAATTAAGTAATGGAGACGCTTCGGCTGCAAACGTATGGAGCAGTACGCCTTGTTTACTTCAATGATGCCATTGATTGATCGTTGGCCCGGTTGATAAAGGGCAGGCTAGAGAAGGATTGCATAACAGTATGCACAGTTGCTAGTGGATGTGTCAGGAACATGAAAGTACCTAAAACACGTGAAAGTGTAATACTCTCTCCATTCCTAAATAGATGCCATTCTAAGATTATGCACAACAAACAAGGTATGTATGCAGAAGACCATCTTTCCTTAATTATTTGGTTACTTATTGCTTAGTTGTCGTGTGTATTCTTGTTCGTATTAATAAATGACCTTTGAAATGGGAATGAGAGAGATATGCAAAGAAAAAATTTATAAAATGTTATCTTGAAAGTATGGAATGACATGTATTGAGAAACAAAATTTGAAAACTAGAACAACATGTTGTTAGAAACAGAGGGTGTAGCATAAAACAAAGCGCAAAAGCACATAAGTGCACACATACATACATATCAAGGGAACACTGAAAGGAGAAGGAAGAGGGGAGACAAAATACTCTATAATGGTGGCATACATTATATAAAGGAGTACTCTGCACGTAGTAAGTAGGTCGATCGAGCAGAGTCGAAGAGCACGCGAATCTCAATTCTTTTGGTTGAATCAAACTGTACTGAAAGATTCCAGGACACGATGATTTCACTTTTGCCGCTACGGAGACACAAGAGACCAGTGCTGTTCAGCTGTTTGGTTACACTAGGCCATCGTGGCGACGAAGCCGAATTATCTGGGGGAGGGCCTCCCCGAAGGCCTCTCCCCCGGGCGCCAGTATCAATCTATTCCGGTGTACCATTTTGGATTTTTAATATAATAATATATATATATTTATAAATATATATGTAATTATATGCACACGTAATTTCAATTGAAATCTCACTTCAAATACATAACCATAGAATAAAATAATATATAGTTCTATAACTTCATAAATATAAAAGTCGTACATAGTTAAATAATAGGAATAATACAACACGAGTTCATAATTTCATATATTTTACCATAGTTTAGCATACTAGTCTAACATAATTTCACTTGTCGATGAAGTAGTATTGGACTGAACCTTCCGAGCTGATTCAATTGAGTGGTCACATCAATTATGTCTGTTACTGAAATGACCGGAATGGACGGTATTGAGGACGATTCGGGATTGATGCTACTGTGTGCCAGTATGGCATGTTCTGTCCATTCCGCCTGGTATCGGAATGGAAATGATAAGCTTGGTTTGAACCCGAGCTAGCTTCCTACATTATAGACGTTTTCATACGCGGCCGACACAGATCATCACGAGACTAGGCCTAGGTTCGAGACCAGCGTGGTGCCTCGTAATGTTGGTTGCGCTGTCTACATGCACCTGCACGATTTTTTTGGCTTATATGACACTATTTGAGCTTGAAATATCAAATCTAACCTCATCTAAAGATTAAAGTAAACAATGATACCACCGACTGATCGGGAAGCGACATGTGTCCTCGTCCGCGCGCCAGAGACCGGACCCCCTCGTCCGCACCACCACGGTGCGGACAAGAAAAATGAGTGAACAGTGCTCATTCATGACAGTGGGAGGTGCATGAATAAACAGTATTCGATAGTGCATAAACAGCTAAGGGTACATGAATAGTGTTCAATAGTGCATTTCTATAGTATCTGTGCAGTGCTCTGATACACTATTCATACACCCGTGTTTTTTTTCCAAAACCTTGCTTTGGGCGTTGGCATTGCACTGTAACAATGTTTTTCCCCGAATCCGTGTTTTGGGCGCCCAACATTGCGCTGTATCAACAAAATTTTTTTTTGCTGTTTCCATGTGTTTGGATGCTAGGACATGCACTGTAGCTGAGATTTTTTTTCAACGATTCCGTACTGTGGAAGCGCAGACAGGGGTTTCAGCCTTCTAGCATTGCGAACAAGGACGCAAGGACACGTGCCGCCTACCAGTGAGTCCATGATGTTATTTTTTGAATTAAACTCCATAGGGGTTTAGATTTGCTATTTCGAGCCCAAACTAAGCCCTTCCCCAACAAAAATCATGCAATCTAGTTAACATTGTAAGCTTTTTTTTTTTTTTTTGGCAGAACCTGGGCTTCGAGCAAAACGAAGTGCTACCAGTGCGATGTTCCCTGTCTCTAGCCCGAATACCAAAAACCATTTTTTGTTTTTGGGGAACCTGTCACACATCTCTTATAGTAGTCCATGGCTTATTCTGGTGTCATACTTTATTAATTTTTCCTGGAAGCAATCTGGGAAAGGAAGTATCCACTGTACAGAGAGATAATATGATGCAATGGTCAGAACATTTGAATGTACTTAGTAGCCCGGTGCGCGCATTGGCGCATGAGGCAATGCCAGGAAATGTTGAGGTGCAGAGTATATGAATTGCTTTCCCATCCCATCTCCATTTAAACCATAGCCCATCAGGGACAAATTTGACCCCACCCAAATAAAAAAATTCCAATTGGTAGACAGTAATGCAGGTTGTCATTACAACAATAGGCCATACAGATGAAAAATGTAACTACTTTTTAGGACTATTAAAGAGAACTTTTATACGATGCATGGCATGTAACACCTGCACCGTTGCAATCTTGCATGTTAGAAAGGCAAAAAGACCTGAACCTGGTTACTTTGTAACACAACCTACTCCACTAATCGAGAATTCCATACAGAACATTAAGCTATTGGACTGTGGATCCATAAGTTAGATAACATTTGCATGTTGAACATACAACAATTTGGGAGCTCAATGCACAGCATATGATAGAATTTGTTAACATGTTGTGTCCTGTGACCAGATTTGAAACAAGTACAACTGTACAACCAATAGGAACAGAGGTTGCTATAGCTTATTACTTGTTTTCTCTCAGTACACAAAAAGGCAGGTTAATATTTCTTTCAATATCAGTAAGAACAAGAAGAGCATGAATAAGCCACATTTGGTTCACAAAACAAAAGTTTAAAATTTCTCTAATTGAAAGAACTGCTCACCCTAGATACGGGTTGTCCCATCCTCTGATCCTGTTACCACCTGAAAAAAGAACAAGTGTATTTGGTAACAGTTGCCCAAAAAAATATAGGATTGTCGATATCAAATAATATTATAGTCCTAAAATAATGACCTAACCTGGTGGTTTATCTCATGAACTGCGATGGTGTGCAAATAGTCAGAATGCCTCTTGAAGGGCATTTTACATTTACTACTCTCCTGAGGGAAGCAGCGATGATAAGAAATACTATTAGCTGCATCCTGAAGGAGTCACATAGAACACTAAATATTTTGGAAGTCTGTGACGCAAATGATTCTTAAGCAGAACATATTTCCTTCCAACTATTTAAGTACTCCTATACGTCGTATTTAGCACAAGATAATACGTACCACATCGCAGCAATAAGCACATGCATCACCCGCTGCTGCGAAAATAGATCATTCTTGTTTGGATTAACCACGACATAAGATATGTCGAAACCAAGTAAAAAATTAAGCACTGTGCTTCTATGTGATACGCAGGAGGAACAGCCTACACATAAGAGAGTAAGCTTCTTGGAACAATGTGCAAATAGTGTTCGTGGAAAAACAATGTGTAAATATTACATATCTGAGGTTTACCTGTTTGTTAATTGCAATGGTGTTGTTTTCAGGTATTGGGGAGCGAGCACCACAAGGACCTCTACAAAATTGAAAGCAATAGCTATGAAAAGATGGAGGCCGAGTACTTTGTCAGGAAGAACTGATGTATGAAAAGATTGTCGGATTTGCATGTATATTTTTAGAGTAAAGTACACTGTGGGTCCCTAAACTTGGCAGAGGGGTTCACTTAGGTCCACTAACTTCAAAAGTGTTCAATCAAGTCCCTAATCTATTTAAGTGGCTCATCGGATGTCCAAAATAGCCTGGCTGGCCAGTTGACCGTGACATGACGAGTTGACCATGATGTGGCAGCTCCAGCGTGGATGACAGCTCCCGTGCCTGTACACGTGGACTTCCACCTCACCTCACTACATGGCCTATCCAAGGCTCAGGCGAACAGAGGGAGGCATGGGAGCATCGTCGGCGTCGGCGAGCGGAGGCGAGGGGCGGCCGGTGAACCCCAAAAATGGGTTCCCCGGGGGTGGGGGTCCTATTGGAGGTGGCGAAGGCGCTAGAGGAGGCCCGGTGCGGCGATGGCGTGGTTGAAGGCGGTGGCAACGCACGGGCGCAGCGGCCGAAGGGAAGGGAGAGGAAGGGGAGGTGAGCACGAGCACGAGGGAGGTGTAGGGAAGCCCACCGAGTGGTTCGTGGAGGCGGAGGAGCTTCGGAGCGGGCCGGCGACGTGAGACCAGGGCGGCGCGGAAAGGCTTGCGCGGGGAGTTCGCCGGAGAGGATGGGGAAGGCCGGCGCTGCTTGGGGTGTCTTCGGGATGTCCTTGGGGAGCTTCTGGTGCCGACAATTGGATGAAGGTGCAGCGTAGCTCGAGCGGCAACGAGGGGCTACAAATCGGCCGAAGATGAGGAAGAACGGGCGTCAGCGGGATCCTGAGGGCCAACAATGAAATTACCTTGGGGGAAAGGCTCCTCTATTCCTGGAATGTCGGATGACACGGTCGGTGCGGCGAAGGGCTCACCGGAGCGGAGAAAAGGTGAAGGTGGTGCGGCGGCCGAAGGGGAGCTGTAGGCGTTCTTCGGTGCTTCTTGGCGACAGGGAGCAAGAGCAAGCCGCAGGTGGGGAAGGGAGGTAGAGGGGGGGCTCGGGGCTCCAGGAGGCGAAAGGCGGCGGCGCCATGGAGCCGGGGTGGAGGCGAAAGGCGGCGGCACTATGGAGCTGGGGTGGAGGCGAAAGGTCCTCCCCGGTCCACCTTCTTCTCCTCCTGCGACGCGGCCAACGCCACCGTCGTCGCGCTCCGCCTCATCGGCAGGGTGCCCCGGCCACTCGATGTCACCGAGCTGGCCGCCGTCGTCGTCCTCCATCGGGGGTAGCATCACGAGGTTGTGGTTGGCATAGCGGTCATTGGGGTCGATGCCCTCGAACCGCTGCGGGAACTAGACGTAGCAGACGCGGTGGGGCGGCAGCGCGGATCTGGGGGAGGAGGTGGCGGCGGGGGAGGAGGAGAGCGGCGGCTCGGGAGGAGGAGGGGGAGGGTGAAGACGGCTCGGGAGGAGGGGGAGGGCAGCGGCGGATCGGGAGGTGGAGGGAGGAGGCGACGGCGGCGGCTCGGGAGGTGGAGGGAGGATGCGGTGGGAGAAGAAGGAACCGGAGAAGAATGCCACGCTGGAGCCCATGCGGTGGGAGAAGGCCACGCTGGAGCGGCTACGTCACAGTCAACCCGCCACATCACGGTCAACTGGCCAGCCAGGCTATTTTGGACCTCCGATAACCCACTTAAATAGATTAAGGACCTGATTGGACACTTTTGAAGTTATTGGACCTAAGTGAAACACCCTCCCCCAAGTTCAGGGACCTACAGTATACTTTACTCATATTTTTAATAGAAATCTTATTGATGCTGAGGGTTCACCAAATGAAGTACTGGTTCCAGATAATCCCCTGGAAAGAAAAGCAATTGCCAATTATTATGGAAAGACTGAAATAACTGAAATTTACCTCATACCTAAGAACATGCACTATCAAGGCTGGACTTTTTAATAAACTAAATAATGTGGGAATACCCATAGAAAATGCCAAAAATCTATATCTTTGTTTCATAGAAATGAAAGATTTTTAGGTACCTAATACTATAAGGGGACTTTGAAACAAAAGCTATTTACCTAATTTGAATCAGGCTCATCGCATTTGCAATTTTTAGTCCACCCACACTGTCTACACAGTAAAAGTCAACAAATACAGAGCCGATAGGTTGCCTATTTCTGCTGACCACCTGAAACTCCATCCAACCTGCGTCAAGCACGCTGAAGACAAGGTGGCCAGCAGGAGAGGCAGGGCATGCAATTGTAGAAAAACATTTCTGCTGATAAATGCACAGTAGAATACATCTCGATGTGAAATGCGCAAGACTATCAACCCTATGGCTGTACAGTATATCTAGCTTTCTGCAGTCATGCATCATCATCGTGCATTCAGCACTAAAAAATATTCTCTTCCCAGGCTTCTTCTCCTCCACTTGTCACAGTGTGGAAATGAACTTTATATCTCCCTGTGAAGAGGAATTCACTGAACTATTTAAGTGCACGATTCTCTTAAAAATGTACAGAAAACTATATGTACAGATGGACAGGTGAGGAGAAGAGAGATTAATTCAGGGTGTAAGATAGGAATACAAATGAAGTAGCATTTACATCTTAATTCAGCATTTATCCAAAATGAATTGACAAAAAGGAATGCAAAATATGTTGTTGCCATGAAAATTAAATATCATAAATGTGGCAACTATAAACGATTTTACTTTGCAAGCATATAACTACTGCTTATTTCATTGTTTAAAATTGCACTGTCTAATATATAGACCTCTAGAAATAATAAAAATGACAGATAATCACGTCTTTCCAATTTGGAATACCACCCTCTGGAACCCATTGTGCATGGTCAAATTTGCAGGCGTCTCCATACTTACAGGTTCTGTTCACCATATAGAAGGCACAGTCCTTTTCCCCCAGCCGCTGTGTATATATGGGAAGGCTGCTTTCGAGCCTAGGGCGTTTAACCATAGTATTTGAAGAAGAGAACTGCTATACATCTTTCAATTTTAGTGCTATGTGATTGGTGAGAGAGAGGGAGAGAGGGTGGGAAGTGAGATTAGATTAGAAATATAGAGGTGAGGGTGATATCTGGAGCATTGGATCTTCATCTGATGGCTAAAAAAGTGACTGATTTCCAAGAAAAAATCAGTCGCATGTTGTATAGACACTCCCTTTGAAGAATACAAAGCCTCACTCTATCCAACAGTACTATGACTTCCCATAATAGACTGATGACAGAGAAGTATAGTAGCTATTAAAAAAAAAAGAACTTTATAACCTAGCTGTATTAGACAGCCATATACTGAAAATAACAATAATAATATATTGAAATGAATGGTAGTAAAATTATTACCGAACTAAAAATAATAGTACTATAAGAATAGCTACGAAGCCAAAATATATCAAGCAGTCTGAGCATCCCTTCATGCTCCTCACTTTAGCACTAATTTAAACTATATGTTTCGTCATAGGAGCATGGAGATAACTAAGAGCATCTACAGAACACAATGAGAGCTATCTCTTAACACCTCAAAAATAGACTTGCATAAGCGCATCTACAGAATATCACGGGAGTTATCTCTAAACACTTCTAAAAAATAGACTTGCATTTTGCTTCATACCAAAAATATAGACAAAAATGGTCAACATTCTACATCGTACTATATAAGAAAACAAGACATGTCTGGTCATCGAAGGATCGAGCACAAGTTCGCTAATATGATAGGAAAATCGACAAATTCACTTATGCGATAGCAATAACACCTTATATCAGAAAATCATTAGAAGGTTTGTTCAATCCTCTATCAATCTGTAATATTTGTAAGATCCAAACTTTCATCTTTCATGTATAGTTGGTAAGGTTTTTCCCCTTTCAAAATTCTAACAATGCATTTTTTAAGCTTGTTCTATGTGCAACGTTCTGAGATGTTTGCGAAGGACAAAACTCCAGTATGAAGTTCTTGCTGCTAGAAACCCTTCCAAGTCCAAGAGACTACCACATAATTTCCTCCAACTTGGACAAGCCCCAAAAGCTTTTTTAAGCTTGTTCTACGTGCAACGTTCTGAGATGTTTGCGGAGGACAAAACTCCAGTATGAAGTTCTTGCTGCTAGAAACCCTTCCAAGTCCAAGAGACTACCACATAATTTCCTCCAACTTGGACAAGCCCCAAAAGTGCATTCAATGTACACAATGAAGTCCAAGCTACTCAAGAAAGACATATCAGAACCTTCTTTGACTGAGAGGCCAGTGGAAAAGATAGGTTGGTGATCTTGAATTACTTCGATCATACAACAACTAACCCTTGGACTAACCGAAATGGTCCCACTCCACGCCTCACTCGTATCGACGCTTAGAAACAAGTCAAAAACTGACAATGAGACAGGCATAAGTACAAGCTAGAGGCACTGTCGATACTAAATCTTGATATGCTTTCTCCTTATCCATCCTCTACTGCGTTTTAACTTAAAATGCGTCGAATTACGTAGCTGCATGATTCGCATAATATCATTAATATTTTCATAGATCCTATATATTGGAATATAATACAAGTTGTAGCAACAGTAACAGCAGGCAACCACAATTTATGCCCTCTACCAACACATGCTGATAGTGATAGGCGCTAAATGCCACAGCCAATTGGTACTTTGTTACCAATCTCGTACCAGCAAGCAGTCACAGAGAACACAATCAACGTTTGTTTCAAAACGAATACGCTTATGCACTTATGTATCCTGCAAAAATCAGTGGCATTATCCAATAAACGCAGGAGAATACAACAAATTAACCGAACAGGGCACATGCTGCTCTCACCTTCGGCGGATCGCCTCGTGCCCACCTGCGCGTTGAAGGCGCCGGCGGCGGAGGGGTAGGGGAGCGGGTCGCCGGCGTAACGAGCCGCGATGAGATCGATCTCGTAGGACGAGTACCCCGCCGAGGCGTCGTCGCCAGCGCCGCCGCGGCCGTATGCGTATTAGGGGTTTGACATCACCGCCAGCCTCCAGATGCGGCTAGGGTTTCGCTCGCGTCGCAGTGGAGTGCTGGGGGGAGGCCGCCGCTCTCGGAGTGGGGGTGGCGATTGAAGAGGGGAAGGGGAAGGGAGGGAGAGCTCGTGGGAAAGAGGAAGGAGGCGGGGGTGTGGGGGCGAGCAACGAAGGAGGAGGAAGAATCGAGAGAGAGGACGACGCGCAGGTTTCGTGGTGAGCAGAGCGAAGAGGCAGCGTGAGGCGACAGCGCGTGGGAGCGCTCCGCCATAAGGAATCGGACGGCAGGGAAGGACACAGTAAGAGCATCAAACGACTCAGAAAGCAACGAAATCGCAGCGAGCAAAACTGAAAGAAGATCTGACGGGCAGCAAGGAAACCAGCGGGAGATCGGACGTCACACGGAAAAGAGGCAACGTGGCCACCCTCCTCTCACCCCAAACCTCCCTCCTTTTACGGATACACATGTCATAAATAATTTAAGAAATGGTGTAGTCTGGATAAGATATATGTAACAAAAAAATACCATACATGGATATCACATCATCTGCGTTGTGTGGGAAAGACACCAACCAGTGGCGGACTCAATGAGGGGCAAAGCACCCCTACAGTCAGCAGGACCATGGATATCCCTCCTAGCATCCCATCCATCGGACTCCATGGCTTAAAGTTTAGTTGCTCTAAGGGCAGGAGAGGAATAAGGAAATGATTTAGGCCGGAATTCCCATATATATGCTGAGCCAAGCCAAGTGCTGGCCGTTGTTGTCCTAGGACAACTGACCAAGCCTACCAAACTCAGCTATCTCACTCTAACTCTGTTCTCTCTTGCCACCAGGCATCGAGTCCCACTCCAATCTCTAACTAATTCCTCAATCCCCATCATGGCAAACCCTACCGACAACCGAGCAGCGCTGCGTGGCACAAACTTGTGTGCAATGCGGCAGCCGGTAGGGCAGATAAGCAGCCCGCAATCGGCAGGCAGACAACGCACGGTCGGATAGGTAGACGGTAGCGCAGGCAAACGGCAACATCACATTAACACCTCCTAAATTTTAATCCTAGATGTACCACTGGCAGTCTGGCACCAACGATAGAGCTTTGTCAACGCACTACATTTACTCATACGAGAAATTGGGCACTTGGAATTTCTCACTAGATATTCAGATCTTCTCACTGACTTCGATCCACGTCGTCCGGTACTCAATCCGACGGCTCCCAATGTACCAAACGGCACCGAACTGTGCCCCTCTGCCTTTGGCACGCAAAAGGCAGAGTACTCGTCCCCTTTTTGGATATTTAGAGAGAGATCAGTGATGCATGAGCGCTTAGGATATTTTTATCGAATATAAATCTGTTACATGTAAAATTTTATTTGTTCATTGCGGAGAAGACGAAATGGTTAATGGATGAAATCTGGCCGTTTATTTGATGCTTTTCAAGTTTCATGTTTTCTGCAATAGTTTATAGTGCATTTAAGAACACTCGCCATTAGATTTTACTGGCTAATTAATAGAATGGCAAACATAAATTGTGAACGTATGCTAAATAAAGCAAATAATGGAATAAATTGTTATTCGAAACACAGACACATCACCTCTCAGCTTAAAAACAATTCCTTACAAAATCGAAGCACACAACATTGCAACTACTTGGTTGATTGCTACATGACAATGATGCGGTGGTAGGTACAACTTGTGGTTCCAAGTCCAACACGATGAAAAGGATCTACATTTTTTTATGGTTGTTTGGATGTTGAATTTTGTTAATCGATTTTATGTAGACCTGTTAATAGGAGATTTCAGCAATTCAGAGTTTTAAGTTATTAGCCGGTTTTAGGATAACTTTCAACGAAAACATTGTTTGGCTAAAACTTGGTATTAGTATTTCTTATATTTAGATTTAGAGTTTTGTGAAAACAACTAAAATCGGTGAGCACAACTCGAAAAATACTAAATTTCTGCCCTTTTTCTGGATAGCATCGAAGCCGATTGATGAAGAAGAATGCCCCGTCAACGGAAATTTCTAAATAGAGATTTGATGCAGTTGGGCTTCAGGAAACTATTAAAAAAGATTTTACTGAGAAAGATCTAAATGAAATCTCTGGGAATGGGGGTTTTAGTTAGAACTGGATCCCGGCCATTGGCCACTCTGGGGGTATTCTGCTTAGGGTGAGAAAAGATAAATTGGATATTGAAGGGATGGACCATGGCTTATTCTTTGTGAGCATGGTGGTTAGACATAAGATGAACAATTTTAGGTGAGAACTGATGACGGTTTATGGGCCTGCTAATCATGAATTGTCTCACGCTTTTCTTGGGGAATTACACAACAAAATTCAGACGTCCAGTCTTCCCATAGTCTGGGGGGGAGGGACTTTAATCTGATTAGGAGAGTTGAGGATAAAAGCTCTAATATTGCCAATCATTCTCTGATAGATAGCTTCAATGAGTTTATTTCGGATAATAAGTTGATGGAGATTAAAAGAAGTGGTCCTAAATTTACCTGGACTAATAAACAAAGCCAACCTATCTTGGCGGATCTGGACAGAGTTTTGGTGTCTACAGATTGGGAGGATAAATACCCTTTGAGCAATGCTTGTAGTTTGATCAGAGTGGGTTTTGATCATAGTCCCGTTGTTTTGAACTCTTGGGATGATAGAGAAATTACTTCAGGGAGGTTTCTGTTTGAGAAAAAGTGGTTGTATCAGGAGGGGTTTTATGATACGGTTTTTGCAAAAGTGGAGTGAGCTTAAAAGCTCTTGAAGCTAGCTATTCTCTAGATAAGTGGGTTGGGGGTTTAGCCTCCTTCGGGAGGTTTTTGAGAGGTTAGGGTGCTAATTATAATGGGGAGTATAAAAAGGAGAAGGAAATTCTTCTAGAGCAACTTATCTGTCTAGATAGCAGGGTTGAGAAGCAAGGCTTATCTGCTGAGGATTGGATCTCTAGATATAAGGCAGAAAATGACTTAGAAAGGTTGTATGAGATGGAAGAAAGATCCTGGCAGCAAAGGGGGTGTGTGAAATTGATTACTCATGGAGACTCCAGGGGAGTGGCATAGCAAGCTGCATTTGATAAATTGAAAAAGCGCTTAACTGAGGCACAATTACTTGTTTTTACCTGATTTCACTAAGAATTTTGAAATTGAATGTGATGCTAGTGGAATTGGTATTAGCGGTTGTAGGATCGTTAATGACAATCAGAGGGGGGGTGAATGATTGTGAAAGATTTTTCACACCCTTAGTTGCTTTTGCCCCCGAGCCGCACACACACACGCTGTCGCCGTTCCCGGGTTTGATTTCTCACCGCAACCAAACCTTGCGGTACTGTCCACGATGCTGCCGTCGCACTCGCAACACCTACAGCGTGTGCTCACCAACAATGCCTACCACGCTGCTTTGCAATGCCAATCAAATCACAACGACCAACACTTTCGTGCGCAAGACCGTATAAGTTGAAGGATCAGCGCATGCATGAACAAAAGCGAGACAGCCAAAAGCCTTCAAGCTCACTTCTAGACAACCAAAGGCCACGCCACAACACCACCCAACAACCAAAAACATGTCACGTCAATTTTTCCTCATTAATTCATGAAGATAATATCTCACGTATGCATGCACATGGCTCTGGAAGAAAAGATCTCACCCATAAAACAAATGCAAAGGCGCTAGCAATAAACAAATATAAAGTTCAAGCCTCGTGTTCATAAAAGACTTCATGAATCACTCAATGCAAAAAGCTATATGATAACTCAAAACGTGGCGAGAATGTTCCATCCAGTGCTAGTACCATGTCCGAAACTTCAATTGTAGACCAGGAGCCACTTCCGAGGCAAGGTTTTGTCTTTGCGCGCCAGCGACCAACCTCCCGCTAGGAAAAAATCGTGACTCATCCTGCGCCCCTCCAAAAACCCTAGCAAGTCCTGCTTTTTCAAACCACCGCTAGCACTTTTATACGCACCACAATCCTACTCACACGTCTACAACACAAGCTCTAATGCCTTTCACCCGCCCATCTGCATGCATCAACGACCCATAATGCATGCTACTATTTGCACTTAATCACTTCATACACGTCAGCACATCTTTATATGCATCTCCATCTTTGATCTCCACGTGCCCCAACTCGAGCCCAACCGCCTCCTCCAAAGCATCCTTGACCCTCGGACCATGACTTCGCACCAAGTCACCTCCGGTCACCGCCAGTGACCACGATCGCCTCAGGTTATCCTACACATGCAAAGACCAAAACACCATCTTTTCCGGCACAAGTTCTTTTCAACTTGACCGACATAAGTCCACACACGCCACACGCCTCAAATAATATCAGTACCCAACATTGTCAATTATTCATCACTAAAATATTCTAGTCCTGGCCACATGGTCTAACAGCGGTGTTTTAATGCAAGAAGGTAGACCGGTTGCTTATTTTAGCGAGAAACTCAAAGGTGCACAATTGAATTATCCGGTCTATGATAAGGAGTTGTATGCTTTAGTGCGAGTTTTAGAAGTTTGGCAACATTATTTATGGCCTAAAGAATTCATTATACATTCTGATCATGAGGCTTTAAAATATTTGCAAGGCCAAGCTAAGCTGAACCGTCGACATGCTAAATGAGTGAAATTTATTGAGTCATTTCTCTATATTGTGAAATCTAAGAAAGGGAAGGAAAACATGGTTGTTGATGCTTTTTCTAGGAAAAGTGTGATTTTAAATCACTTAGATATGCAAGTTCCTGGTTTAGAGAGTGCGTGATTTATATGCTAATGACCATGATTTCGCTGTTCCATATGTGCATTGCAAAGTGGGAAAAGCTGAGAAAAATATCACTTACATGATGGGTTTTTCTTTTGTGCTAACAAATTATGCATCCTAGATTTGTCCGTGTGTTTGCTTTTGTTGTAGGAATCACATGCAGGTGGATTGATGGGATATTTTGGACTTGATAAGACGTTGTCTATGCCGAGCGATCATTTTTATTGGCCTAAGATGAGGTGAGACATAAAGAGGTATTTGCAACGATGCCTTACTTGCTACAAGGCGAAATCGAAGTTGAATCAAAATAGTTTGTATACCCCTCTCCCTGTTCCCAATGCACCATGGGAGGATATTAGTATGAATTTTGTTTTAGAATTGTCTAGAACTAAGATAGGGAGAGATTCTATTTTTATCGTTGTGGATCGATTTTAAAAAATAGCACATTTTATTCTATACCACAAGAGTGACGATGCGTCGCATGTTGCTAACTTGTTTTTAGGAAAATCGTGAGGTTGCATGGAGTGCCTAAGACCATTGTTTCTGATCGTGATGTCAAGTTCATGAGCAATTTCTGGAAGACACTGTGGGGAAGCTTGGGATAAGGTTGTTATTCAGCACAACTTGTCATCCCCAAACTGATGGTCAAACGGAGGTAGTGATTTGCACACTATTGATGCCGCTGAGGAGCATGATCAAGAAGAACTTAAAAGAGTCGGAGGATTATTTGCCACATGTGGAGTTCGCCTACAATAAAGCCATCCGCTCTACTACACAGATGTGCCCGTTTGAGGTGGAGTATGGTTTCAAATCCATTACGTCGCTTGATATGCTGTCACTTCCAAGTCACCATCGAGCTAATATGGAGGCGTCACAGAAAGCTGAATATGTCAAGCAAAATACACATCAAGGTGAAAGAAGAAATTGAGTGCAAAGCAAAGTACTATGCTGACATGGCGAACAAGAAAAGTAAAAAAAGATGATTTTTCAAACTGCATTTGTTGCAAGTTTATTAGTAGTAGTGATTCGGGGCAAACTTGAGAGCCAGTGATAGAAGATTACAATGCAGCAGACTGCATCTAAACTCCCACTCACTGGATTTCAAGTTTGCCTCGAATCACTACTACTAATAAACTTGCAGCAGACTACATCTAGACATCCAACTAGAGTACCCGGCTTCCACAGCCGAAGCACGCGAAGCAAACCAAACAAATCGAATGGAACAAACAGTAAGCGGGTGTCAGCTCATACTCCTAGATATGAGGAGGCGGGTGGCAGTAGCGGCAGGTTCTCCCTCGGAACCAGTTCTTCCTCAACGAATTTGCACACGCCGTCACCTTGTTGTCCCTGACCAAATCAACCCGCACACCAAAACCTAAATCAGAACAACACGCCGCTTTTGCATGCGCACAAAGTGCACGTAGCTGGCACAGGCAGGAGGAGGCGAGATCTCATGCGTACCGCTCGACGGAGACGAAGTGGTGCGGATGCGCGTACTTGCCCTCGATGTTAGGCGAGTGCAACTGTGAGGTCGTTGTGCCGTCGCCGCTTGCCGTCGGGGTAGCACAGGCTGCGGCTGAGACTGTGGCTGCGGCAGCCGCTCAGGGAGCGGGAGTGGGACAATGAACGAGCGGGGGAGGGGGATAGGCGGCGCTTGCGCGGAGGGAGCAGGGGTGATGACGAGAGGGCAGTGTTAGGGATGGAGTCGGCGGCGGTGGGGTTGGGGATTTCGGTGGAAGCCATGCCAGAGGGAGACAATAAGACCGAGAGCGACCGGGCGAGCTGAACACGGAGGAGTGAAAGGAGACCAAACGCGCAAGAAACGAGAGCACACGAGACGAGGCAGAGGCAGAGCACACGAGCCCATCAGCCGATCCGATCGAACAGCACAAAGAAAAGGAGAAGCATCGAATGGGCCAAGGAAGCAGGCGGGCGTTGGGACCCAACGGCTGAACGATCGAACGGCATAAAGAACTGCGCCGCAGAATCAAATGAACGGGGAGAAAAAGGCAACGTGTCCCAGCTCCCCTCGCCCCAAACCTACCTCCATTTAACCGGAAGGATTGCTTTAGGCTGGTCCATTGGTGCTAAAAAAACAAGAATACCTACCGTAGTTGCTTAATATTCACAGCTAAATTGCTAGACATCATAGCCGGAATCCACATCTAGACCATGCAAAGAGGAAAAAAAAAACTTCACTGCTAGCCGTCTTGGCCGAAATCGGCTTCCATACCTTGCAAGGAACCAAGAAAACATGCATTGCAACAAGCGGATTAAGATTTAAGAGGTATTTGGTGGCAATAATTAAGAAGCGGTGGAAGCTAGCGAGAAGAAGATGCACAGCTGATTTGCGGTGGCTAGCTTCATGTGTAGCAGCAAAGGATCGGTCCTACTGCGAGACCGCGTTGAGAGATTTTTTTTATCTGTCTATACTGTTTTTTAGCTCAAAACAGTCAAATTTTAGTTCAATACTATTTCATTATACATAAATTATAATAGATTATTTATGTAATTTTTTGTTCTTGGTCACTATAACTATTCTTGAAAGTTTTAATAACTCATATTTTCATCACATGATTCAAAATCTAACATATATTTTGAGAGATTGAGCAAAAACAAAGACAAAAAAATTCTATACCAACAAAATACGGCAATGTGGTGAACCCATTATGTTTTGAAGAAAAACTCATAATAAATTCGGACCCGATTCATTAGATGAGAAAAAAGTGCAAATATCAAAGTATATCGGATGGATAAAAATTCGACTATTTTGACAAAAGAAAACAATGTTGTTTAGCAAAACAAGAAGTGCAAATATCAAAGTATATTGGATGCATGAAAATTCGACTATTTTGACAAAAGAAAACAATATTGTTTAGCAAAACCGATTTTTTTTTGGGTATTATTTTCATCTTATCCAGTCAAAGAAGTTAAAACAGAAATACTCCTTTCAGATTTATTTGATACTCGCATAGAAGTTAAAACAGAAAGCAAGCATATATTACTCTGCCTTTTCATTGCTCCCAATGTATATCTATAGCCTATAGATAACAATCGGAACTCTGCTCTTGATGCTAGAATGCACCCAATGTGCTATCAAATTGCGATGTTAGCTTAAAGTATTACTGGGCATGAGTTTGCCTGTTGCTGCTTTGCACTAGTTAAGCAGAAAATCACCAACTTGAAGCTCAAGGGCCACGGTAAGCAATTGATTCGATGGACGCTGAATATAACACTTCGAACTTAGTCCTACGATAATTTGCATTTGGCTTACTCCAATCAGATAAACAATTGTCCTTGGGACCTATTGGCGTCCATTCGCCTATTTTGCATATTAACAAAGTATTATCCTCTCGTTGTTGATTAGAAGAGAAGTCAAATTGCAGTGAATACTAACCTTTATCTTTATCTTTTTGTTTTAATTTTGGATTTCCTTTTTAGTGGAGCATGTTTTTTTTCTCCTTCTAATAGAATTTCAAGGTAAATTTTCGCGGCATACTAGTTTTATTTTATACAAATAATTGTTTTCAGAATTTTTCACGACTATATGAATTGTTTCTAGAGAGATGCACGGGGGCACCAATTGGAATGATGTCTTGGATGCATCTCGAGGAACAAAAAGAACAATTATTTAGGAAAAAAGAGGTGGCTACATTGTAGACTTAATATTAGCACATACTGCATAGTTTTTTTTTTTTCAGGTGTTCATGTAGCACAGGGGACCCTTATCTGTAGGTTGCCTACAAAATGTCTGAACCAGTGCTGGTCCAGACATACATAAGAGGAATTTGGGACACTATTGGCCCTCCTACACCACCGAAATTCCAAAACTAGCCTCCTTACCCCCGACATTTCAGAACTAGCCCCATCCTCGTGTGTACTGCACCATCGGGCCGCAGCAGGGAGGGAGTTGCGGCACCTGGCCGCAGCAGCGAGGTGCTGCAGCACCCATACGCAGCAGGTAGCAAGAGGAGAGAGAAAGGAGGAGAGAGGAAAGGAAATAAAAGAAAAGGGAAAAATCCGAAAAAAATCCAAAATAAAATAAAGTTTAGAAATTTCAAGAAAATTCCATAACAATCCATGGAACATGAATAGATTTAATAAAATAATTATGATTTTAATTGAAGTTTATTTTATTCATTTAAAATGTTTTCCATTTTTGAAATTTCCAATTAAGCTTTAATTAATCCAATAAAATACAAATTGTTTATTTTTTTTTAAATCTTTCAAAAGACTCTGAAAAACGGGAAAACTGAAAAGAAATAAAAAGAATTCAAAGAAAATAACAAGGTTTAATTTAATTTAATTTGGACTTGAATCGAGGTATAAATTATGAATTGAGCTCAAGGTTTAATTAAATTTGGGCTTATCGAGGAATGGTTTACAATTTTAAATTTAAATTTAGCTGATTAGGGTTTGAGCGATCAGGGAGAAATATAGGCACAGAGACTTGAAAAAATTCATTTAGGAATATGGGCACCGAAGTTTGTAAATTAGGGTTTCCTTTTGTCAAAAATTAGGGTTTTATTGCGGTTTCAGCACTATTTTTAGTAATTTGAAAATATAGCAAATGAGGTCAGAAAATTACAAAATTTTATGTAAAGCCTTCCGACACAGTGTACTTTCTTGTGTAAATTTACCATAATTTTATTCATTAAGAATTTTTCTCGCAATATCATATAAATGTATTGTTCGTACATATTTGTAAATATAGAAAATGAGCTCCAAAAATTATGATTTTTTTAAGATTCCTCACGCAGTGGACTTGATTGTGTACTATTTCTAAAATTTTATGTGTTCAGGAATTATCTCAAGAATTCTTAATTAATCCTTCCGATCCAAATTAATTTTGTTTGATTCTAACTCATGTTTTGTTTGTAAAGAGGCAAGATTTGAAATTGAATTTAATCGGATCATGAAAACCAAACTACCTCAACTAATTTTTTTTATTACAATCTATTACAACTAAACTTCTACTTGGCAAGAACAACAAATAATAGAAGAAAGACCGCAAAACTAACTACCTTAACTAATTTCTGAAGCATTTTCTCAACTTTTTTCATTCTTTCATCTAGTCTTTTAAGTCAATTCTCTTCATTTTTCATTAGTGGATCAGAGGGTCGAGCCACAGGACGAAATGCAGCAACACCACGGGAGTCTTCTTGCAAGGCATCAATTTGCATTGCAATATCTCGAACCACTGGGACAACTTCATCAGCCCACTGCCTAAACTGACATGTTGTGTTCTGGAAAAGAATTACAGCTTCAAGTGAAAAAAAACAACATGTTGTTTCGAATGGAATTCATTCGGGATGATTAGGCACAAGTTACCGTAAGATTTGAACACTTCATGAACACTCGGGATGGATCCATTGGTGTATGCGAGGTGAACACATTCACCGAATCCTAGCAATGAGGGCAAACCAGGTGCTGCCGCAGTGATTCCAATTGTCTACTCACTCTAAAGTTAGATGAGGCCGAAGACATCTCGTTTAAGACTGGAAGAAAGGAGAAGAGGAAGTGAAGAGTGAGGTGAATGGCAGCCAAAGCATCCATATATAGCCAGTGGCTGAATTGTAATTGGGTTGAAGGAAATTCGCGTCCGTGAGGCAGTGGCCCCGAGGAGGAATCGTGTGGCAGCGTTGCGTCAGGTCTTTTTGGTTTAGTACATTAAAATCAGGAGGTAGAGTTGTTATTTGTACTCACTATTTCGAGAACATTTTGTGTCAATAAATCACAATGTCATAATGCACAATGACATTACATAAATCACAATGGCACAATGCACAATTACATTACATAACATGCATTATACGGACATGGCATTACTTATGGTACATCCTCCCGCCGCTTGCCCTGACGGCGTAGCTGATCCTCAGGGAAGGTGAGCCTGTCAAGGGAGTGGCGTACGTCTCGGAAGCCGTAGTAGGGGCGCTGCGTGGGAGGCATCATTGCGGTGATCTTAGTGTAGGTGTTTGGTTGAGGCCTGAGCATATCATCGACCCAGTGGTGCTCATCCTGCGGGAAGGGTGCTGGGTGAGTTAGTTCTTGGTTTCGTGCAACGGGAAATTTGTTGTAACTACGTTAAAGCGTGCCTGAATACGTGGTTGTGTGGCCGAGGATCCTCCTGGCCAGTCTACACCGTAATGCTGCACGACGTACCCTTGGTACATCTCATCGAACCACTGGTCACGCTCCCGCACGTGTGACTGAACGTCGTGTGCCAATGAGCCCAATCCATCGTCCCGGTGCTGCGGTGAGTCAGGGTCACTATTTGCAGTGGAACAGTGTCGCCTCGATGAGGAAGTCCTGTCCGGCGCCTCCCTCCATGATGACGACGGCTGAAGCAGAGTGTTGCCCCCTTGCAAGTGTTGTAAGAACAAACGGTAAAGTCAGATACGTTCGAAAGGAGTGCATGGAGAAATACTAACGACAACAACCTGTGGCCCAAGGCACGTCAAGGCTGAGCGACCGTAGCTCTGACAACTCCCAGAGTGCGATGGACGTGCGGAGGGCGGTGCCGAGGGAAAGGCCGAAGGCGGCGGGGGTGGAGGGTGCCCTAGGTGTTCGCAATGTTGTACGTAAACGTCGCTGTGGCGACCATAAGTTATGGTCCTAATTGCAGCCCTCGCGTCATCGGTCATGGCGCGCACTATGCCTAGGAGGCAATCAAAGCTGTTATTGTTCCTACACCGTAGAGCGTTAGCACCCTCGTGCTGGATACGATCAAGGCGGTAGTACTACAAGGAAACCGATAGTAAGTTAGAAATGTGTTGCCAGACGAAAATTCTACGAAGAATGTTTTACCGCCTCATCGTGGTGTGCTGCCCGGTGACAGTTAGGACCTTCTCGTACAACGGCATCGTGCATGACGTCCACTGGGTGCTGTGGCGCCGGCCCAGTTAGCATGCACTTGGTGCATAGAACGTACCACCGCAAGTATGCAGCATACGTCTGGATGTCGTAGCCTCATAACTCGTGCACCATGTTCGTTGCCACCCTCTCGCCCCACAGTGCCGTCCATGGCTACTATGTCTGCCTCTAGTCGTCGCTCTTCCAGCCTTTCCTCGTTTGTCTAAAATTGAATTCGGATGTCAGAAAATTGTAGTCGGACATGCGGCTAATAGGAAAAGCGATGGTATCGAATAACGACATACCCATGGGCCTTCGCTGTGAGAGGTCGTCCCGTCGTCAGTGGCACCTGCTGGTAAAGGCCAAACTATCTCATGACCCACTATGGGTTGTACGGCTCGACCATGTGAGAGAAGACCAGGTGGCAGGTCATCAACCACTACATCTCGTCCTGAGTGGACTGCGAGGACAATCTGTAGGGGGCCGTGTCTACAAGGAACTATGCAGTCCATGGCCACCAGATGACCTCGTCCTCGTGAAGAGTCTCGAATCGCAGGGATCGAACACCCTTGAGGACACCGTTGTACACTTCAGACATGTTGGTCGTCATGATTCCGTACCTTGCACCATTGGTGTCGTGTAGCAGGGACCATTTCTCCAAGTCGGGTGCGTGCGAGTTAACCCACTATGTGAACTCCCCAAACTCTCACTAGCTCGCTCAGCTAGCTGGCAACATACGAGAACATCATATTGTGGTGCCTATGAAGCGGCTCAGCTAGCTCGCATATGTGGTCCTTTAGCATGGTTATCCCAAAGCCCGTGGCCACGGCCGTGAACCGCTGCGCATGGACCTTGCCAGCACAGGATCCATCAACACACCTAACAATGTAGGTGTTAGGGTTGGACCTCTGCACCCGATACGTCATTCCAATGTTAACGACGTATCTCGCAATAGCATACTAGGCGGCGCTCTTGTTAGGGAAGCTCTGCTATAGGAGCAGGGTGTCTTCATTGAACCCCCACTTGGCCCCCTCTAGCTGTGGCAGAACCAACGATGTCGTTGCGACGTCGTCCAATCTTGAGGGGACGTAAGCAATGTCGGTGGTGACAATACCACCAACTACACCTCCCGTAGCAGCTTCTCCATCTTCCTCGTCTTCGGAACTGGCTGTTTCCACAGCCTCCTCCTCCTCGCTTTCGACCTCTTCCACCTGGTCGGCCAGGTACTTGTGGCAATCAATATGGGTTGCCCACCATCTCTCCACTCCTTCGTTGGGCTCAAAATTGTTGGCACGCCTCCTCAGGTCTCCATTGCCCACTTCCTCGCCCGCGTCTCCTCCAACACCGGATACCAATGCAGGCTCCTCCTTACCAGCAGATTCACCAGAACCACCCATGCCGGATGTCCCTGTCCTCTCCACAAACTGAACATAGACCATCGGCCGCGCATAGATCGCAATAGCAGAGTTGCAAACAACCTCCATGTAATTAGCTCATGAAGCGTCACTTGTCACCTTCATAAGTTGCCAAATGGTCTCCCCTACACCACCCACCACCGAGGCATACAACGCCTCGATGCACAGCTTCTTCCTTGCAGTGGCGTGATCGAACGCGGAACTCATGCACCGCCTTAGCTCCGAGAGGCTCATGTCCTTTAGACCCGATGCCCGGATCACGGTCTAGTCACAATTTGACAGGCCTGCCCCGTACAGTCTGTCGCGTACGAGTGCCTCCCCATGAAACACGAACAGATCATTTAAATCGTTTTGACAACAGGTTCCAAATTATTCAAAATTTTAATTCCTGTTATACAAATATATTTGTGGGGGGTTTTTCACTGAATTCTTCTACTAATTTTGTAAATCTCACTTTACACCATCTTTTTCAGACTATGTGATGCGGATCAACCTCGATGCGAGATTAAATCCTTGGGTTGCCCGATCTTTTACGGTGAAAACTTCCAAACAAATATATGGAGCACGAATTACAAGATGCAATTCGCACTAAGATAGATAAAATCTCACACCCGCGTACACCACAGTACACGAATGAGAAATAGAGATCAAAGATCTAACGAGTAACTCCTAGCATCACAGCTAGAAACAACCACGCCAAGATGAAATCCGAGATTGAAATTCACAAGAACACATATAAAATAGGAATTAGCCCTAATGGCCGAAGGCCAACACACATGTTTTAATTCATAATTCAAAACTTGACTCCCCTTTACCTGGTCGCACCCTTGGCCTTTTATAGGCTTACATGCACACGCACACAGCTAAGTTTATTGGACTCGGACTAGAAGTTCCAGACACATGCACATACAAAATGTGTCCGACTAGAAGTGCTAACGCAACACAAAACACACGTAGACTCAACAAACCGACTTGGACTCTAACACAATCCCAACTGCTGGTGCGCTACCTTGGCTTGGTGCAGCACACTTTACATGCAAGGTGGGCCCCATCCAAGAGCACATAATGAAAGGAAATCACGTGGAGTAGAGACATGCATGCAAGCCAGCAAGCAATTTGCATGCCGGTGGGCCCCATCCTAATGCATGCAAAGATAGAAAATCAAACGAACGTTTCTTCCAGGCACTAGCAATCAGCTGTTGCTTACTGATTTCCTGTAATTTTTGTTGGTGCCCCTTCCTTTTGTCTGCTGATATTTCCATTGAATACACATCCGAATAGAACTCCTTCCAAATATGAAAGGAACACATGCACTGCACTAAGATAAGGAACGAACGCATGCACTGCACTCCTTCCAAATATTTCCTTATCTCGTCTCCTCCTGGGTCCCAAACACATGCACTGCATGCACCAGCACATGCAATAGTGAAAGAGTTGTTCGTGGAGAAAACCATGGAGATGTGCTGGCCCTAACTTCCCTTGCACGTCCAACATGAATGGTAGGTGCAGCCGTGCAGGTTTCCTGAAATATTGGCACCTCGTGTTTTATCTCCAAGAAAATCTCCTCCATGCGTAACAAAATAGGATCCCTCTCTCCTCTTGATTTATTGGGCTTACTACCGGACTTAGCTTCTTTGCGCAAAGTTTTAGTGCAAAACTCTTTGCCGAGTGCCAACTATCGAGGCACTCGGCAAAAGCTATTTTGCCGAGTGCGCGACCATCGCACAAGAAGCGCACTCAAAGTGACAAATTATGATTTGCATTCCATCACGTCATCCACTCGATCAAAGGATAACACTCGGTAAACACATCCATCTATTTATCACAGTGCGGTGCCATCGGCAAAGGAGGGCACTCGGCAAAGGCGGCACGAAGTAAACGGCTCCGCGGTGGCGCGACGTCAAATTTTCATTCGAGCGCCGGCCGCACGATTGGCACTCGGCAAAATAAATCTTTGCCTAGTGCGGAAAGTAGAGGTCATAACACTCGGCAAAGGATAACACTCGGTAAACACGCTGCGAGAGCGAGGTTGAGCTCGGCAAAGGAGGCACCTCGGCAAAGCGGCTCGAGGTAACGGCCCGCCTCGTCAAATTTTGCCGAGCGGCCGACGTTGGCACTCGGCAAAATAAATCTTTGCAGAGTGCGGTAATAAAGGTGTGTTTCGGCAAAGACACGAGTTTGCGAGTAACTCGTCCGACGCAGCACTCGACAAGCGTTTCTTCTTTTTGGCCTCTAAATGTTTTGCCTGTCAGCCCTCCTCTGATGCAGGTACTCTATGTTAGGATTTGGTACATTTTGTGGCTTTTTATATTTAGTTAATTTATTTTATTTACTATAATTATTTGAAAAATGCAAATTTGAGCTGCGCGAAAGCATCGAATAATGGAATTTAATGATTCAAAAATGATAGTCATGTTGTTTGAGTGTAGTGTGATGGTGTGCCGTATCATCAGACGACGGACCCGCATCATCGAAATTTCCGAACATCTTGTTGATCATCGAAACATGGCGATTGAACTTATGGCGAAGTGTTTTAAATTCTATAAAAGCAAACAAAGTCTTCATCTAAAATTATGAAACTTGTGGAGATGTCATGATATCATATGTGGAGGTCCGCCTGTGATAAAAATTTGAGAAGGTTTCGTGCACATTTGTCACGTTCACCCGATGCTTTCAAACCAGACATCTCCATCTCTGAGTATCACATGTGGAGATGTCCGGTTTGTAAGCATCGACGTGACAACGTGCTCAAACCTTCTCAAATTTTTTTCACAATTTCCACATATGATATCATGACATCTCCACAAGTTTCATAATTTTCTGACTTTGTTTTCTTTTATAGAATTTAAAAACACTTCGCCGCAAGTTCACGGCCATGTTTCACAACAAGATGTCCAAATTTCGGTCCGCTCTCGGATACGCCTCACACTACACTCAATAACATGACTATCATTTTTGAATCATTAAATTCCATTATTCGATGCACGTGCGCTTCAAATTTGCATTTTCTCAAATAATTATAGTAAATGAAATAAATTAACTAAATATAACAAAAGGCACAAAATGTACCAAATCCTAACATAGAGTACACAATCAGAGGAGGGTCGCACAAAAATTTGGAGGCCAAAATAAAAAAACGCTTGCCGAGTGCCGTGGCACGACACTTGCAATGGTGTCTTTAAGTGCCACACACCGCCACTTCGCAAAGAAATTAAAAATTAAAAATGATAGTCATCACCGATCCGAGAAATTGGCACTTTGCCGAGTGCCCTCCCGATCCGACACTGAGAAATTGGCTCTTTGCCGAGTGCCTCTCCTGTCCGACACTCGGCAAAGAAATTTAAAAATTAAAAATTAAAAATTGTTTGCCGAGTGCCGATCGCGCACTCGGCAAACCTTCTCATTATGACTTAGAGCGCACACACGCAGACACGCACACACCCGCCGCCGCCGCTGCGCCGCTGCGCCGCCGCCGTGCGCCTCGCCCGCCAAGCGCGCCGCTCCGCCGCTTCGCGCCTCGCGCCGCCGCGCGCGCGCCCGCTGCCGCGCCGCCCGCCGCCGCCGCTTTACCGCTTCGCGCGCCGCGCGCTGCGCCGCCGCCGCCGCGCTTACGCGCCCGCCGCCGCGCGCCGCTTCGCCGCTGCTGCGCTTACCTGCCGCCCCGCGCCTCGCTGCCGCGCCTTCGCCACGCCTGCCGCGCCGCTGCCGCCGCCACGGCCGCTCCCGCCAAAGACCGGCGACGTAGTATGGCCTTCCTTCCTCCCTAGGTTCTTCCGCATGCGATGGTGGTGGTGGTTGACGGTGGTGGAGTGGTGGTGGTGGTGGTGGTGGAGGTGGCGTGGTTGTGGTGGTGGTCGTGGCGGTTGACGGCGGGAGTGGTGGTGGTGGTGGAGGTGGAGGTAGAGGTGGTGGCGGTGGTGGTGGTGGTGGTCGTGGCGGTTGACGGTGGTGGAGTGGTGGTTGTATATGTGGTTGTCGGCCATCGTGCCGTTGTTTTTTTCAGTTTTGGAAACCTCACCGCGAGGAGGTTCTCACCATTTTTTTAAATGATGGTATTTTGTTCCATTTTTGCAGAAGAGCCCGTCGAGCCGAGTCGGAGTTCTCGCGCCGCGTGCGGTCGGTTCGCTCGCATAGCGTCGCCTCGCACCGACCGCCACGGCCCCGCTTAGCTTTGACTCCACCGCCACCCTAGGTATAACCCCTCTTTTAGTATCATGGTCGTAGATCACGTAACCCGATTAGGCGCCTCCGTAGATGCAATTGATGGTTACATTACTCGATACATATGTTAGAGGATGGATGACCGTCATTGGATGTACATGGTTTGGAGAAGTCGAGTGATTACACCACGGAATGGATGAACAAGACCGATGCTTTCTTGAACTGCATTTGGCAAGGCTGCTAAAGGACATTGTCTAGTTTTGTGTCCTCGCAGAAATGTGGAAACAGAGAAGGGTAAACAAGGTGGACATGGGTAAACATCTTTTGAAGAATGGATTTACGCGACTACACCCTGGGTCCACCATGGTGAAGCCCATCGTATGAGAGAGGAGGTGGTGAGACCACGCGTCGAGGCTTATGATGCCGATGCCGGGTAGCGGACATGTTAGATGACTTTCACCAAGGACGATTCGATGAGGGCGTGAGAAGGAGGAGATGGAGGCAACGCACAGCGTTCTACGACATGATGGACTCGGCACGAAACCCCTTCACGATCGGTCAACGGTGTCTCAACCGGATGCCATTGGGCGCTTAATGGGGTTGAAGTCCGAGTTAAACTGAGTCGAGAAGGCTTCGATAAGATATTGGCGTGATTGGCACCACGCTCCGAGGGCCACATTCTCCAAAGAGCATGTACGAGTCACGTAAACTCATTCGCACTTAAGATGCCATATGAGCGGATACATGCTTGTTCAAGGTGCGTCCTATTTAGGAAAGAACACAAGGATGCAAAGTCTTGTCCAGTGTAAATCCTCCGGTACTGGAGGTAGACTCGTGATGGCGGAAGAGGCGACTACGATCCCCATGAAAATCCTACGGTACCTTCCGCCCTACCGAGGATCCAAGGGCTATACATGACCGAGGAATCCGCAAAGCAGATGACATGGCACAAAAATGGCAAACGGTACAATCGACAAGATGGTACATCCATCCGATGGTGAAGCATGGACCCGCTTTGATGACAAACATCGTGAGAAAGCGGATGAGGCTCGCAATGTATGCGTGTCGCACCGGCAATGTATGGGTTCAATCCTTATGGACCGATGGCTGCCCCATACACATGTTGGCCCGTGTTCGTTATCCCCTCAATCTCCCGGCGTCTCCTTTCAACGACATAACGTATTCTTGTCGCTGATAATTCCTGAGACACCGGGAGTAATATGGGTGTGTTCATGGAGCCCGTGTTTGATGAATTGGTTCGTGCTTGGGACGAAGGGGTATGGACATACGGCCGAGCTACAAAGACAAGCTTCAAAATGCACGCTTGGTACCACTACTCCTCGCATGACTTCTGGCGTATGGGTTATTCTCGCTACCGTGTGTTCACTGGAAGTTCCCATGCCCAATATGCAAGGAAGGTGTGAGGTTCACTTGGTTGCACAAGGGTGGCAAGTACTGCCCGTTCGACGGACATCGCCAATTCCTCCCTCTTGACCATCCATTCATACAAGACATCAAGAACTTTACGAAAGGTGTCGAGTGATGCACCACGCACCGCGAATGATGATCGTGCCGAGGTTCATGCTCACATAGATGCTCGTGCCCAATCAAGAAGGTGGTTTTGTGGGATATGGTGAGCAACATATGTGGACTCATAAGTCGGGCTTGACGAGGCTCCCTATTTCGATGACCTTCTTCCGCCACATAACATTGATGTAATGCACACCGAAAAGAATGTCGCCGAGGCACTTTGGGCAACACTCATGGACACCAAAAGTCTAAGGACAACCCTAAGGCTAGAGTGGACACGCAACGTTATGCGATAGACCAAATCAAGAGATGCAGACCTCCTAGTCGCGGCAAGACATGGAGAAGGCCTAAGGCCGATTTCGCCTTGAAAAAGGACCAAAGGAGGGAAGTACTTGAATGGATCCAGACGCTAATGTTCCCGATGGGTATGCAATAATCAAGAGGGGAGTGAACTTAGGCACTCGCGAATCAACGGGATGAAGAGTCATGACTACCACATATGGATTGAGCGCTTCTTCCGCGATGGTTCGAGGCTATGTCCCGAGCATGTCCGCAAGTGCTTGCAGAGTTGAGCTATTTCTTCCGCGACTTTGTGCCAAGGAGCTATCTCGGACCGTCATTGATGACTTGGAAAAGTGGCACCCGTGTTGCTCGTAAGTTGGAGAAGATCTTTCCACCCGGCTTTTTCTTGGCGATGCAGCATTTGATTGTGCACCTCCCGTATGAGGCACGTATGGGGGGGCCCGTGCAGGCCCGTTGGTGCTATCCAATCGAGAGATGTCTGAAGACTCTTCGCAAAAAATGTAGAAATAAAGCCAAAATTGAGGCTTCCATTGCAGAGGCATACATTCTGGAGGAGGTGTCAAACTTCACAGAGAAATACTACACTGAGAACCTTCCTAGCGTTTATAATCCACCCCCTCGTTACAATGCTGGCGAAAATGAATCGAACCTCAGCCTTTTCCAAGGGCAACTCGGAAGCGCAAGTGCATCGACCACTAAGCAATTGAAAAATGAAGAGTGGCGCAGTATCATGCTATATGTGTTGACCAACCTTGTCGAGGTGCAACCGTTCATTGGGTAAGTTCTCAACGAACTTGTTTCAATACGCCATTCACTCCTTGTTTCTTGTCCCACCCCCTTGTTTCTCGTTGGTACAGGGAATTTCTTCGTCAATCCTGGCATGAATCAAGGGATCCTACCCCGCAGGAAACTGATACCCTTCTTTCACAGGGTGCGGGACCAGGGAGCCCCGATTTCATTTCTTGGTTCAAACAGAAGGTACTGTCCAATTTAGCTCGTACTTAGTTCGACATTCCAAGTTGATCGTACGTTCGAATAATATAACGATCTATCCTGCTTGAGCTTGCAGGCCCAAACCGATGCGTCTATAAGTGACGAGTTGAGACAGGTTGCAAACGGCTGTGTCGTTAGGGTCAAGTCATTTACCGGTTATGACGTGAATGGATATCGTTTTCACACAGCAAGCTACGAGCAGAGTCGGCCCAATCGAAAAACCACAAACAGCGGAGTTTTTACGCCCGACACTGATGGCCTCGACTATTATGGAAGAATTGAAGAAATCTACGAACTTCCATTTTATGGTTCCAAACCTCTTAATCCTGTCATATTCAAATGCCACTGGTTTCATCCTGGAGTAACGAGACGAACCCCTAAGCTTGGGCTAGTCGAGATTCGACAGGATTCCGTCTATCCAGGAAAAGATGTCTACATTGTGGCTCAATAGGCCGTCTGTGTTTATTATACGCCATACGCGTGCCAAGACAAAGAGCATCTTAAGGGTTGGGCTATTGTGCACAAGGTATCGCCACACCAGAAACTACTGTCCCAAACGATGAAGATTACAACTTCAACCCAAACACATATGATGGAGAGTTCTTTCAAGAAGAGGGGCTACAAGGAGGTTTGAGATAGACTTAACCGGCGATAGGAATGGAAGTAGACAATGAAAGGGTTGATGACGAGGACGCTGGAGACGAGGTGCGAAATGTGAAGGACTTACAAATGCTTGAGCGATTACGTTTAGGCAATGACAATGAAGACAACATTCCTCCTTCTGGATAGTGTTGATGATTTGGACAATGTTGATAGTGATGACGAGACCTATGATCCAAATAATCCCAATCATGAAGATTATTTCTAATACATGTAATACTATGTTTTTGTAATTATGTTTTGTTCATTTTGCATCTATTTCTAATACATGTATTACTATGTTTTTGTAATTATGTTTTGTTTATTTTGCATCTATTTCTAATTACGCCTTTCTTATTCTTTTTAATTGCGGTGAGTGAACAAAGATGGCGGGAACCGTCATAACATGTCCTCGCTACTGAGACCACGACCGCGAGGAGGAGGCGAGGGGTCGGATAGATGAGGAGGAGGAGGACCGCCGCCGCAGAGGGGGCCGCTCTCCCACGCCGCATGAGGAGGTGCTGGAGGAGGAGGCGGCCGTGTGGACGAGTTGGACGAGGAGCTGGTTCGGCACACGGCGAGGAGGAGGGGGCGACGAGGACGACGACGAGGCGGTAGGCACGGTTCCGCTTCCTCCTCTTCCTCTTGAGTGTCTACTTGCGAGGTCCCGCGAGCCTCCTCGAGTTCGTGATCCTCACCGACGCCCGGTGATTCGCCCAAGGGCAAAAGTAAGTAACTTTAGATGTTGTCACCACTACTTCATATGATATGTTGAAAAAGAGAAACTAATAATTTTTCTTAATCACTTGTGCAGAACCGGGTGGTTGTGTCGTGGTGGTAGCGCCCGCCAATGGCATCCTGGTCTTCAGGCGAGCAACACTACCCCGCATTGTCACGCACGGAAGATGGAGCCGCCTACTGCTTGACCACTACACCGCCGCCCCGGCGCGGAGTACCCCAACAAGGCGCGCGTGAAGGCGGAGTTTTGGGTAAGTCTCCTCGCACAACATTGCTCAATACATCGCATTCATTGGACTTTTCTTGAAATAATGAATGGATACATCATACATCGCGCTTGTATGCGCACTTATTTCGATGTGATGAGGATTTGAGGCCGTATGACCGGTGGCTACCAAAGCTCGTAAAAACTCATCACCGACATGCATCACGAGGTGCGCATCCAGTGCCATCGTAACCTACCACGGGTCGGCTTTGAGAGAAGGTCACCAAGAAAGACGCAAGAAACATGACGACCGGGACCGACCGCACTTGAGGTAGATGAAGAACATTAATATTGATTCGCTTTGAGATTAAGCACGCTTAATTTGATCTTCTTATATGTCAAATACTTGATGACGTAGATGATTCCCCGTGGTGCAAATCGTATCCCGAGTCTTTGGCGATGATCGTGGACAAGTGGTTCATGGAGGAGTATCTCCGGATGCACAAGTGATGCCCGACCGCTGTTTGATGATGCAAGGTCCAAAGACACCATCAAGGCAACGCAAATTTCTCCGCATACAAACAAGCATGGGTACACGAATTCATTTATCTATTGTGACGCTCAGTGCACGATTTCTAATTATCTTGTCGTTTTTCTCGCAATGGCGTCACATAGTGGCCAGCCTTGCTCGGACTTCCGGCATGGTGTATGGCCCACAAGGGCAAGGCGACGTCCGACGCCTCCTTCAACTCGAGGACCCGCCTAGGCGTACGAACCCGGCGGCCCACACCCGCATCGGTGAGTACATCGCCGGCGGCAAGGTCGATCCATGGGCCGGACCATGATCCGAGCACCGTGACTTTGATGGAGAGATCGCCATGAGGGTGGGACAAGGCAAGAATCATGGCGGTTACGCTTGGCGACGGCCTCATCGACACGCGCTCTACTCCATCTCTCTCCCGGATCCGAGCACGAGCACGAGCGAGCTCGCCATACGCCCATGGCGCATCACAGACAAAGACCGGTCGACGCACTCGAGGTTATTCCTGCTTTACTCGTCGTACATTGATCTTTACACACCTTTATTAGCTTTGCATTACTCAAATATTGGAGTAAAATATTGCAAACCCTACCGAACAAGAAATGAGGCAACGTCCGAGTGGAGGCCGAGGCGAGAGGATGTCAACCCACCGAGGCCGAGCGGGCGAGCGGCAGCCCGACGCAGAGGTCGCGGACATTACGGAGTTCCTACAAGGTCTTGGGCAACATACGGGCCACTTGTGCCGGTGGTCGTTGGCTCCACCTCCGCCTCCGCGTCTTGCACCGCACTACTCCGTGAGTATGAAAGTTTTTGCTTTCGCTTGTGCTTTGCTTGTATGACCTCTACCTTCCTAGATTAGGTATCTAATGTAATATTGTCTCACATGCAATCTCTTCTCCTTTGTGCACCTCAATCGGCGGGTTCGAATAATCCACCTCATGCGCCCGAATGATGGAGCTTTTCCTTCACCACGATCGCAGAAGGCCACCTTCGAGATGAATGGTAGTTGTATTTTCATTTGTTGTTCACTTGGTGATGGACTTGTGATATACTTGTGATGCACTTGTCGATCGTGATGAACTTGTGGATTTGTTTGGATGGACTTGAGCACTTATTGTTATATATGTGATATATGTGATGGATGTGATAAATATGTGATGGATGAGATATATATGTGATGGATGTGATATATGTTTGGATGGATTTGTTTGTCGTGATGGAATGTAAAAATAAATAAAAACGCAGTTTGGGTCACTTTGCCGAGTGCAACACTCGGCAAAGGAGAATATAGCGCGAAACCCCAGTTTTGGTTTGCATGGCACTCCGCGGCGGCACTCGAATATTTTCAAAAAAACCCAGTAAAAACTTTGCCGAGTGCCACGCCATCCGAGACTCTAAGAAAGAAATTTTCAAAAAAATTAAAAATCTTTGCCGAGTGCCGCCGTTGGCACTCGGCAAAGCTGCCGCCAACGGGCCGCGCGCGGATCAGTGCCTTTTCTTTGCCGAGTCTTGACTCGGCACTCGCAAAGCTTTGCCGAGTGCCCGACAAAGCACTCAAGAAAGGCCGCTTGCCGATAAATTTTTTTTCCGAGTGCCCTTTGTCGAGTGTCGCACTCGGCAAAGCTTTTGCCGAGTGCAAAGGAGCCTTTGCCCAGTGCCTGAGGCACTCGGCAAAGAGCCGGAATCCAGTAGTGGCTCCTGGTTCGAGTGCAACCATGCACACGCACGGCAGTCCGCTCAACGTCTGGCTTGTCACGCGCAAAGGTCTAGCACGCGTGCTCGCTGCCTGCTCCATGCAGTTAATCACCTCCCCATGCGCAGTATGAATTAAGGTTTCTTAGGCCACATCACTATGTTTTCAATTCTATTTCTATCGCGTATCATGCACATTTGGTAGCTACCATTGTTTTCAATTCTATTTCTATCGCGTATCATGCACTGTTATGTGTACTAGCCATTGTTTTCATTTAAATCGTTTTGACATCAGGTAACAAATTGTTTAATATTTGGAAGCTCCATTCAGCTTTGCTACAACAGGTTCCACACTTAGTACAAATTTACCACACTAACAACACTAATTCTTCTAAGTCAAGCAAGGGCATGCACCGATTACATAACCAAAACTACTGCTTTGCTACAATAACAAGTTACCAGTCAGCTAATTACGTGCTAATCACATTGCTAAAACTGTAGGAATGCTGCATGTCGATTATAATTACCTTTTCTTGGAGCGCAAAACACGATGAACAACTTCTGCAATTGCGGACTACTTCGCTGTGCCCTTCTCTTCCTCTCTGCTTCGCTACCTCAACGAGAAAATATCATGCCGAATGGAGAGGAGGAAGAGAACTAGGAAGAACTAGTTGGGGAGGGCCTTGTTTTATTGCTGTGCGCTCCGCCGGCGTTGCCACGGGTCGTCGAGGCAGCGCACGCGCACAAGGGGCCGGGCGTGGGGGTGAGCACCGTGGCGCAGATAGCGCGAGCGCACGGCCGAGCGCGAGGCGGCGGCGTCGCCGCACTGCCTTTGCGGTCCCCTCGCCGCAGCAAAGACTCCCCTACTGCGATCCGAAGGCGCAGCACCTCCCCCTGCTGTGGTCCTCGCCAGGCACCTCTATCTTCGCTGCACGCACGCGCGACATCATCTTCTTCGCAAAGACACGCCGCAAAGACCTTTGCTTCCGCGATGCGGGGCGTAGCACACGGGCAAAGGGGGCTAGTTCTAGAATTTCAAAGGTAAGGATGCTAATTTTGGAATTTTGGATGCACAGGATGTCAATATTGTCCAAATCCTCCGGTATAATTGAAGCGAAAATTGAGGCTCAGATTTGCAGACCACGTCACCCTGTTTTTTCTGGCCGCCGGATTCCCCGCGTCGCCCATTCTCTGTCGCTCGATGTCCCCAGCGAAACGCGCGCGAGCGTTTGCTTGCTCCCTCCAGTCACGCGCGCGCCTGGTGCGCATGGACCCACATGTTTCGCGCGCGATCTTCGCGAATCCTCCAGTCACGCGCGCACCTGGCGCGCACGGGCCCACATGCCTCGCGGCGCGCCCAAGGGCGCGTTAGTCTACTAGTTTCACATAAGAGTAGGACAGTAGAGCCGGCCCTGCTCTTGTGTATCGGGTAATTATCTTTTTGACACACGAGCTAAAAGCCTAGAGACAACGTGGAAAATAAATGTGGTTTTAGTCACACATTGGTATACGCATTGTCTGATTGCTTCTGAGTACAAGTTTTCCCCAGCAACTTTGCAACTTAAATGGCGGTGTCTAAGAAGTACATACGTAACATGACGTCTAAGATTGTACTGTATATAAGAGAGAGAGCAGCCTAGCTAGGCAGAGCGTTTTATTCCACAGGAGACCTAAACTCGGATCGAAAAAAACGCAATTGTCGTGGTGGTAGGCACAACGGGTGGCCTGGAAGCAACAAGGATTGTCGATATTTTAATATCGGTCTTGTGATATAAATGCTGGGAACACTATATTTAAGATCACACTAGAAGAGATATATCCTTTTTTAGATAGATTCAGACATTTTTTCGTAGAGAATAGAAACCATATTAATGTCACTACTACAAAACAGGCTATAGTAGACGTTCCATCACAGACGGTTCCTTTGGATCCGTCTGTGTTGGGTCTGTCCGGATGCGGCATTTGCACTGCCAGCCTATCACAGGCGGTTCTTAATTAGAACCGTCTGTGATAACTAATTATCACAGACGGTTTTTGAATAAAACCGTCTATGATAATTCACAGACGGTTCTATTCACAAACCGTCTGTGATAATCTAGCTAATCACAGACGGTTCTTATAAAGAATCGTCTATGAATTATCACAGACAGGTTCTAATTAAGAACCATCTGTGATATCCTAGCATTATATAAATTGCGCTCGACACATCCTCTGCCGCCCTGCCGCTCTGGAGGCGTTGTGTCCACTGTCGCACTGCCACTGCCTCTACCGCTCTGGAGCAACCCTGCCTCTGTCGCAACCCTGCTGCTGGCTCCACTTAGATCTGCTGCTCCTCCCCCATGCGCCACTTCCCTGTCCTAGCTCCTCCCCCATTGCGCCAGCTTAGAGAGGAGAAGGTTGGACCCATGCCCCTAGCGCCTCCTCCACCCCGCTGCCTCCTCCTCCATTGCGCCACCTGCACCTTGTTGTGCCTCCACCCCCACCTTAGAGAGGAGAAGGAAATGAGAGGAATCATATTTTCTTCGTGAGCTCCGAGGGTAACGATCTATAAATCTTTATGTTTGCTATAAATTAATCGCTAATCAATTTAAGTATGTTTGGTAAATAGGAAGAGTACGTACTTGCGGTTTATTAATCTAATTTGTTACATGCGTAGCGTAGATGGACCGAAACTGGATGTACGGTGTGAACCGTGTGAGTCAAGAGTACATTAATGGTGTGGTTGCTTTTAGAAGAGCCACCGAGCAGGATATGTTGAAGAATGAGATAAATTTTATGTACTGTCCATGCATTGATTGCGGTAATCTGAAAATGTTTAACAACGTGGCGCAGATCGAAGCGCACTTGATTCAAAGGGGTTTCAAAAAAGGTTATATATGTTGGACCAGTCACGGTGAAGAGCAGATTATACCGGAAGTTAATAATGACGACATTGCTGAGGAAGTCAACGATGTGCCGGATGTGGACTGTGCTTTTGATGAGGATAGGTCGCACAATGACAATCTAGATCAGATGCTACGCGATGTAGAAGAGAACTACAGTGAGAGAGAGTTTTGTAAATTCGAGGGCTTAAGAGAGGACTCGGTGAGACCTTTGTTCCCTGGCTGCAAGCCGGAATACACAAGGTTGTCAACTGTGATTGAACTGCTTAAATTGAATGCAAGCAATGGTTGGTCCGATAAGAGTTTCACAACATTGTTAGGTCTCCTAGCGGACATCCTTGCGGAGAGAAACATGTTGCCCAGCACCACCTACCAAGCAAAGAAGGTTCTTTGTCTATTAGGAATGGAAGTAGAAAAAATACATACATATCCGAACGATTGTATGCTCTACCGTAAAGAGTATGCAGACATGCGTGTATGTCCGTGTGTAAAGCATCCCGATACAAGCGTTAGAATACTGCTAAGGTGAAGTAAGGACCTTAATGTTGTTGCATCTGCCTGTGATCCTACGTTTGAAGTGTTTATTTGCGAACCCAGAGGAGGCAAGATTGGTGCATTGGCACTCGGAGGAGCGTAAGAAAGATGGAAAGCTAAGACACCCTGCTGATTCTGTCTAGTAGAGAAATTTATTTCGATGAACCGTCTGTGATACTCTACGTATCACAGACGGTTTGTCCAGAGAACCATCTGTGATACTATACCTTCACAGACGGTTCGTGTATAGAACCGTCTATGATACTAGCCTTCACAGACGGGTTTAATACAAAAACTATCTGTGATATTCGTATCACAAACGGTTTCTGAACCGTCTGTGATAACCGTCTGTTATCAGAGATTAACTTATTCAGACGGTTCAAAAACTATCTGTGATACTAGCCTTCACAGATGGGTTTAATACAAAAACCGTCTGTGATGACGGTTTCGAACCGTCTGTGATGACCCTCTCTGCAGTAGTGTGTGTTCTTGTATTGATTATGTTTACAAAGTGAAAGAAGCCACCGAAAATAAGTCTAATGACTTCTTCATGTCTCGAATCTCCCGGATTGGATTGGGATCCTCCATCCTCTATCTGCAGGCATCGCCCTTTATATATCCTCTGAAGGGGTGGCAGTTGTTGCGTGTTAGGAGATGCAATGACGGTTGCTTGAATGTGCACGCTGATTACGATTGTTGTTAGAGAGACATCCTCCTACACGTTCGACATACGGTTATGCCAGAGACTGAGAGAACTATGTGAGGTTATGTCAGAGATAAACTATACGTGTCTTAACTACTACGTGTGGATAAGCTTAGTGTACAAAGTCCTTAGTCGATAAGGTCCACATGTCTGTGGGCTTTATTAACTATAAGGTGGTCACAAGCAAACTTGGTCATAGCAAATCTTACACCAAAAGGGTGGTCATGATAGACCTTACTACAATAAAGTCATCGTAGTGGACCTTACGACTATAAAATGATCGGGTGTATCTTCGACGGTTATTAAGAATACCTTTATTTATAATAGATATTACATATAATTAGTTTCATCAATTGAGGATTTTTGAATCTATTAATTTAAGCCATTGCAAATTTGCAATGATCACTATTTCAAAACTAGCCAAATTTTCATGCGCAACTACGTGCCTAGATGCTATAATACACATGCTTGCATTTAAACATAAAGTTGTATTTTGTTGTACATCTCTAATATTTTTCGTTGAAAAAAGTATTTTTATACAATTGCAATAATTTGATTAAAATGCACCGTTATAATCTGACCACCAAAATAAATTAGGTAGATCTTTCTCTTTTTCCTTCTATTAATCTAGGAATTTCTATTCTCTTAGAGCAAATATGAAGCTTCTTAATATCGCTTCAATAATGTAATACATAGTTAGAACTAACTAAACATTGTATACATTATTATAAACGAAGATATTTTTGGAGAAACCTGTTTAAAACAAAAGGTATCTAATCAGTTGTACGAGTGTCTTTAAATATATAGCGACTGACTGAAAAGGAGCGAATGTACGACCATGTGGATTGATCTGGTGGTAGCCACAACTTGTGGTTCGAACATGCATTCAAGAATTATAATCTTCTTTCTGGTTTGTCCTCGCCATGATGTGTGTGTGTGTGTGCGCGCGCTTTCAGCTAGAAAGCTTGCCAACTCGTTTCAACAGAAAGATCCTTACATGACGCACGTCCCCATCGCCAGAGTGCTGTCGCTGCTACATTTATTAGTAGGCAACCCGTCCAGACCGGATGGACCACGTTTAGGGCACTCCCAACGTATATAGCATGCTAAGAGCATCTACAATTTTCTTAGTTTGTTACTAAAAGAAGAGAGAATATTCAATTTAATAAAAAGAAACAAATCTTTCAATAAATTGTTTCTTAAGTTTGTGTCTAAAACTTTAATTGCTATAAGTATACATGATTCTTGATGATCAATAATGAAGTACAACTTTATGGCTTACATGTTTTAGCTCATTTATCAGATCAATAATAAAGTCATACTGCACAAATGATTGGGTGAATATTTTGCTTTAAGACAGTGGGACCTACAAAATGTGTTGTTAGGTAACAAGTAAGTCTCCAATAGAGTATTTGGTTGTTTCTTGTGTCTTGGTATTAACAATTTGATAGTTTATTCATCTAAAAACAATATCACCTTCTCTCATCACTTTCTCTCCTTTACATCACCTAAATACTGATGTGGCAACCCTTTAGTAACAGCTGACGTAGACTATTATAGATGCTCTAAGTTAGCAAAAGGAGGATGTCAAAGGCTAATTAAGGAAGAGAGAGATGATAGTAGTGTCTCATGCAAAACATTGTCTTTTTTAGAGGACCAAGACAGCTAGAAGAGGGAGGGAAGGAGAGAGTAAAGAATAGAGAGATGGAGTGGTGAGGTGCAAACGTTTAGACATAGCTATAGAAACTATGCATTGGGAGTGCCCTTAGGTTGCTCCCAGTGCTCCACCCTGGTCAGTATCTTAAGGGTGTCATATAGGCAAAGTGCTGATATGACAGTAGATTAAATAAGGTGAGAGATTGTTATAGTATCTAAATAAGAGACTGCTCTGGCTCGAAGTTATAGACAAGAAAATTAGCTCATTTCCATCTTGTACACACCATCTCCTTGAGATTGTACATCTAATTAATTAAAAGGACCTAAGATACTACACCATAAGAAACCATGCATTAGAAAGATAGTATCCTAACACTCCTCATGCACTAAGAAACTGCACTAAGATACTGCCCATTAGGAGCAGCCTTAAGAGCAGGGTGCGGCAAGATTAGTGTGTCCATGTTCTTTTGCCATTAAATTTAGCGTACTTAAATTGCATGGCTAAAGTTACAGACAACCTCAGCAACAAAAAAGTATGTATAACCTTTTTTCTCTATGATTTTTTCACGTGATTTACTAAATCTCAATCACTTGAAAATTTGGTAAATATCCTTTGGATCAACGCGGATATATATATGTGCTCATGCGTGCTTGTCGTCCTCCTATTCTACCGACGACATCTTCACTGGCAGTGGCGAATTAGGGTTAATTAAGGTTCATTAACACCAGACTATAGAGAGATGAGGAGAGGGTGTTGAGCGGTTTGTCGATGTGGTCAGACCCGAGGAAGGCAGTGGGGGCAACAGATCCTGTGGCAGCTAGCCACCAAAGATGGGTGAAGAAGGTGGGAGGAGGAAGTGACAGTAGAAGGTGTTGGTTGGCGGGCCTCGTAGGCGCCAAGGGGCGGCGTCGATAAGGCAGCATGAGGTGGCGCATAGAGAGGGGCTAGAGGGAGGAGGTGGGTGAGGAGTTTTTTATATATGAAGTGAGGGGAGTGATGTTGATGGTTGGATCTCGATCCAAGGGATAAAACAAGTGAGAGACGGATAGGAAAAATCAATCACATGATGATTCGACACCCTTTTGTCACTCGTCTGCTCCCTCTTTTATGGAGGTCTTGGCATGATTGTGGCTCGTATCAGCTAAATTGGCGAGCTCCCTTTCGTATTTGCAAAAATGGCATCTCTGCTGCATGGTCACCGTGCGGATGAACGAAAGGGCGACACGTACCCCTGTTCGCACCCCGACTGTGCGGCAGAGGAGGGTACCACACGGTGGCCATGCAGTGGGGGGGGGGCAGTTGTGCGGTGGAGGTTTTGGGAGAGGGTTTTGGGAGGGGTTTTTGAATTCTTTAGGGCAATGCATAATTTTCGGTCAAAATTCTCTATCACACAAGTTTGCATCCTCCTTCATCCCGAGTGCTACAAACCTGCGTGTGTATCATGTAATACTTGTAACCGAACCGCGCGCATGTAATAGTTTTAACCGTTCCTGAAATGTCGTCAATTTTATCCATTCAAAAAAGCTACATTGCAACTCTATTGGAAATGTCTATATACAATATGGCGCAACAGTACACACATAACATACAAAATATGCATACAAACATAGCAAAACAAAATACGAATACAAATATACCAAAACAGAATCGCATAACACGGGATATAATATGGTTCACTCATCTGAGCCACTACTCTCTGCTTGCTGCGCCTGGATGTTTTCCGTCGAGCATGTCCCATGGGATACGTCAGCCGGTTCGGAGAGCGCGTGTCGGATAAGAGGGGGTACGGAGACCGTTGAGTATGTTGAGTGGGAAGAGGTGCACCAGTAAGCTAAGTCGAAGGAAGCTGAGTCCAGTAAGCGTCCATGTTGTCATGCTGAGATGCCGAACTAGGGGCCACCTGCAATGAATTCATGAATGATGGACTGTATAAATCCACTCCTGAATTGTTCACCCCAAGGTACGATGTCTGCAACTCCGGTGTGCCAGCGGACCCAGAGGAGCTCTGGCCTTGAACGTACGGTGCGCCAACGAACCCGGAGGAGCTCTGCCCTGCGTACGTTCCAAACCCTGGGTGCCATGGTCCAAACCCTGGCGCGGTGTCCTGCTCTCTGGCAGGAGCTGGGAGGCCCGTATCCTCATCAGTGGATGTAAACTGGCCGTCACCCCTACAGTCAACTGAAGGCTTCAAGACGGAACAATGTTAGTCACAATAAATACTATGGACGTAAACTGAGAATTTTGTACCTCCCAGATATGCAGTGCATATGACAGTAGAAGTGATGCATCCCGATGGACCTGCGGTAGGAGAACGACATGATTTTAGCAGAACGTAAGGCATAACCAAAAACAAAACATAGATTTGTACATAACTTACCTCCCCGTCGATCTGGCCCACAGAAGACCGACGGGTAGGCTATGGTGCCGACTAGACATGCTAGGTCGTGATGACCTAGCGGGTGAGCACGGTCCCCCCATTTGGTGCTTGATGCGCAGGACGTCGTCCGTCGAATGACCGCAACTCAAGTTCTTTATTGTGTTCTTCGACTTCGCGAAGATGTACTTCAAAGTTTTTAGCAGCCCCGTGTGTCTAGGCTGCGAATGGTGGTATTTGGAACACTTGTGATGCGCTGCGCCCTCTCCAACTAAAGTGACATATATAATTGTTTAGTAACAAAGAGTACAAATATCATCAATGAAATAACCAGAGGTTGTAAGTGTCTTACGGTGTCGTCAAGCCACGAAGCGCTGTGATGATCGAATGAATGACGGAGGCTCTCGTGGTGCGTCACCTGCTCCAGGTGCTCCAACGGAGGAAGGGTGAGTCTGGTGCTCGACCCTGGTACGTACCACTCTAGGTACTCACCGTACATCCAAACATCATATGGACGCTGCTTCTGCAAGACCTCCAAGTGCACCGTCTCCATCCATGTCATAATCCACTCGTGTTGGACTGCTTGCCAGTGCTCAGTCTTCCGCCCGCCCTTGATTGCCTGTATTTATGGAAGGATTGATGTTAGAAAAGACGACATAAGAAGTGTAAACATTGCTCGCTGCAGGACCCTGCTGTCTGGAGGGGCTACGACCTGGTACAAACCAAATTGTCACATTACGCGTTGCAGCGCGTAAGGCTCCACCATATATGAGAACACCAGATGGCAGGTCGTCGCCCATAACCCAGCGTCCTGGGTGCATTGCACGGACAACCCATGTGGCGCTACCGTCTGCACGAAATTTGGAGTCCATGGAGCCTAGATGATGTCGTTGTCGTGCAATGAATCAAACTCATTGTGAAACAACGAGTAGCACCTCGCCGGTATGTCCTTGGCCCAGCGTAGATGGGCAGCAGTCTAGCGTAAGCCCATAGTGGGCCCATCTTTCGGGTCGTCCAACTCGACATACGGGTGCACTGCTGTCTCGAAGGCCGATCGCCCAACAGGGAAGTGCTCCCAACTGCACAGCTACAGGAGCACATAGCAGACAGTAAGGTTGGGGGGGTGTAGGTTGGGGGCAACACCGGTGCTGCGCCACGAAGCGTCACACAACCCCTAGTATATGGCGCAAAGGATGGCTAATCCCCAGCTATACTAAGGCATCGGCCTAGCCTCTGCATCAACCAAAGACTGGCGACGTGGATGAAGCTGGGTAGCACTATCGCCCTGTGTGGTTGGAAATTGGACCCAACTAGAGAGCTAAAGAAGGTAAACAACGAGGTGCATCCTAATGACCTCGTTAGGTGCATCCTATAGGCATTGACTGAAATGCCTCAACCAATTCTGGGGGACGCCACATGCACGCTCTGGGACAGCTAGGCCAAACCAATGCTCCAGCCTAGCCTTCCAACCCGCCAGCGAACGGCCTGGAACAAGTGGCTCACCGCAGATCGAGAGACCGGTCAAGAACGAGATGTCCTGCAGATTGACCGTTATCTCACCCCACCAAAAGTGGAAGGTGTGCGTCTCGGGTCTCCACCTGTCGACAAGTGTCAACAGCAGACTGGCATCTAGGGTGAACTGGCGTCCGACGGAGAGCAGCCTCATAAGGGGCAACAAGCCCATGTCCCGGAGGATTGGGACATAGCGGCATCCAGCTCCTAGTAATCCCTCACTGACCGAAGCAGTAGGGGCGAAGGGCCAACCGTGTCACCGGTGATCCACATCTTGCACGGTGGTTCTCATCGTAGAAGTGTTCCAGAAGTGCCGGTAGAGATATGGCTTGCAACACATGTAATAGACGGAATATTAGTGCGAAGATTGATAATAACGATAAAATACTGCAAATTAAAAATTACGACCAAATGAACACTACAAATTAATGTACACTAATTTACTAGTACAAAATTAAATACGACTATTTAAACATGACTAAATTAATTGCATTAGAATGAATTGATGCACGGGAATTTTAATGTTAGGCTAAATCGCTAAGATTTACATGCTCTGCTGCCTGTGTTAGGCCGTTTTACTACTGACGTAATTTACTACACACTAGCTTGCTACACATTACACACTACACACTGTGTGATTGTGATATGCACCCATCATCATATTGTTCATGATCAGCTTTAGTGTGCTTGATATGCACACACTACACATTACATATTGTTCACAGAAAAATGGTCGGGAAGCATGTCAGTATCTAGCTAGAAGACAAAGCATGCAATACCACCATGGATTGCGAAATAAAGAACATATAGTAGTATATAATTGATTGTACCATGCAATTTGTTAGTAATCTCGACATAATTAGTCCTCAATTAAACACACGCCAATGCAAGATATGTTTAAATTATTAGTAGTAACCAACTAATTAATTGGTGTTAGTTGAGCCCATGCTTTCGACTAGTAAATCAGTTCATTTTGCTGCCAATAACTCCTACGTAAGTGCATACAGTTTCTCAGCTGCAAATTAAAGACATTTAATAGTGCATTCAAAGTTCCAGAAGGTAAGGATAACAAACCAATTGCACAAAAGTATGTACTTAATCCATTACACAATTTCATTTCTTTAAAAATCTTTTTCTCCCATCCCACAAAAATCAGTTACTACTTGACTGTATCAGAAACGGTGCACAACACACACACAGAGAGAGAGAGAGAGAGAGAGAGATATCCTAAGATTTCTCTGATTAGAGAACAAAGCCAAGGTAGAACTCATTAGCCAATTAATGTAGTTTCGTGCTTGCAAACACTGTTCATTACGACTAATTATTTGGTAACTAATTAACAGCACCTCAAAAATTAAAACTAATTAATTAAATAACATTAGTTCTACTGATCCTAATTAAATATGACTACTAAAGTCAAACAAATTTTCCTACGAAAATTTCAGAACGTCTATAATTGGTGCGCCTGGAAAATTACAACTATTTAAGCACGCAGTTAATAAAGAATATACGAACAATGAAAAATCGACAGAGATAAAAATTACCGGCTAAATTGGCTTCTAATGATGGCAGTTAATAACGCTAAAATGTCCCCGAAAATATAATCGACAGAGCAAGAAAGCGACTGAAAGAGAGAGCGAGCGAGTGACAGTGAAATGAAACCACGCTTGCTCACTCGCTAATTTATAGCCGCCGCGGAAGGGAATCCTTCCCCGCGCGAGCTAATTGAAATTTGCATGCATGCATGAGACAATGATGTGACAACGATGGGATGATGAATAAAGTGGTGACAGCGACCAATGGAAGTGACTGGAGGGGAGGCTGGGCGGTGGAAGGATTGAAATAGATGAACTGGATATCGGCGGTTTTTTGTTTCTCTAGAAAACCGGACTGGTTTTTTGGGGAGTGCGGGCTGTTGCATGGACCACCGTAGGGTGACCGTGCGAGAGGGGGGGGAAGGGAGGGTACATGGAGGGAGGGGGAGGGGATGGCACGTGGCGGGTGGTAGGAGGGCCGTGCGGGCACCGCACGGTGATTGTGCGGGAGGGTCCACCTCACGGTGGCTATGCGGAAGGGGCCACCGCATGGTGGCCATGCGGGAGGTGAGGTCACGTCGCGGGAGGGGTGGGCGGGGTGGCCGTGCGGGAGCACCTTCACCGCACGGTGGCCGTGCAGCACCGGGTAGGTGTCGTTCGTTGGTAAGTTTCGCACGGTGGCCATGCGGTCTAGGATACCATTTGTGCAAATACCGTGCGCCGAGTGCCATTTTTGCTAATCCGAGCACAAAACGTGCCAATGCGGCCAAAAACTCTGTTTTATGATAGGGAGTAGATGATGAAGACATTGTATATGGAGTGCATAAAATACACACACACACGTACCACAATGGCTTCGATCGGAAGAAAGGCTAACAAAAGAACCAAGCCTGCATTAGTTCCAAATAGAGCCCTGGGATTTTAAATTAATATATTGTTTTCAAGAATTGTAGAATACCATAAGTTACCCCGAAGGTTGCTACTCCCTCCGTTCTTTTTTACTTGACACAGTTGATTTTTACGGTATTCAAGATGTGACTTTGATCACAATTTTTTATAACTTTTACATTAAGATGTACTAATAAAATTATAATATTATGAAAGTATTTTCAATGAAAATTATAATGATATAATTTTCATATAGCTAATCTAGATAGTTTTAAACCTATTGACAGTCAAACTTTAGAAAATTTGATCGTAAAAAATGAACTGTGAAAAGTAAAAAAGAACAGAAGGAGTACTAGAATTCTTAGCAATATCTAGAGAGGCTTTTTTGAGTTAGCAAGAGAAAAATTAAGACACTTATTGTAATAGCAGCCAAACGAAATCATCTAGAACAATCAACACATATCATCTCTAAGGTTAATATCGCTAAGGAAGCTTCTAATCAACGACACAGAGAGAGAGAGAGGGGTGAAAATAGGAACCCCACATCTTGCGGTCCACTATGGGATTTTCTATGGCTGATTTGAAAACATTGGCAAGGTCGATTGATAAATCAAAATTTCAACTCGAAAAATTACAATTTCAAGTCAAATTTTAATATTTTTTTACTTAAAATTCAAAGTTTTAACTCGGATATTTGAACTTCCAACTTTTAACTCATTAATACGAATGTTCACCGGTGATCTCTTTCTAACTAGATGAAATTTTGATTGGTGAGACATCCTCCTGCACGTTCCCTATACGATTATGTCATAGATAATGGAAAACTTTGTGTGGTTATATCAGAGATAAATTGCATGTATATTAACTACTACATGTGAATAAGCGTAGTATACAATGTCCTTACTCGATAAGGTCTACATGTCTGTAGGTTTTATTAACTATAAGGTGGTTACAAGCAGATCTGGTTGTACCAAATCTTATGATCAGAATGGTGATCGTGATAGACCTTACGACTAGTTGCTATTTCAAACCTAGCCGAATTTTCATGCGTAACTGCGTGCCTAGATGCTATAATACACATGCTTATATTTAAACATAAAGTTGTATTTGTTGTACATCACTAATATTTATCATTGAAAAAATATATATTTTATGCAATTGCAACAATTTGATTAAAATGCGGTGTTATAATCTGAATCCACCAAAATAAATGCAGAAGATCTTTCTTTTTTCCTCCGATTAATCTAGGAATTTCTAGTCTTTTAGAGCAAATACGAAGCTTCTTCAATACCGTTTCAATAATATAATAGATAGTTAGAACTAACTAAACATTGTATACATTGTTATAAACGAAGATATTTTTGCAGAAACCTGTTTTTTAAAAAAGGTATCTAATCAGGTGTATGAATGTATTTAAATATATAGCGACTGACTGAAAAGGAGCGAATGTACGACCATGTGGATTGATAAGGTGTGGTAGGCACAACTGGTGGTTCGAACTTCGAACACGCATTCAAGAATTACAGTATAATCTTCTTTCTGGTTTGTCCTGTTCGCCATGATATGTGTGTGTGTGTGTTTTCAGCTAGAAAACGTGCCAATTCGTTTCGACAGACAGATCCTTAATTACATGACGCACGTACTCACACCATGTGTGATGTGAGCAATGTCCATAGCATGTCAGGTTAGCGAAAGGCTGATGTAGAAAGGTAATTACGGAAGAGAGATAATAACAGTGTCTCATGCAAAACATTGTATTTTTTAGAGGACCAAGACAGCAAGAGGAGGGAGGGAGGGAGGCTTTTAGATGTGTGTATGTGTATTGGACTAGTTGTTTTTTTTATACTATTTCTAATTGAGGTGGAATCATTTAGACATAGCTAAAGAAACTATACACTAGGAGTACCCTTAAGTGCACGGTGCGGCAAGAACAAGATTAGAGGGTCCGTGTTCTTTTGCCGTTAAATTTAGGGTACTTCAATTGCATGGCTAAAGTTACGGACAACTTCAGCTACAAAAAGTATGTTTAGCTTCTTTTCTCTTTATGTTTTTTTTTCTCACCAGATTTGCTAAATCTCAATCACATGAAAGTTTGGTATATATCTCAGTTAATTTTGCTCACCTTTGGATCAACGTGGATATATATTTGTGCTCCTGCGGGCTTGTTGTCCTTCTATCCGGCCGACGGCGTCTTCACCGGTAGTGGCGAATTAGGGTTAATTAAGGTTCATTGGCACCGGACTAGAGAGAGAGAGAGAGGAGGGGAGGGTGTCGAGCGGTTTGTCAATGCGATCAGAGTCGAGCAAGGTAGTGGGCACTACACCATGGCGTAATATTAAGGGCAATTAAACTGCCGGAGAAAAGTGCTTTGCAAAGCAAATTATCTGCCGGGAAAGACATTCCCCAATACTTATTGCATGCCTGGTAAAGTGCTGCCGGGAAAGACATTCCCCGGCAGATATGTGAATTCCTGGCAGTTAACTGCTCTAGATAAGTTGTTTTTCCCTGGCAATTAAGTGCCCTAGATTGTCTATTTTCCCCGGTAGTTAACTGCCCTCGATTGTCTGTTTTCCCTAGCAGATATATTGACAGTATTAGCATGATTCCTGGCAGATTAGGCACCTAGGAATATACATGTCAAATACAAATAAAATTTAATTATAATATCAGGAATAGTGAATTTAATATTTTCTCAATAGTTTGCACCATTCAACCAGAATTTAGAATACATACAATTTTCTCAATCGTACCACTTAGAAAATATCATATCAATAATCAAAGACAGTTGGATGATGCAAAATACATAAACCTGAAATATGAAATTTCTGATAAGCACAACAATACATGTGCAGTACATACAGAGCGCATGCAATTCCAGAATACTGAGCATTCAAATATAGCCATGACGACACAATCATCTGAAGTCTACTCAACCTAAAGAAATACTCTAACCCCTTCTACCACAATACTAGTCTAGCCTTGGCACGTACAAAACATCCATGCAAAAGAAGTCGACAATGAAGATGTCCACATAATGAAATCATCATGCTATCACCATTTGTAAAATAAGGACGATCACTCCATCAACTGATTTACAGAGTTCTAAATACTGACGATAAAATCTTTCACTGCACCTTGGTCATCTCCCCGTAGCTTCATTCCACAGCCTGTTGATCCAGATGAGAGAACATGGTATGGTACAGAGAACATGGTATTAGAGGAACAATTATGATGGTTCAATAAGTGAGTAGTGTAATATTATGGACTATGGAGTAAGACATATTAATGTTATACACTGTAGGATGGTCAATACCGTAGAGACATCCAGCTCTGTCAATCACTTGCTTAGCACTGAGAGAAGTTCATATACAAGATCACTGCAATATTAGACAAGATTATCAAAAATTTATCTTGGAAGTGGTTTTAAAGAAGCATGGCATATTGTTGTATTCAAACACAGACCTTGAAATGACATCAAATATGCACAAATAACAGAACAGTAAGGTAAGATTTCTCAGAGATAGACCATCATCTTTTGAGTACTCATCCTACCACAGGGGGGAAAAAGAAAACATATCAACTTATCTAAAAATACAAATTAAACTAGAACCAACACTTAGAGAACATGATTTAAGTATCTTTAAGCTAAGCAGACACACAAAAATGCGATGGAAATGATTATTTGTTGTTTGTTGATTTTATTCATAATTTCTATATGACTATTAATTCTTAAATAGGAACCAATTGACAATATTTTGGTTTCTGCTACATGTCAGCTGAGGGTGTCATCACTACATATAATTTTTCCATCTGAAGGTGAATTCAGTAAGTTGAAGGATAGTGGGTTGTTGCAGAGAATAGGGATGCAATACCACTGGAGAAATCGAAATTACAAAAGGTATGCTAACAAGGGATTTGTAGGACTTCCTTCTAGATTTGCAATGCTTTAAGGTGGACTTCTGACCATATTATACTGTAAATCAGGGCCCATATGATATTCCTAACCATGGATCTGTCGTGACAAAATTTTAGAATTAAACAAAGGAATTAGGTGAAAACAAATCAGGAGAGCTTTGCAATTTAATGCCAACAGCAATTAAATAGATTCCATAAGAACAGGTTGTTTGAAATTTATCTCAAACTAGGACAAAGAATCAACTGAAAAATAGAATGCACTCACCAATAGGCTCCAGCTCCCTGAGCACTAGCAGTTTCTCTTTGGGAGCATAATGACATGCATGCATATTATTGTTCAATCAAACAAGGAGCACTTCGTTTCAGGAGGACTAAAAGATAATTAACAATCTAAAATCTTACTAACTACTCATGGTAGATTTAAGCAAAGTTGTAGCTAGCTGATACATTTCTGTGTAATTCAATGCTTGAAACTACAACCAGGAAAGCACCTCAATTTTTAGCGTATGAAATGATGTAGCAATGCAAAAGTATTACTTCAAATTGATTAATATGAAATCAAAGTACCTTTGATGTCTTCTTCTCCTCTGATGGACAGAAGTGTACATATTGTGCCATAAATGCACTTCCAGAAGTAACAGAATCATTGATAAATGTCAATAACCTGTTAAAGGAAGTTGAGCATCTTTAGATGAAACTTGATGACAGGATAACTAAATTACCGAATATATTGGGAGTTAATTGTCGGATAATTAAGCATGCTGGGTGTTAAGGTTACACATCTGCTTATGTTGGACCGAAACGGGGACTAAAGGGGGGGGGGTGAATAGGAGCTTAGCCTATTTTTCGCTTTGATAGGATTCAATTCAATTTTCACTCCAATGGTTATAAAAGCTATGAAGATCAATATTCAAGCATAATGGAACTCTTGTTTTGAATCTAATCAAAACCCCGAAGCATACAACCAAAGACACAAAAAACGCATTGATGAACAGTAAAAGAGGAACTACATCAGTGAACAGTGTGGTACTACCGGATGAACAGTAAAATCAGAACTACCGTATTGAACAGTGCGGCATTGCCGGATGAATAGTAAAATCAGCCGATGAATAAGAAAAATAGCCTGAAAACAAAATAAAAAAAATTGGCATAACTTTTGATCCACAACTCCAAACTTGATGAAACTTAAAACAAGCCTTCCCTAAGATGTCAGGAACCTATTCCAACCAAATATCGTGAAGATCCTTGCCAAAGTTCCGATCTTTTTTCCTTTTGAATGAAGGTTGCTCCAAAACGAGCCAAAACAAATTTGGATCCAAAAACTTGCTCGTGGGCAAAGGATGATTAAGATGATCCTAGATGCACTCCCACATGTCACAGCAAGCAAGATCATCAAAAGAAACCAAAGGAAAACCAAGAGATCATCAAAAACCCAAAATCACCAAAGAGGGAGCAAGAACAAAGAGAGAGTCATCTTGATGAATCTTGCTTGGATTGATTGGTGATTGAAGTTGGTTTACAATCACTACATCATGGAGGACAAAAGCTCAACACTTGAGCACACAATCAATCCAAATCTCTAGAACCTTAACCTCTCCACTTTTCTCTCCAAACCCTAAAACACAAACTAGGGTTTGTTGAATACAAGGGTTTTGAGGTGCTGAACCAGCACCCTCCCCTATTTATAGTGGAGGCTAGCTTCTAGAAGAAAAATCATAATGGGAACCCATTAAGTCCGCACACAAACGGGTTCACTTACGCACGTATTTTAAAGTATCGTCTTCAACTTCTCTTGACCTAAACCACTTCTCCTTGTGTCGCGGTTTAGCCAAAGGTCATCAAGGCGATATCTTGGTGAAATTACCAAAATACCCCTTCTTGATCCTTTTCCAAAGACCGAGTCCAATCTTCATGAAGTAATTCCATACTTCGCCACGTGTATGTTGATCAACGACTCTCTTCATGTCGACAAGTTTCCCCCTTTCGGCTTCCACCGAAACCACCATGGCACTTGCACCGACCCCTGCGCCGCTTGATGCAACCTGTCGCACTGAACTGCCCGTTCAGTCATCCTTGTCCATTCTGCACCATGCTTGAGTCCATTGACTTCACCCAGCATCCTCGATTGTTCTGAACCTCAGCTCTCCAAGCCTAGTCTCGATCATCCTTGTCATTGACCGTCGTTGATCTCCAAGCCTCCTGCACAACAATAGACAAATAAATTGATTCCAGGAACAAGTTCTTCGCAACTTGACCCACGTTAGTCAAAATATGCATCATGCAACACATATGCACTAAAACCCATGAACTTGACCTATCTCATAGCCAATTCTCCAAGTTGGCCAAACTTGAACTGAAATCTGTACTACCGCCATGTAATCACCGGAACTACCGCACTGCGGTCGTACCACTCAAAAAACTGCAAAACTACTGATTCCCATGGAAGTTCAAAACTCCTCAAAAACACTCCCTTTGGAAAATACGTACCGCCCACCTTGCAGTCATACCGCTCAACGGTACTACCGCTTCATACATGCGGAACTACCGATACCCGAACATTCAGACCACTCGTTTCAACCGTCCGATCGCGCCCGTGAACGTTCGAACCATTGTTTAAACCGTCTGATCTGGCCACTCGATCGGACCACTCGATTTGCGGTAGAACCCCTCCACACTTGCGGTCGTACTGCGCTGCGATAGTACCGCAACTTACTTGCTCGGTACTACCGATTATCCTGACACTTGCTAAAAACTAGTGTTTCAACAAACCTTCAATGCTATTGCCAATTGTCACATCATCCTAAGATCATGAGCATATCCCCATGATATCCACAGCTTAAAACTATTGAAAAACACGTATCTTTCAAAGTGGAATACTGAAATTACATAGAGCAAAAGGATGACAAGGATGACTCCAATGACCATATTTACGAAAGGATGACATACTTCTAGAAAAATTATTACCTTTGGCAATGGTTGGTTGTGTGCACTTTAGTGTAGCTAAATATTGATTAATATAAATCAAGGCCCCTTCCCTTTTTACTAAAAACAGACGGTTTTCACATTGTATCAATTGGAATTTGATGCAGGTCAATCGATAGCATTATAACTGCTTAATTCAGTGGCAAGATCATCTTACAGGCCATCTAACTAATAACTTCCACAACTGCATCACCATTAGCAAATAGAACAATAAGACATTGATGCCAATTTTATATTATTACCATCTAATCTGCCAACATCAAGACTGTCTTCAGTGAGAATCTCTGGCCACAATAAACAGACAGATCCTCATGGATTGGCCCAATATAACATTCCAAGGTTATATTACCTAAAATAAAGTTAATAAAGTTATTATTTTGTTGGAATTTTTAAAAATTTAAAAGAGATTTATTGCTTTTTTTTTTGAATTTCCTAAGTTTTAAAAAGTCTAAAACAAAGTTTATTTGGGTTTTCTAAAGTTTTATTGGATTTAAAGTTAAAAAAGGAAAATTTAAGTAATTTCTGGAATTTTAAAAGCTTTTTCCTAAATATTTTAAAAGCCAAAATATTTTATTTGCAAAATTAAAAGCCAACTTTATGTTGGAAATAATTTTTTTAAGTCCAAAATAAATAAAGAAATTTCTGTGAATTTTTCATAATTTTTGGGATTTATTTGCTATTTTCTAAAGCTTAAATGAATTAACAGTAATAGTTTAATTGGAAAAGGTAGCCTCGGGAGCGCCTCTCTCCACTTAATCCCTCCTCCTTACTCACTCCTCCTCCCTCGCACTCGTCTCGCTGGAATTCGAGTACTCCACCGCCGCTAGCGCCGCTGTCGACGATGCCCCGGTGACTCCGACTGCACCAACGGCATCGCCGCAACTTCGCCGACCCCGTGCGCGCACTCACCCGAGCCAAGGACCGCTGGAACCACCGCGCCGCCTCCGACCCAATCTCGCCGTCGCTCAACCTCATCGCCGACAACCTTTCCGCCACGTTTTCTCGCAACCTCGGTGAGCATCACGTTCAGCATCACCCCTCTCTTTTGCGATCACCCACACCCCTCGCCGTGGTGCGTAGCGCCGCGAGGCCATCACCGGAGCATCGCCGGCTTCGTGCCAACATGGCGTGCCAGGTCGGAGCCATGTAGGCGCCACATCAGCATAAAAACCTACGTGGAGCCACGTCAGCACGTACACAGCCAGCTCTCACAACCTCCGTTCCCTGTTTCATAGACCGGGTCCATCGTGGTCCATTGACCACGGGCCCACCTGTCAGTGGCACCCTCCGAGGCGCTGACGTCATCATTGCGCAATAATCCAGACTTTCTTTAGAGAAATAATTCAGAAAAACCCTAATTTCATCATTTCATGTAATTTCAATCTTCCAAAGCCCATTTCGTTTGCATCCAAACTCCGATTGAGTCCATTCAAATTCCTAAATTCCTATAAATTCAAGATCTAGCTAACTAAACCAAAATTATTTAATTTGGAGTCCATTTCAATTGTTATTTGAATTTTGTTTGAATTTGGCTTATTTTCACGATTAGATTTCGACGACTTCGGAGAGTCAGATTTCGACGCTGTTGGAAGAGCTTATAAGAGGATTGATTTTGACTGTATGATCATCGTGGTCATACACTTATACTACCTGGAGAGAGTATATGTGTGTACTAGGTGACCTGTTAAGGAAAACAACATCACCTCAACAAGCAAGGCAAGTTATACCCTTGATCATATCGATCCCATTATTTTAAATTTATTTAATTCTGTTTTTAAATTACTATTGCATGCATAATTTTTATTCAGCTATTTTAATCCCCTGTTTAAATACTTAGTTATCCCAATCCCTTTTGTATAGCCAATTTGAATATTGATTATCATTTCCTTATCACCATTAGATAAAATAATATTGGAAATAATTAAATGCTTAGCCAATGCTTAGATCAAATATTGTATTTGGGAAGTTTTTAGCCAAATCTTTCAAATTTGAATTTAATTGGATCTATGGTATTGTTTTACCATAGAAGGTTTATAAAATGCCTTTACTTGAAAAATAAAATAAAAATGGGTTTGGACTGGGGAGAAATGGATGATTGGTGGGTGCAGGTTTATGCACGGGCTTAGCCTAGTTAAGGTTAAGTCCCAGGGTTTTATTTGGAAGATGCCCAAGTTAGTTAAGGACCGGTCTTCGAGTGTATGATGCTATGCCTTATCGTACTACCACATGTCTTGTGTGGGCGGGACCTGGTGTGAGGACCTCAGTTTATTTGGCTTGTAATGCTTAACCAACCACCTGGTCCTAGCACCACAAATCAAATAAACTAAGCCTCGAGACATGCATACTTCCCAGAACTGCAGTATGCACACCTCTTCACAAAATTAAGCATCAACTCCATTCCAAACATAGAGTCCAAACATCACAATATTAAACAGATGACAATATAGTAGAGTTATTACAACAAAGGCCGACCGGCCAAAATACAACAGGTAGCAAAATAAACAGCGGAAGCAAAAGTGCCATAAAATGGCTATAAACAAAGCCAATCAGCGTGCCTTAACCCACAAGGCAACCGACCGGACCGCCAAGCTAGTCGTCCCAGAACCCGCACATCTCACAGAAGTATGGCCCTTGGGGCTCACCTGCCTCCTCTGCAACAAAAACATTAAGAAAAGCATCTGAGTACAAAAAATGTTTTTGTACTCGCAAGACTGACGTGTGGACTAGCGGACCTATACATATGCTACATGCAGGCTTATCTGGTGGAGGTCATATGTTTCATTTGCATAAAGCCAACTTTATTTGCAATAATGTATCTGATTTCAAGGCAAGTTTGTAATTCATTTTCTTGTTGAAATAATCTGCGAAATAAAGATAGATACAAGTAACCACACAGAAGTGACTATCCCAATAGTCACCACAACATATACGAATCACTGATTCGTACCACAAATCATGTTTTAATTAAAGGTTGTAGTCTAACTCTTGAAAAGCTTACCCAAGCGTGTCCATAACCTAGGGCGAGGCTATTCGAATAGTTTTAACCTGCGAGGGTGTACCACTGTACCCACACTTGGCATCGCCTTTAAGCCAAAAGCACACTTCGAAGTTATGCCGCATGACTAAGTCCTCGAGACTTTTTCCAATATTGTGTATTAACTACGAGCCGCTCGTATGGATAGAAATCCATGCGCTTACATGGTAAAGCCGAAAGACAACTACCTTTGCGGGGTAAAGCTTTTGGACAACTACCATGCTCCCAACACCATCCCTCCTGCGACCTCCTGCGACCGGAGTCAATACACGCCAAAGTACTAGGTCAAGAGAGGTCCCATATACTCTAGTGTGGTTAGCACGCGAAAAGCTGGATAACGGTACTCACAAGATGTTCGGTCCTTAATTGACACGGACACCATTCGTCACACCCAGCAGATCACACCAACATACCGTTGTGCCCAAGTCTAAATCATTTTGTTTTCATTTTTAGTTTTGCAATTAAACACAACATAAGTGAAACATAAGGAACAATAATAATTTTATGTGATTGGATCATCGACTAAGTCGATGATCGCCAATCTACCGTTAACTAAGCATGGCTAAGCAATCGACTCGTAATCTTCGGCGATAAGAGTTCATCCAACGAACTCAATCACAGCAAAACCTAGGCTCGGTAGTAGAGGATAAACATCTTCCTCTGATTATGCATCTACGAGATTAACTAACCAATTTAACACAAATTACGCGATGCATACATACAGTTTAAACAAAATATTAGACTTTAAAATCTGGAATTAATCATGATCAAGCGCTTGCACTTTGCTCTTTGCTCAATATGCTCAACTCATTTGCGGAGGATCACTCTCAACAAAACGAGCAATGCGCAATCTATCGATCGAGCAAAAACAACGAATAAGAACAACTTAACACCGACAACACTCAAACATTCAACAACAACAGAAACATACCAAAATTACACAGTAGCTAAAGCATGATTTAACAAAATTTTAGAAACAGAGAACAATTTATTTTAAGTTGTTATGAATTTTCTAGGAATTTTCTAAGTTAACAATACACATGAAAGCACCATTTTATTATTCAACAAAATTTATGAACAGAAACACATCTATAACCTATTCTGAAAAATAGTACACTAAATATGAAAATTTACAAAATTGGATTCACTGGATTTGGATAAAAAAAATAATTGAAAGAGAAATGAATTTTCTAATTTGGAAAATACAATATAACATCATTAATTAATTACCAGATTTTTGCCAACAGAGACATGGCTAAAACCAATTTTAGTAAATAGAACATTTAAAATGGAAATTAACAGAACTGGTTCCATGCGATTTGGAGAAAAAATGAATTAGTTATGAATTTTCTAAGTTTAAATGAATTAACAGTGCAACAGAAAAATACATTTCAGAAATACTAAAACCTTTAATACTTTTTTTTACAGGCACGCAGCTATCCACAGACACAGACATGCGGGCCCGCGCGAGAAACGCTGACCAGGTCAAACTTGACCCAGCCGCACCAACGGCGACGTCGAAGGCGTATTCTAAGAATATGTCTTCGGCTTATCAAAGTGTAATTCTAACATATAAGCGCAAATCGCTTCAGAGAGAAAACGTATTATAAAGTTTACACAAACCTTAATCGCGGCATGGCCCACATGGCGGCGACTGGAGGATAAACATAACGGTTGGATTAAAGATCTCTAAACGCGACTAACGAGAGAGGCCGCATGGCGGCGATACAACTAAGCGAGATTAGCGCTAATCTTAATGCTACCGGCGCGCCCGGCGTTCACGAGGGCGGCGGTGCGGCGCTGTGATCTCGCGAACGGTAGGTCTCGGGGTGAGTGATTTATACCTTCGAGTTCACGAGCTCGCGAACTTCGGTGGCGGCGACACAGGCCCTTGAGGATGCTTTGGCGAGACGGAGGCGGAGAAGAAGGTGTGGCCTCGCGGAGAAGATGCTACGAGCGATGAGAAGCCGGGAAGCGCGCAGCGGCCGCCTCCGACTCGAGAAGGATAAGCCCAAGCTAGCGCCGATGAAGAGGGTCCGAGGCGGCGGAATCGGCGCGGCGAATCACCGAGATCGGAGAAGAAACACGCGCGCCCTCAGCGATGCACCAAAACAGCGAACCCACCAATAGACTCGGTGGAGAATGCGATCACGAGACCAAGCGATGAGGCTAGAGACTCACGGATCGCAAGCGAGCTCACGGGCCGAGAGCACCGGAGGCGGAGGCGGCGACACCACCCCAAGCGATATACTGGATGCCGAGGATCCGGGTTGGGCAAAATGGAGGCGGTGTGGAGAGTGGAACACAACGGCGGGGTCGCGGGCTCAAGAGCGGCTTTGACACGGTGGCGCTGCTATGTGGTTCTTCTCGTGAAACCAAGAAATGGGCGGAGGAGGCGGCGAGCGGCGAAGCGAGAATGGATGGGTGCGGTGGGTTGATGAAGGCTGGCGATACCGGTGAGGACACGCGTCCACGGCGTGGCAGCGGCGAGCTGCGTGGCGCGCATGCGCGAGCGATCGCGAGCTCGGTGAGGCGCGAGAAGACGAGGCGATCTTGACAAGGAGGGCCCACTCGTCGGCGGCGGCGGCGCGGCGCGGTGGTGGTTGAGCGGACTTCGGGTTGGCGCGAGGTGAACCGTGCGATGCGCATCGGACGGTGGAGATCGTTCGAGCTCGGACGGTGCAGCTAGGTGGTGTGGCCGGACCGAGCAGCGCGGTCGGGCTCGAGTCGGAGTTGAGTCCGAGCCCGACAAACAGTGATTCCAGAGTTTGAATTCAAAAGGCTAAGCAGGTTTGGGGAATTTTTAGAGGTAGTTACCAAGCTCCAAAAATTTCGAAATTTTTATGGGAGCTTCCTGAGACAAAGGACAACCTTGTGTAAATTGTCCAGGAATTTTCATGCAACACATGTTCCTCCAGAAAATTCCCAAGCTGCTGCACTAAGGGTTTGACCAGATTTCAAACTGGTTTGACTTGGCCATATGAAATAGCAAACAAAATCTAAAAATTGTGAAATTTTTCAGAGAGGTAACTAGGATGATCAAGATGATAGGAAAAATATTCCCAGAGGATGATCACAAGTTCAAGGCCAAGAATTTTGTTGACAACAACTTCCATTCACAAGAATACAATTCTAGAAAATGGAAATTGCTAGGGGAAAAATTTAGAAAACTTTCAAATGATTTCATGAGGCATCAAAAGTTTTTATTTCTCATCATAATTTTACATTTGAAACACAAACCCTAACTTAGGGCTGTTACACCTGGCTAAGTAATTTGCAATATTTCATTGTCAGTTGTGCCATTTTGGTGTGTGGTGTCGGTTAGACAATATTTGATTGAGAAAGAAGCCCTTACCGGAGCTGGAGAAGAAAGGGGACGATTTCGGCCGAAAATGATCCAAACTTAAAATTGAGTGATTCCTGTGAATGGAACCCAAAATTAAGTTAAGGGAAATGAATATAAGGGTAAGGAGCTCAAAAGGGTATAAAAAGATTTGAAGAAGAACCACTGGAGCACCAAGACCATCAACAGAGCTTCACGACCATTAATGGTGATTAGGGATTTTCAGTGGTTTTGAGCTCTCCAAGCTATGGGAAGCTAAAGGTGGTGTAAAGGAACACCAGGAGGTGGTTTTGGGTCCTTTTATAGCTAGGAAAATTAGGGTTTGGCATAAACGAGCTCTTCGGTGAGCTTGGCTCATGGTACCACCGTGAACCAAAAAGAGAAATGATGGGGTCGGAGTAGGGCATGGCTATGGCCGAAAGTGAGCCACACGCATTCACTGCCCGACCAGAGAGAGTTGACGAGGGAGCAAGAAAAGACCAGGCCATGCCGCTCCCTGTTCACGCGCACGACGCGAGGAAGAAGAAGACCAGGGAAAGGATAGGGTGCTCGTCAGCCGTTAGATTAAAAATGAACGGCTCAGATCACACCGAAACTCCAGCATTCAAAAGGGTATGGGAGATCGTGAGCCCTTGGATTAGAATCGGACGGTCATGATTGAATGTGCCAACCAGGTGACCCGAACAGCCCAATGAATATGGACGGTTGGATCTCGATCTAATGGTCAAAAAGGGTTGGCGCTTCCGCGGTCGAACGTTCACGCGAACGTGGGCCGCGTGATTTAAATCCAACGGCTAAGATTGAATGCGCGTTTAAATGAGCCCGGGTGCAGTTAGTTGATCGGGATCAACCAATTGGCTCGAGCCAGATTTAAAAGGCGAACGGTGCGAGTGGTATGCACCCATAGCGGCTGGATCAGGATCCAACGGCTAGAAATCGATGGTGCGATCGGAGGCCCGAATGTTTTAACGAGCGAGGGCCGTTTGATGGAGATCAACGGTTCACGTCGCACACGCGTTTGAACGGACTAAGCTAGGCGCTGATAGGGTTGGGTGCAACCAAGAGAAGGGGTTTGGGTTCGAGCCCAACTCAGACCCAACCAGGGTTTGACCTAGGGTTTAATTTACTAGCTGAAACTTTGAGGATTTATTTGAGGTAGCAAAACAACTCCAAAAATTCTGAAATTTTTACAAGAGCTTTCTAACTTAGATATTAACCTTGTATAAAATTTCCAGAGGTTTGTATGCAGTGCATTGTTCTCCAAAAATTCTGCAAGGCTCTGGTTTAGGGTTTTGACTGAAAGTCAAACAGGTTTGACTGCCGCCCTAAAAATATTCAAACAATTCCTAAAAATTGTGAAATTTTTTAGAGGGGTCACATACCATCCCTAGAACTTGGGAAAAATATTTCCAGGAGATGATCAAAAGATTTGACAAGATTATTTTTGGAAGTCAAGGTTTTGGATAAAAAGACTTGTGACTTTGTATTTCCATAATTCTTGTACAGAAATTGTTTAGAACATACAGGAAATACATGATGTAAGAAAAAGTTTTAATTTCTACTCATTTTCTTACATTTGAAACACAAGTCCAAAATTGGGGTGTTACAATAGCTACCCGTTGAAACGAAATATTGTAGCCTTTTCATATATATCTCCAAACTATATATATTGTAGATAACAACTTTATTAAAATTAGGGGCAGTTCGCTACATGCCACTGAATAACTTTGAATCTTCGCAATATGTCACTAATGTCTCTCTGACATATGAACCCTAGGCCTACATGTCAGCCTCACAATGAGTGACATATTATGAATTTTCTCTTAAAATTAGCATGATTTGACCCAGCGTTCCAGGGCAACACCTTTTTTCGGGATGGAGTAGTACCCCCTATATGCAAAATGATAAAAGATCCCCTACACGACAATGACATCTGCTGACTTGTAGAAATTAAATAGCTATAAAATGAGCGCATGCACATGCAGCTACATGCACTATTCCCCCCTCCATTTTGCATCGAGATTCACGCATCTGTCTCTCTCTCCTTCACTCTCTCTCTTCTTCGGCTGGAGCCGCCCCGCCGCCTCCTAGCCACACTATCACAAAACCCATCCGCTGCCAGACTTCTCCAAGCTAGTCCGGAGTCGTGCCATCGCAAAACTGTTCACTGCCGGTCTTCTCCAAGACGGTCTCGGAGCCAAGCCTCCAAGTTGCGCCGCCGCTCGGGACAGAGATGAGTTCGAGTTCAAGAGAGGGGGAAGAGGCATGAATCTCAGAGCAAGATGTAAGTTATATGCCCTATAGGCAATCATAGAAATGATTGTGTCATGTTTATATTTATGAGTTAAAGAATAAATGTTATTATGTTCTTTAGATGAATTATAATTTATAAAAATTAGCAAGTATGTGACTTGTTTTCGAACCTCTTTAATAGTTGTATGATGTCATTCTAAAAGGATCCCTAGTCGGATGTCACTGGTCAGGACACTAATGACTTAACGACCAGCACATGTATTGATTGTTGACCATGTTTCACCAGTCATAGATATGAGAATATTGAATCAATAATGTGAATACATGTTAGAAAATATGATGTTGGATAGACCTATCTTGAGACACTATTGAGATTGTTACGATTCTAGGTGTCATCAGGTGGTCTCAAGTAATGATTTTGTATAAATCCTTAGACCTAAAATCAGCATAGTTTCCTATATGTGGAACAGTACACTTAGGGGTTACCAAACACTACTCTTTAACAAGGTAGTTATAAAGATAGCTTTCGGATATGCTATGAAACACGTGGAGGTATGTGACTGGTCAGATATGGTATTTGTCCATCCTAGCATAACAGGAGATATATCTCTGCACCACTTGATGTGCTCAGATAAAGAAAGTGCATGGTCGTGCCACTAGTGATCAAAGAGTCTACCACACGAAGTTATCCGTCACTAGATTGAGAAAATATTGAATATTACATGGATGACAAATATCTCACCTAGAGTTCGATCAGATATCGTGAGGCAATGAAAGAATACACAAAAAGATTGTTTACTTCGACTAGATACTAATTGGTCATATAGAGATACAGACTGATCGTGAGCTGGTCGTACATGATCACAAACTGATCGGATAACTGGTTATGACCAGATACGAATTGGTTGTAAGGAGTTATGAGCTGGTCATAAGCGATAAGGACCTGATTGCAGATTATATTGTATAAGGTTCATCTGATATAATCTTTATGTGTGTCGGTGTTTTAGAACCGATCTTACGTAAAGATTGTTTGATTCAAGGGGTCTCCACAATTGATCACGCAGACGAGAGAGACACGATGATTTTTATACAGGTTCGGGCCTTCTCCAGTGATAATAATAACCCTACTCCTGTGTATCTTGTATTGGGTATCTGGATTACAATCAGCTGGGGGTCTTACTCATTGTCTTCCAAAAGGGCCTCCCCTCTCTATCTTTAAAAGCCACCTATTTATACTACACAGTGGTGGCTGTTGTCGTTCCAGGCTCATTAGTCGCTCATTATTGCACAATAATGAGAGTAATTACCGGAGTAGTAACCTCCCCATGCTGTCAAACGGTTATTAGTCATAGATAGTGGGGCATTATCTGTAGTTATACCAGGCATAACTACGTATTTTGACTGCTTAGATTCCCACTATTAATTGGGCCTTCTTACGAGTGGATCCAGTTAATCGTGAGGAAGTCGTGGCAGAGCTGGTCATAAAAGAACTTACGACCAGGGGGGTTGTCGTGAAGGCTTACGATCGGGTGCTGTCGCGGGAAGACTTACGACCGGACGTAATCGTAGCAGGACTTATGATTACACTATAGTCGTAGGGATGCTTACGACTAGGGGATAGTCGTAGGAGATCTTACGACTACCTGACTTACTTTCCCCTTCTAATATTAGGGGATGACGTCATATTACATGATTATGGAAATAATAAAATGAGGATTATTAGATCCTCGTCATCTAACCCCCCAGCTTCAAGTGAAAATAGCTTACTTGACCGAAGGGTCGTAGATGATCTTTTGATCAATAGGAGATCGTGGGGAAAACCGTTGAAGGAAAAACTCTTCAACACTCGTTTTTCTCTCGACCAGGAATATGCTTGATCGAGGGAGTTTGTTAAGACCATTGTGATTGCAAGATAGTCGTAGAATATCTTACAACTTCGAAGCAGTTGTGGCCTTACGATCGAAAGCAAAACCTGTCCGATCGGCTTTTCATTTGACCCGGCGGTCAAGATGGTAATTTCACTTGAGGTGTGAAAAAGGTGCCTTGGGACTTTCGATCAGGCAGTTAAAAAGTGTGTCCGTTGAAACAATTCCCGAAGCGGTGGAGACTGTTGGGATTCCACGGCGTTTCGTTTCAGGCGTGTGGTTATAAAACGGACCGTGGAGGTAAAACTTAGGGTTCTTACCTTTTCACCCAACAGTCTGTTGCTTTCTCGTCTCTTTCGCCGCTGATGACTCCGTACTCTTTCTCGGAGCTTTCTCAAATCTAGTTCTTCCCGCTTTGAGAAAAAATGGCCAGGATTGTTTCTGAGTGGGCTGAGTCGGAGATGGACAACGCCAAGATATCTCTGGTTCTTTGTCGAGAAGATTCGAGGACTTCGTGAAGTGGATTGCGGCGAATGAGCAGCATTGGCCGTCAGGAGAGGAAGGCCAAATCCCGGTTTTCCAGGCGTACTGTTAGTGCGGTCTCCGATTACCTGCTCACCCCTTCCTCACACTCGTGCTCGAGCACTTTAGGGTGGAATTAGTGAACCTTGGTCCTAATTCAATCACAATGCTGAGCGTGTTCGTGTACCTGATTACTTGTTCAATACTCGTAGAAGGTTGTCGTAGAAAAACTTACGACTTGGTACTAGTCGTAGAAAAAACTTACGACTAGGGGGTGGTCGTAGAATAGCTTACGACCACTCATCGATCGTAGAAGTACTTACGACCGCCTGTTTTAAGTGTGTTCATGTCTTCCCTTTACCCTTTCAGGTTTAAGAGTGACGAAAAGACCTTGGATGATTCGCTCGAATTTGAGAAAGCCGAATCGAAAAAGCTAAGAGATAAAGCCACCGACCTCCTGAAGAAGCTTCAGAAGCCAACTCTGCAACTCAGCGGTTGCGGGAAAGATAAACGATGCGTACTATTACATTACTTACGCTCTTGGTTTCCATCTCCCCCTTTTAACCTCTCATTCTTTTGCGAGAAAAGAAGTCAAAAATAAGGCCCTTGGTAGGTGAGGACTCTCGGATCGAGTCGGGAGAAGTCCTCGATGGTCCGTGAAATCTCCGCATCGCGAAGGAGAAAGATCGTGAAATTGAGAACTTGGGTTCTCAATTGGTGTAAGTAGATCCTTTACCGCTATCGGTTTGTTTTATCTTCCCATAGAATCGTTTCATTTAACCAATCCTTACTCTTTTGGATCGATTGATTGAAATAAAACAACTCCATGAGGCTTGACTCGTTCCGGAGGAGATGAAATCAATGAAGATTAATCTTCAAGATAATATCTCACTTACGAACAATGTACTCGATGGACTTCGTGCGGAGGGTTGCTCCTTGCGACGACACGATGTCCGCTTATCTGAGTGCTATTGGGGAACAAGTCGGTACTTTACAAGTTGGTGTCTACTCGAAGACCAACGAAATGATTCAATAAGGGAAGCGGTTAAAGAAATGTGAGCTTTGTTTAGCAAAACTCAAGGCCCGTGATCCTAACCTTAATCCTCATTCTGTTGAAGCCGACTTCAACTGCACCGAATCTGAAGCAGAAAAGCTAATCGAAGAGATGCAGTCGTTTGGCGAGAAGGTCGCGGAGGAGATGCAAATAGAATCTTCTTGATCAAAGTAGTCTTGTAAATCATTTTTGTAAAGACAAGTCTTTTTTTATGGCGATGCACATATATATATGATCCTTTCTTTTTCCTGCAAATCATCTCGTAGAGTAGTTAGTAACTCGTAAGATAATGAAATAGGAAGAAATAATCAAACCAGATATGAGCGATACCTCCTTTCTCCTTCCTTTTTCCTGTGAACATCTCATAGAGTAGTTAGCAACTCGTAAGATGATAACTCAGAAAAATTAAGACTAAGAAATGAAGTCATGTTTATAACTTTATCTTAGCCCCCGACTACTTACTTAGTTTAATAAATAAACTAAGAAAGTAGTAAAGAAAGGGTTTATGAAAACAGAGAGGTTTGTTCGACTTTTAGTGTTCGAGTATCGATTATCTTGCACTAGTCGAGAGAGTACAAACAGATCGACGCTAGGAAGTTCCCTCTAGTGGGCAAGACCATGTGCAGAGAAAAAAGTCTTTGACTAGGTGATGTTACCATCTCTGACCGGATTAATCAAATCAATGACGACAACTTGAGCGATACAAACATCTAGAGGACCGTAAGGATTCGTTCGACTGTTTTCGTTTTTCCTGACGGAGTTATCATGGCAGCAAAAGTAGGAAACAAAACGACGCTAGGAAGTTCCTTCTAGTGGGCAGGACCATGTGCAGAAAGGAGAGGCTTCGACTAGGTGTGTTTCTTCCTCCGACCAGTAAAAACCAATCAAGATAATTGAAAAGTCGGGAACGCATCGCAACAGGTGCACTCTTCTTACATTATTTTCAAAATAAGCTGAAGTGACATGAATTTGCTTAACAACTTTCGACCATGTTTTTGAGCTCGATAACCTTTGTACTGGTTGTTACAGCAAAGAACAAGGCGACATTAGGAAGCTCCTTCCAGTGGGCAGGACCACATGCAGAGTGGAGAGACTTCGACTAGATATGTTGTCCTTTTTCCTACGAGTGTACAATAGGAATGAGTTTATAAAAATGGTCGAAAATTAAAGCAAAATCCAAAAAAAAACGAGACAAAAAAAATAGGGAGAACCTGCTACTTTATTGTCGTAGATGCTTGTTACACATAGAACTTGCGTAACTGGTCAGTGTTCCAAGAATTTGAGAGAACACGGTCGTCTTCCGTTGCAAGTCGTACAGATCTGGGCGCGTTACGCCGACCACGGTGTAAGGACCTTCCCATTTAGGAAAGTTTGTTCGATTAGGCGGGATTGGATAAGCCTCAATACCGTCACCTACAACAAGGTGCGAGGTTGGACCTTACGATCGTAGTATCTGCGCGAGTGCTGTTGGTAGATCTGCGAACGGATTAAACCTGGTTTCTCTTTTCCTTGAGCGGAGTTAATGTCATCGCTCGAATTGTTCTTGAATGGAGTCATTGAACTTGTCGACCCGTGCTGACCTGATCTTTAGTTCTGGTGGAAGCATGGCTTCGGCACCGAAGACTAGAAAGAAAGGTGTTTCTCCTGTAGCTCGGCTAGGCGTCGTGCGAATCGCCCATAATACTGAAGGTAATTCTTGTACCCAAGCCCCCGAGCGCTTGACAAGCTGATCGAAGACTCGGGTTTTGATTCCCTTCATTATCTGGCCATTTGTTCTCTCGACTGCCCCGTTGCTTTGGGGGTGGGCGACAGAAGCGTAACACAAACGAGTTCCCAACTCGTCGCAAAATTCCTGAAATTTTGCGCTTGTAAACTGTTTGCCATTATCTATGATAATTCGACTTGGTACTCCAAACCGAGTGATCACGCATCTCATCATGAACCGTTTTGCTGCTTCCGTTGTTATCCCAGTCACAAGCTCAACTTCTATACATTTTGTGAACGTATCGATAGCCACCAAAAGGAACTCGAAACCTCCTGGGCTCTGGGTAACGGTCCTAGGATATCAAGACAGGTCGCAAAATGCCAAGACAGAGGAATTGTTTGCAATGCAGGCAGTTAGTGTATTTGCGGCTATGAAGCGCATGTACACACTTCTTAACCAGCTCTCTGGCATCTTGGAGGGCTGTTGGCCAATAAAAACCTTGTCGAATAGCTTTACCGATCAGCGTTCTGTAGGAAGCATGAGTTCCACAGATCCCTCCGTGTATGTTGTGAAGGCGTTTTAACCCTTCGTTCCGCGGAATACATCGCATGAGCACCCCTTGTGTTCCTCTTTTATAAAGGACACCTTCGACCAAAGTATACATTTTGGCCTTTTGGGATAGTCGATCTGCTTCTAGATCGTCGCCGAGTCTGGAACCGTCTCAAGGTACAAGTAGATGGGTGTCATCCATGTGTCTTCGTACTCGGAGAGGCATTTGTTTCTATGGGAGCGTCTCTAGTTCTTCGACTATAGGCGACTTTTGAAGTGTTCGAAACACCCTTTCGATGCGAGGATCGAGAAGAAGCTAGACGAGCGGTTAGTGCGAGAAAATTATCCTTCGAGGGATAAATTGTACCTCAAAACCCAAAAGTGCTTTTCTAACTTTGAACTTCCGATAAATGCAGGGACATGGTCGAATTGGAGCACCGGTACTCTTTTCGACTTGATTCACGACTAGTTGAGAGTCTCCTCTTACGAGTAGTCATCGAATCGAGGCGCTTTCGCGGCTCGTATACCGACTAGCAAACCTTGCTACGCCACGTTGTTAGTGACTGAAAGTTTAATTGTATGGCATACTTTAAGGTTTCTCCGGTGGAGATTCCAAGACCACCCGACCCCGAGCCACTTATCGTGGCGACCCGTCAAAGTACATCGATCAGCGATCATGGGAATCGTCGGGGATCTGAGCAGTTCAGATTTATCCATTGGCGACAAAGTCGCCAAGATCCGGATTTAATGGTGTTCGGGACACGAAATGGATATCGAGCGCCCAAGTTCGATGACCATTTGCCATTCGTCCATTGTTTCCCTATTACGGAGGATCGCTCCCAAGGAAACTCGGGCAACCTGACTAGTTTGTGCGCTTTGAATAATGCCGCGATTTCCTCGAAGACATGAGGAGGGCATATAGAAGTTTTGAACACGAGGGTAATGCTCCTTAGGTCCGTGTAAAACCTCAGCGACGTAGTAGGCGGCGTTGAATGTTTTCACGTTCTCGACGATCTTGCGCTCCTTTGCTGTGGCGTGGCAGCTAGGTAAACTAAGAGCGTCTCTCCTGGTTTCGGTGAAACCAGGACAGGAGCACTCGTAAGATACCTCTTGACTTCCTCGAAGGCTAAGTTAGCCTCTTCCGTCCACTCGAAGCCTTCGTGTTTCCTTAGAAGTTTGAAGAAAGGGAGCCCTTTTTCTCCTAGGCGTGCTATGAAACGACTTAACGCCGCCATGCATCCTGTGAGTTTTTGGACTTCTTTCTTCGTGATTGGGGGGCGCATCTGAGTGATGGCTTTTATCTTTTCGGGATTTGCTTCTATTCCTCGTGCAGAGACCAGAAATCAAAGTAATTTCCCCGAAGAGACCCCAAACACACACTTCTCAGGATTAAGTTTCAAGTGGTGCTTTCTGAGGTTATCGAAAGTCTCCTGTAAGTCTGTGATATGATTGAGTCGTTTCTTTGCTTTTACAACGGATCATCAACATAGGCTTCCGATTTGGCCTAGTTGAGGAGCAAAAGTCGTTTGCATCAAGCGAAAAAAGCTCTAGTATTTTTTAAGCCGAATGACATTTTGACATAGCAAAATATCCCAAACGGTGTAATGAACGCGGTCTTCTCCTCATCTTCTCGACACATACTAATCTGGTGGTAACCAGAGTATGCATCTAGAAAACTCAACATTTCACACCCGATGAGAGTCAACGGTGATCGATCACGAGGTAAAGGGAAATCATCTTTTGGACAAGCTTTATTAAGGTCAGTAAAGTCCACGCACATACGCCATTTGCCGTTCGACTTTCTAACCATTACAGGGTTGGCCAATCACTCTGGGTGGTCAACTTCTCTTATGAAGCTTGCTTTAAGCAACTTGTCCAATTCTTATCTAATTGTATCTCGTCGATCAGGGGCAAATCTCTGTAATATTTGTTTTGGGTAATTTATCAGGCCATAAAGCTAGCCTGTGCTCGATCACTTCCATAGGGACTCCGGGCATGTCGGATGCTTGCCACGCGAAGACATCAGCGTTTGCCTGGAGGAAAGTGATGAGGATGTCTTCCTATTTGGGGTCGGAAGAATCCCCAATGCGAACAGTCTTCGAGGGCTCCTCTGCATCCAAAGGAACCTCCTTGACCTGGTCGTTCGGCTTAGGTGCAGCTTTAGGCTTCAACTTACTAGTCGAAGATGACTTTAAATCTCGAGTTGGTAGTTGTCCAACCATCTCGAGGAGCGACGATCGCAAGAGTGCGCCATCTTCTTGTCACAGTATATTGTGATCACTCCTTTGGGACCTGGCATCTTAAGACATTGGTACCCATAATGAGTAGCTATTAAGAATTTTGCCAAAGTAGATAGTCCGAGTATGGCGTTATATACCGTATCGAAATCGACCACATCAAAGGAGACCTTCTCTGTCCTGAAATTGCTTGGTGATCCAAACGTTAAAAGAAGAGAGACTTGACCAATGGGTTTGGCCGAAGACCCCGGTACGATTCCATGAAATGAATATTGTACCAGTCTTACCTTTGTCCTAGGTACCTGCATCTCATCCAGGGTACTCGTAAACAGTATGTTTAACGAGCTTCCACCATCAACCAAAACTCGATTGACTCAACAATTGTTGATGGTGGGTTCGACCACTATCGGGAATCGACATGGTCTAGTCGAAGGGATCGGACAATCACCCTTCTCGAAAGTAATGGTGACTTCCGACCACTTCGATAATTTATTGACAAGAGGGGAGTCGATTGTGTTTACCTCACGCTCGACAGCCTTCAGTTGCCTCCGTGATTCATATGCTGAAGATCCCCTATAGATGTGATCGATGGTGTGTTGCGGATCCTGGAACGGCATCTCTTCATCATCCGACTCTTACGTCCACTTGTTTGGCCTACTGCTCAAGAGTAGGAAGTGGCCTCTTGCGAGTAATAGTCTTGAGTTTAGTAGGAAAACTCGGCGATTCTGAATCATGTCCTTCTTTTTATGAAAAGGACACCACAGGTTTGTCATTTCTCGATCTTGGCGCTTACCTTTGCCTTGATCGAGATTTTGCTGGCGTTGCGTGGCTCCTTGTAAACTACGGCGGGACTTCCTTAGAACCATTCTTGGAGATTTGTGTCCTTTTGCCTTGTTCTTAGATTTCTTAGCCTTTTATCCTTTTTCTTACCACTTTCACCTGCTTCCTGAGGGATATCGTCTTTGCGATCGATAGTATTATTCCACTCGACTGCTTGAGCAGCAGTCGCATATCTATCGGTCATCTCAAAAAGTTCGGCGACGGTGGCAGGTGGATGTAAAGCAATGTCTTCAGTAATCCTTACGCTCGGACTCCTGGCGAAAGCCACGATCACGGATGAGTGAAAACTTCCGAATAAATTTGAACTGGTAGCGCTGATGAATTGGCGTGGCGTTTCATGGTTGTTACGTCTTATCGGTGCAAGTCATCCTCCTTTCTGGCGGTTGTAAGTGCCGAAAATTTGCCCGACAAAAGATCGCAGAGGTGTTGCCACGAGTAGATCGATTCGAATGGTGGTTTAAAAGCCATGATCGTGCCGATCCTTGAGCACGATCGGAAGGTAATTCGCCATGACATGCTTTCCTCCTCCTGCGGCTCGGATAGGCGTGGTGTAAATTTGGAGGAACTTCGATGGGATTTTGGATTCCATCGAATTTCTCCATATTCGCCGTCGGAACCGAGGCGACGGCGAACCACTCGAGTCGGGTGAGCGTCAGACACCCGAAATAACCTCTTGCCTCCTTCTTTGTAGAAAGAAGGGTTAATGTCGCCGGTGATCGAACTCGTCGATACCCGACCACGGAGGGCTAGACCTCGATAGCTCTCGTTTTCGAGGAAATACTCCTCGTACACCGCTTGCCGCCGTGTGTCTTGTCGCGAAGTGGTGAAAGATCACCTCTCCGTGAGCTTATGGCGTTCTCCTCGGTCGGAGAGCGGCGTGAGTGAAAGTCGTGTTGCCTTCTATCGCGACGAGTTATCCGAATCGCTTGCGAGAAGAAGGAGTCGTACTACTCGACCTCACGGTTGTGATCGACGAAAGCGCTCGAGTTTGGCCATCAGTCGCGAAGCCTTTGTGTGATCTCTTACGCAAAGAGATCATAACACAGTGCTCGGCGATTTCTTGGGTCGGGTTTTCCAGCAAATCGTTGATGTGCTGGAGTTCTTGAGCTTCCTCCGACTGGAAATAAGCACGCTTAGGAAGATTCTTCTGAGCCACTATTCTCTTCCGTCGGGTTGTCTTAGAATGGTCTATTTCAGACCCCTAAGCTTGCTTTAATGGAGTGCGAGAACGTTGAGGATGTCCCACACGTTCATTAAAGTGTTCGTCTCGTTCGCCAGGTGTGGTGTCCTTGCCATTGCGGCGAGGTGGTGTAAGTATGCTCGTCGGGAAGCATCGCCAATCCTTCTTACGGGAGAGCGATCCTTGCTCGGAGGAAAGGACGAAGACCTCCCGTGGATGACCACTACTTGCGCTCGAGGCCTCCTCGCTTGAGGAGTAGTCGAGCGACACCATCTGGCGACTTGGAGTAAACCCCTCCAGGTAGGGGAACTCCGGGTTATAGCCGTCTCCGTCTGCAGGTGGGTCCTGCGTTGGGACGGTTGGATTTGGATGAACAGCGTGTTCGATCCTCTTCCCTGCGGAAATACTCGGAGAGAGAGGACCATCAGATGTCGATGAAGCTCCGGAATGATGACTTCCAGAACCTGTCTTGCCAAGTCGTACTTCCTCGGGGGAACTCGAACGCTTGGAGGAAAAACTCTCGTCGCGTTGCGAATTTGCCCCAATGCATTCCTGCTGTTGGTCGTAGTGACCCTTGCCCCCCGAGGAAGTTGGTCCCTCGACGGGGCGTACTGTCGTGGGGGATAAGGATCCCTCCTCGACTCCGATAGTGATGCAGTCTCCGAGATATGATAAAAGATCTCGAGAGGCGGCAACACCGTCAAAAGATTCAATACTCGGTTCGTAGTCGAAACTGGCATCCATGTCGACGTCTGCGTAATCGGCCAAGTTGAACCAATTCTCCTCGTTCCATTCTCCTGCCATGGTAGCATCAAAGAGAAAGATTCCCACTATTAAATGGGCCTTATCTGTAGTTATATCAGGCATAACTATGCATTTTGACTGCTTAGATTCCCACTATTAAACGGGCCTTCTGACGAGTGGACCCAGTTAATCGTGAGGAAGTCGTGGTAGAGCTGGTCATAAAAGAACTTACGACCAGGGGGGTTGTCGTAGAAAGGCTTACGACTGGGTACTGGTCGCAGGAAGACTTACGACCGGACATAATTGTAGCAGGACTTACGATTACACTATAGTCGTAGGGATGCTTACGACTAGGGGATAGTCGTAGGAGATCTTACGACTACCTGACTTGCTTTCCCCTTCTAATATTAGGGGATAACGTCATATTACATGATTATGGAAATAATAAAATGAGGATTATTAGATCCTCGTCAATGTGTATTCTGGAGTCACTATATCCTGCTAGGAACCACTACCGATATGTGATCGGAAAGAAATTTTTGGGTTACGACTGATTGCACATGACCCTACAGGGTCACACTTAACGGGTTGGAACAAACTAATTTGGATTGGATCCATTTTGGTCTCTTTATAAGGGGAGATGTGGGGCCATATAAGAGTAAGATTTACAACCTCCACCGAAACCCTAGCCACCTCCTCCCCGAAGGTCTTGTTGTGTGTGGTGGTGCTAGCACACTGACGTACAGCGTTACACCCTTAGACATGTGGATATCGTAGAGGGGCTACTGCGATTCCTGCTGCGCTGATCGAGGACGATCCGCAACGTACGCAAACAACGTGAGAGGCTGCTGGAGGAGAAGATCGGAGGCCAAGGACGTTGGATGATCAATTACGACCACTCTATCGACGAGCTCGACGTTGGACCCGACTGCTTCAACTCTTCTTCTGCTGTATTGCACGTCTAGTAGTAACGATCTATAATACCTTACTCACATGACTTCTTAGTTTACGCGGTAAAATTTTAAATTATGCACTGGTGTAGTCTACTCGTATCCCTTCACAAGCTGACGGCCAGGGTTCACAATTTCGTTTTGTATTTTATTTCGTTTGGCAGCAAAATGGGCGAAATTTCGGTAATTTCGGATGAAATTTCGGCCAAGCGGTTTAATCAAATTTGAATTTCAAAATTTGAAAAATTCCAAAAAAAAAAAAGACTCCAGCGCACGACCTGGGATTCGAACCAAGGTTACTGCTGCTGCAAGCCACTGGAATGGCTACTGGGCTAGCTGCATGTTTGTTGTTTGTTGATCTCTTTTCCTCACTTTAACCCTCCAAATCCAAACCAAACGAAAAAATTTGAATGAAATGAATTTCTTTCGGAAGGTAACAAAAGACCGAAAATTCCGAATTTCGCCGAAATTATGAACCCTGCTGACGGCTGAGATAGTGCGTGTAGCTACTTGCGCTTGTGGCTTTGCATTCTCGGCTATAAAAACCCAACAGGCAGTTGCATCCTCACATACAGCACAAAGCTCGCCAGTCCTCACAATCACAAACCGAGCGTCCGACCATGGCTCCACCTGCAACGCTGAGCCCCGGCGAGCAAGACCGAGGCGCACCGCACGTTGTCTTCATCCCGAGCGCCGGCATGGGTCACCTGCTCCCCTTCTTCCGCTTCATCACCGCCCTCTCAAGCCACGATGTCGACATCTCCGTCGTGACCGTCCTCCCGACCGTGACGGCCGCAGAGGCCGACCACTTCGCCGCCCTCTTCACCGCGTTACCTCGCATCCGCCGCATCAACTTCAACCTCCTCCCGTTGGACGCCTCCGCCTTCCCGGGCGCTGACCCATTCTTCCTCCGGTGGGAGTCCCTGCGCCGCTCGGCCCACCTCCTCGGCCCGCTTATCGCAGGCGCCACGCCGAGCGTGTCGGCCGTCATCACCGATGTGACCTTGGCCTCCCAAGTCATCCCCATCGTCAAGGACGAGCTGCACCTCTCGTGCCACATCCTCTTCCCCTCCAGTACAACCATGCTGTCTCTCGCCGCCTACTTTCCCACCTACCTCGACGGCACCAACGCCGACCACGTCGTGAGCGACGTCGACGTCCCCGGCGTGCGCCGCTTCACGAAAGCCTCCCTCCCTCAGGCGCTGCACGACCCGAACAATCTCTTCACCAAGCAGTTCGTTGCTAACGGTCGCGGGTTCACAAAAGCCGACGGCTTTCTTTTGAACACGTTCGAAGCCTTAGAGCCGGAGGCGATCGCGGCCCTGCGGGGCGGCAAGGTCATCCCCTGCTTCCCGCCGGTGTTCACTGTCGCCCCGCTCAAGTCGATGATTCCGGCGGAGGGCGAGAAGGCGGGAGCAGGCTCACCTATGGCCTGGCTCGACGAGCAGCCGGCGCGGTCGGTGGTGTACGTCGCCTTCGGCAACCGCTGCGCCGTGACCCTCAACCAAATCCGGGAGATAGCTGCCGGGCTGGAGGCCAGCAGCTTCCGGTTCCTGTGGGTACTAAAGACCACCGTGGTGGACCGTGAAGACACCGTGGAACTCAAGGACGTGCTCGGCGACGGGTTCTTGGGGCGTATGAAGGGGCGGGGCCTCGTGACCAAGGCGTGGGTGGACCAGGAGGCGGTGCTGAACCACCCGGCCGTGGGGCTGTTTCTGAGCCACAGTGGGTGGAACTCCGTGGTGGAGGCGGCGGTGGGCGGCGTGCCGCTTCTGGCGTGGCCGAGGTTCGGCGACCACCGCGTGAACGCGACGGCAATGGTGAGCGGCGGCGTCGGGGTGTGGATGGAGCACTGGAGCTGGGACGGGGAGGACAGGCTAGTGAGCGGGGAGGAGATAGGGGAGAAGGTGAAGGAGATGATGGCTGACGAAACGTTGAGGGCGAGGGTGGCGAAGGTCCGCGAGGAGGCGGCCAAGGCCGTTGCCGAGGGCGGCTCGAGCTACAGGAGCATTCAGGAGTTTGTTGCCAAGCTCAAGGCTAATTAAGCACCACATTAGTACCATGTGTGCATGGTGTAATGCTTCACGGTGATGTGTTTCTCTGTTTCTTCGTACTTCCTGTTGTTGATGTTGTTTTACTTCAAGATATATCCTGATGTTCTTCTTTCTGGCGCTGCCACCTTGTTGATCTGCTTTGTGTAATGTCTGGGTCTAGTGTCAAATTTATCAATAAATAAGAGAAGTTGCCTTTTTTTTTAAGGCAGAAAGGCCTTTTAAACTATGTATTTATAAAGACTATAATACAGAAGTTGATTACATGCATCCCACCATTAGTGAAAAGGACCCTAAGCAAAGAAGAAATTGCAATCAAGATCCTGGGCCTTGGAGTGTAGTACAACGCCGGAGTTAATGTGGATGGGCCGCTACATGCCTTGTGGTTTCCTGAGAAATTGACGTCGTCGACGAGAGAAGCCAGTGGGAGGCGTTGACCGCCGGCGAGGCAGTCCGCCGAGCAACCACTAGCTGACGACAACGCCGTAGTGAGCATCATCTTCGGTGGGAGGCGTAGGTCGCCGGAGTAGCGATCCGCCGTGCAACCACCATAGAAAAGGGCCTCCTCTGCTCCTGAATTGAACGGAGTTGGAGGTTGAGAAGCATCCAGGCCATACCTTTTGAGCACGGACCAGCTCGTACTTCGCCGTGGAGATGTGTGGCCAAGACCAATGCCGGCAGGGAGCTTGCTGAGATTTGGTTGTGGAGGAAGCAAATCCAGAGTTCTGATCCAGGTCAAGTGGAAGATGACAACCACAACGGCAAGGGCCCCCAGCAAACAGGTTGGCGGTAGAAGCCAAGAAGACTTGCGCCGATTTCGCCGGTGAGAACTGAGAAGTCGCACCCTTATTGCTAGGAGAGACCGGCATCTAGCCTAAATGTACACAAAAGGGACTGCAGGGCGACGAGAGGGTCCCCCTACCACTCGCCAGCGGCAAGCCGACGGCGTGGAGGGGGGCCAATCGACGGATTTGAGGATTCGGAGGAAGATGAACACTGAAGAGCTACAGAAGCTCGAACGGGAAAGTTACCTACCCAACAAATACAACATCTAGTTAGTTGCCTATTGAGAACAGAGGAAATATACTGTGCTACCTCTTCTTAGGGTGCTAACGACGGCTTAGATTAAACGAAAAAGTCTAAACTAATCAAAATTTAGAATTAAAATATAAAATAAAATTAGTAATTTGATTTCTATATGAATTTGAAAGTAAAATCCTTAAATAAGTAAAATTCGGAAAAAATTAGCAATTGTTTTTATATACAAATCCAACCTAATATTGATTATTTTCGTGGAGTGAGATTGTAATGGTTTCAGGTTTATCAATGATATATAGATATTATAGTTGTACTCACACCAACTACAAATACATATCGTTTTGGGATACGTGTAGTTAAACTTTCAAAACCTTGTCTATCGATATCTTTTTAAATATTTAGATTGGGTACATAAAAATCATATGTATAAATTTTTGTTTCAAAAAATATTTTTATAATATTATAATTTCATTGGGTGTTATAACTATTCTATAATAGAAAATAGTGGTCAAAGTTGTATTTTGAAGACTGTATCAATATTCAAAACGACACGTATTTATGCTGGATGGAGGAATCTTTGGCGGATACGGCCGGTTCTGAATCGTATTTACGCCGACCATTGGTAGCGGTATTTGCAAAAATAGCAACGCGCGCCACGGCCACCACGCGCCGTATTCTTTATCTTGCCACGTCGAGCGGCGTGGCGTGGCGCTCACCAGCGCCGGACCGGTCCCACCACCCGCGCGCGGGCGCCACGGTCACCTGCGCCCAGCGCCTATCAATTTTTTTCGTTTTTCATTTTTAAATTTTTTTAGATGTAAAACATTTTTTTAAAAAATTTGCTACAGTGGTGGCGCACGCTCACCTGCGCCCACCACTGTAGCATTTTTCGTTTTTGGTTTTTAAAAAAATCATTTATGTTTTGTTTTTTTAAAAATCATTTATGCATATTTTTGTAAGAATTTTTAAATATAGTAAACAGGGTCTAAAATTATGAAATTTTTGTGGAGCCTTCGACACTGTGTATTTGCATGTGTAATATTTTAAAATTTTATCCATTATGAATTTTCTCGAAAATTCATTTAAATATATTGTAAATAGGGTTTCATCATTTCATGTGACTTGGAATAGAAAAAGCGACATTGCAACTTCATTGGAGATGTCGATATACAATATGACAACACATATTATACCACATGCTAGATAAACTTGTACATGAACCAGCGAGAAAAATGCGTGGCATACGGATCATATAACGATGGGTAGTAACCTCAGGCTGGGTGTGCGTTTGAAGGCTACGGTACATCGTTATATGATCTGCATGCAATATTTCCCTATTTGGTTTATGTACAAGCCTATCCACTGGTGGTGCGATCAGATAAAGAATAGTATCCACATTAGGGTTTCATCTTGCATCCCGAGCTTGTGCAGCTCCTCTCTCAAGTGAAGTGATAGGATATGTCTCTCGTAGATGGCTCTTGAGTAGACGGTGACCTTGATGCGCCACATTTCCTTGCCGTACTTGTTGATAGTGAAGCCATGATACTGCAGTCGGTGGGCGTAGCCCAAACCTAAAGTATGCACCACAACTCTGCATAGAAACCCACCTCCTTCTCGTAGTAGGTGTTCATGAAACACATCTAATTTTTTTGAAATTAGAGAAGATAAGTATCAATTTAAACCATAACATTTTTCTACATCGACTAACAAAGTTAATTACCACTAAACTAATTCATTACTACTAAACTAATTCATTACTAGTCAACTAATGATTGACTAATTAATTACCCTAAACTATCTAATTACGACTAGTGACTAAGATGACTAATTATGACTACGATAATAACGGCAAAACATAGCACAAATTACATCCTTTGGAGGAAGTAATCAATCGACCATTCGGGAAGTAATCAATCAAAGTGGCGACGGCGAGTGCGGTTCGGTATTTATAGCGAAGGAGAAGAAGTCGCGGCGTTGGCGCCGGAATTGTCGATTGGCGCCGAATTTACGGACGAGCGACGGATGTGCGGAGTAGGGAGGAGAGCGGTGGGATAATGGACAAAATTTCATGAAATCATTCCAAGTCACATGAAATGATGAAACCTATTTACAATATACTTAAATGAATTTTTGAGAAAAGTCATAATAGATAAAATTTTGAAAATATTACACAAGCAAATACACAGTGTCAGAAGGCTCACAAAAATTTCATAATTTTTGAACCCTGTTTACTATATTTAAAAATTCTTACAAAATATGCATAAATGATTTTTAAAAACAAAAACATAAATGATTTTTTTAAAAAAACAAAAAACGAAAAAATGCTACAGTGGTGGGCGCAGGGTGGCGTGCGCCCACTACTGTAACAATTTTTTTAAAAAAATGTTTTTACATTAAAAAAATTTAAAAATGAAAAAATGAAAAAAGCGTCTGTTGGTGGCGCGGGGTGGCGTCTTGCCAGTACTGGGTGGTGGGACCGGGCGGCGCGGGGTGAGCGCGCGCGCTCGACGTGTGGCGGCTACGACGAGCGGCGCGGGGTGGCGTCTTGCCGCGTTGCTATTTTTGCAAATACCGTTTGCGAATGATCAGAAGTGTAAATACGATTTGTAAACTGGCCGTATCCGCCAAAAATTCCTGGATGGAGTAGTTGTATAACAAATACAACTCAAGTTTCAATAATACGTATAAATGCAACTGTGTTGTATTACAAATACATCATTATGTTAATTGTGCGTGCAATTCGGTTATAGTTTTTTTTATTTTGAAAAACTTTTACCGTACAGCTTGTACGGTGATTGCGTGTGTAGGCTTTGATTGGATGCTCGTGTGGGCGCATCCAATGCACATCTTGTAACATCCAAAAAAAATATTTTTAGAAGGATGTAATATAAATAAATAGAAAATTGATTTTGAGCATATTCTATATAGGAAACTATTTATGCATGAATTTTGAACTTCTTGTATAAAGCAAATAACGAAATTTCATACAAGCAGCAACTAGTAAGAATTTTTGAGAAAATCACATAGTAGATAAAATCCTGAAAAATTTACAAAAGAAACTATACGGTGTCAGAAGCCCTCACAAAAATTTTCAGAAATTTTGGAGTCTATTAGATAGGTTCAAAAATTCGGCAAAGACTCAACTAGTTTTGGAAATTCAAAAACTATTTTAGAATCCCGCCAGACTTTTAGGCCATATCTGAGCCGGTCCAAAATCCTTCGCAAGCTCTAGCCTGTGCCTGTGTGCACTGCTCCTTCTCACTGATGAGTGGGCCCCACTCGTCGGGCCTTGTCTTCCACCCTATCCCCTCACCCGCTCGCCACCACACGAGTGCACCTCGCCAGCTCTGTCGCTCGCCCATTGTTTTCTCTCTCCGCCCACTATTTTGCGCGCAGCTAGCTTGTCACTTCCGCCAGCTCCCACCCATGCTAGCTACCCCATTCATGGCGAGTATATCTCATGATGGCGAAGAGACCAGAGCAGACCATGAGTTTCTCGCGCTGCCACCAGCGTCTCGTCATTTTTCTATCGCAAACATCCTAGCTATTTAAGCCCTAGCACGTGCATTGTAATTCTCAGCTCGCCCATGTTCCATTTTGTGCAAACCGGAGCTTCAAAGCTCGTTGGTTTCGCGGAAACTTTGTGTCATTCTCGACACCAATGAGCGCGCCTACGCACCATTCTCGTTGTGGTGAGCTTCCTCACCACGACGCCATCATCATCTTGATCCTCATGCATCACTCATTCCTCTTCTGTGCTTAATATAGCCCCAGAAGTCTTGTAAGCTCTGTGCGCACTTGAGCTCACCAACGTGTTCGCATCGCTTTGGTGAGTCCGAGCCCAAATTGATCATGTCATAAGGTGTTCTACACTCCATTGATGCTAACCCCTCACTCAATGCAAGCAATCTCACCCTAAATCCGTGCTTCACTCTCATTTTCCCCATTCACGGCCACCGCCGCCATTTCTATTCTTCTTTGAAACCCAGTGAGCCTCAAGCCGATTCCCTACATCTACACCATCCTCAGCACCTTAGTAACCTAATGCAACACTTCTTGTAGCACCTCCGTTGCTATGGTGAGTTGCCGTCATGGACCTCCTCTACGCCGCTGCTGCTCATCGTCGACAAGCTGTTCCAAAGCATCCCTGACCTCATCTTCTACACCGTTGTGTTCGTGATGAGTCACTGATTCTCATGCGTGCATCAATTTACCAAGGGCGAGTCCCTAGTGCGATTCCTCATTAGCCACTCATGACGCCACCGCGGTTGCATGCCGTCGACACGCCTCCGATGACCCTAGGCCCCCGTACCCGACCCAGTAGCATCGCCTGGACTCACTGATTCTAGTGCGACACTCCTTTAGCCTAGAGAATGCCTCCAACGCGAAGTGCATAACAGATGTGAGAAGCTCCGTCGCTCATCTCCGTCGCGCCGCCGATTTTGTCCCCTGGCATCGCATGGACGCCCTACCCATTTTCGGGCTCCTCCGAGCTTTTCCGCGCATGCCTCGCCGCCGGCGAGCTTCTCCCCCTCTCAGCCATGCGTGTGCCCAGCTCCTTCCTTCGTCTCTCTCTACCTGTGGGACCAACGTGTTTAAAATTTAATTAGCGCTTAATGACATCAGTTAAACGTACTAAGTCAATGACAAGTGGGACCGGTTGAAAGGTAATAAAAAATCTAATTTTAAACGTGTTTAGTAAATGAGTTACGACATATGGGACCACACACTATTCTCGGTTTTAAAAAATGTTTTAAAACCCAAGAGACTGACATGTGGACCCCAATTGTTAGTTAATTAAAATCATGAATAGGTTTAATCATTAGTTAATAAATAATGAGTCTATGACATTGTAACATCCCAACTTTGGGCTTGTGTTTCAAATGTAAGAAAATCAGTAGAAATTAAAACTTTTTCTTACATCATGTATTTCCTGTTGTGCCAAACAATTCTTGTACAAGGGATTATGGAAATACAATGTCACAAGTCTATTTGATCCAAACATTGATATTCCAAAAACAATCTTGTCAATTATTGTGATCATCTTGGGAAAATATTTTTCCTAAGTTTCTGTGATGGTATGTGACCCCTCTGAAAAATTTCACAATTTTTAGAAATTGTTTGAATATTTTTAGGGGCAATCAAACTTGTTTGACTTTCACCAAACCTCAAAACAGAGCCTTGCAGAATTTTTGAGGATTTATTCACAGTATAAAACCTCTGAAAATTTTACACAAGGTTAATATCTGGGTTAGCAAGCTCCTGTAAAATTTCATAATTTTTGGAGTTATTTTGCTACCTCAAATAAATCCTTCAAAGTCTCTGTTCTAATTTGAAATCAAACACGGTTTCATCGTGCCTTGGGTTCGAGTCGGACTCGGGCTCGAAATATTTGACTCGGTCCATCAACTAAGCTGCACCGAGCCCTCTTTAAAGCGTGTGTTGGATCTCGACCTTTGGATCTAAATCGCACGCCCGCGCGCGTGTAAACGTTCGGACCTTCCGGTTGCAAGTTCGTATGTCGACCGTTAGATCTCCATCCAACCGTCGAGATCCTCCGAAACCTTCGGACCCTCCGGTTGTTGGTTTGAACCTGAGCCGTTGGATTAAGATCCAACGCTGCTTTGTTCTCTGTTGTAAACGCGTTTGCGGCGTGGGGCAACCGAGCCGTTCATTTCTAATCCTAGGGCTCGTGATCTTTTCGTTGTGTTTTAAAGCCCTGAGGCGTGGCGCTATCTTAGCCATCCGATTTAAATCGTGGGGCTCTGGAACGCCCTAGCCTTTCTCGCTGGTCATCTTCAACCTCTAGCCGTGCGAGCACGAGGGCGATGGCGGTGTCTTGTCATGCTTCCTACACCACCCTAGTCAATAGTGAGGGTCGTGGGAGACACCTTCGCCATGCCATACCCTATTGCACCATCTACCACTTTTTCCTTGTCGGCGCACCTTGTGCTCTGTGGCTTTGCCGCCAAAACTTGTGGTGCAAACCCTAATGCCTCCAATACCTTATAAGCACCCAAATCACCTCCTGGAGTTTCTTTAGACCACCATCAAGCCCCATTCTCAGTATTGGAGCTTAACACCTCAAGAATGGCAAGTTGCCATTGTTGACCCGAAAAGCTCCATTGGTGTTCTTGGTGTTCCAGTGGTTCTCCTTCATGTTTCTTTGCCCTATCCTTATCTATTTACTTCCTTGAACATTTTCCCTCACTTAATTTTGGATTTGATTACCAGGAATTGTCCAATTTGGGGTTTGTTCAAATTCGGGCGAAATTGGTCATCTTCTTCCTCAGCTCAGATGAGTGCTCCATTTTCTAATTCCTTGCTCTTGTGGCTTCTGTGAGTCATTATGAAGCTATCGATGCTTTGGAATCACTCATTTGGCTCGGTGTCATTTTCAATCCTTCTTCTCCAAGTCCGTGAGCTTCCACCGTGATCAAGCATCTCCGGTCATCTTTGAAGTTTCTCTTCATCAAGGTAGCTTCTTATTAGTCCTTAGAAGCTTTGGCACCGCTTCCTTGAATTGCGGTGAGCTTTTAGCTATTTTCGCGCTTAGCAAGAAAAGCTCCTTTTTCATTTTTCGGCTAGCGGCGTTCTAGTCCTCACCGCCGAGAATGCCACCATTAGGTTCGTAGCACTAATGCGAATCCATTTTAGTGCTTGGTTGGCCGCGCCATGCGTCTTGCATGGCGACAAGCGATTAAATCGCTTCGGGTTTTGCGCGAGGAACTCTGTTTTGTCATTTGATTAGCACATTAATTACGGTGATTGCCAATCATTAGTTCGTTAATGGTGTCTTAATGCGGTCGTTGGGCCAGCGACCAGTGGGCCCAACAATCTTAAATCACCATAGCGCAACTCCTACCGTTCGACATCATTAAGGCTTAATCATTGATTAATTATCGTGTCGCATTTAATCGTTGTCGGAAATCACCTGCGAATTACATTGACTTGTGGGCGAGGGGTTAAAATCAAATTTCGAAGTCATTAGTGTCTATTTAATGTTAATCATTAATGGCATTAATCTGTCCTAACCGCCACCTTCGATCCGTTGACATGTGGGCCCGATGCGCCGTGCACGTGGGTTAATCGTTCGCGGTTGTGACTTGAGGTCAGCGACATGCGTGCCCCGCGTGCGGCATCTCTCTTTGAACTTCGACCTTTAGCCACCGTTCGCTTTTAGATCTGCGCGGATCTTTGTATGCGTCGGACCTTCGGATGCCTTGATCATTCTCGGCCGTCGATCTTGCGATCAACGGGCCGAGATCGTATGCAATCGGACCTTCCGACCATTGGTGCGCTCTGGACCGTCCATCTGCAATCTGCGGTGGGATTGGCCCAAGCAACGCACCGTCCGGATGCATACACAGCCGTGGAGCCGTTGGATCGTGATCCAACGGTGAGCTCGATCAGGTTTCGCAGCGTCGCTTTTTTTCGTTGCGTGAGCGTAGGATTCTAGATCAAGGGTGGTTGTGTGTCCACGTCTTATTCTATTAATTGAGTTTGTCTGTATTTCGGTAAGTAGTTATTTGACAACTGAAAATGATATGAAAACTTTAGAAACTCATAACTAATTCATTTTAACTGCTTTTTAGATAATTCCAACTGTAATAAATTTTGTTGTCACTTAAGTTTATTATAAAAATGGATTTAAGCATATTCCAGTAGCAGAAAATTGTATAACTAGAAATAACTTGATTTTTGTCACTTTGAATATTCCAGAAATAGTTTTAACCTTGAAAAATGCATATCTTTTTCTGTATAAATCCATTTCGTGCAAAATCAATTTTGTTAAATTCATCTGTTAGTATACTTTCATATGGAATAAGATTTGAGCATGTTGATAATTCTGTAAAATGACTTGCATTAGATTTACGACTTAGAAAAATCATAAGTAAATATGTATAACTCCAAATTTAGTAAAACCAACTTTGCTGTTATTAGGATGACATAATCTACCTGCTATAAAAATTTCAGACCTTAGATCATTCTGGAAAATTTCGTCATGAACAGTGCTATTTATTAATTAGGTTGTTATAAGGCTGAGAAAGAGCATTTTGTTCATATCTTTTGCATGTTAAGTCCAAATTGCATAATTCTTGTTCCTATCATTGTCTTAGATCATTCCCTAGCTGTAGTGTAAATTTTATTATAGTTGGATGTGTTTCTTCGTTGGAGTTTATTTGGTGTTCTTCGTTCTTATTTGCTTATCGCCTTTTAGCGTTAGGTTAGAAGATAATTTTATTGCGATATTGAGCCACAGCAGACCATCGATCTGCACTCCAGCAAGGCAAGCGGATGTAGCATTCATTTGATCATATTGTTCCTACTATTTTCAAATTCTAATATGTTGTCTCGCAAATTCTATGTATGCATTGCTATGTTGTTTTAAACTATTGTCGATAGTGGCCTACTAGATGCATTATCGTGAGGAAATGTTTATTCCTCTACTAAAGCCTTAGGATTACTTATCGTGATTTTGGGTTATTGGATGAACCCTTGTCACTTAGTAGTTTACGTGTCATTATGCTTAGCCATGCTTAGTTATCGGTAGAAATGGGCGGTTATCGACTGGCCGATAACTTTGATCACACAAACTGGTATAATATGTATATTTCAGCCTTGTGCTTTGTCTAAATTGCAAAACTAAAACTGAAAATGAAAACAATTTAGACTTGGGCACAATGGTAAGATGGTGTGATCTTTTGGGTGTGAATGAAATGGTGCCCGGGTCAATTAAGGACCGAGCTACTTGTTACACCAAACCAAGCAATTGTGCGTGCTAACCACACTAGAGGGATATGTGTTGAAATAAGGGATATATTGTGATCCGAATTTCTAATATGGAAGTGTCCGGATTAGTTACCATATTAACAGATTAGTTTCCTACTTGGACTCTAAGTCCTTTTACCCCTTTATATACCTCTTGTAAGCCGCACGGGGAGAGTTGACGCCTGACGCCTCATACCTCATTGTAATCCCCGGCGTTTTCTAAACACTCCACATATAGTGATCATCGCCGGTTGGCGCCCGTGGTTTTTTCCCGCAAGGGTTTTCCACGTAAAATTCGTGTCTCTTGTCCCTGTTGATCCGTGCTTTATTTCTAACAAGTGGTATCAGAGCACAGGAGATTAGGGTTTGAGAGACAAGAAAAAAAATATATTGCAGATCCATCCGCCGCCGTCACGCAGCCGCATCTTCGTCATGCGAGTCTTCGCCGCGCCGTTCGGTGCTCCGTCGCGCGTCATCCACACGCGCGCTTCACCTCAATCCGCAAGACGGCGTGCACTCCGCTCGCCGTTCACCCGTGCGCGCGACGCATGCCCGGATCGCGACACGCCCCAAGCGCGCGCTCGGTTTGGCCGAGCAATCGCCCTGGTCGCCGACATCAACGTCGCGCAAGCCGTAGCATCGTTCGGCGCGTCGTCGCGGCGCCATCATCGCCCACCGGTTCGCATCTCTCGCCTCGGTCGAACAACACTGCAGTCGTGCGCTCTCTGCCGTCTCGCAAGGAGGCAGCTCTCCTGGCGATTCACGTGAAGAAAGAAGTCATCCAAAGGCACGAGTCCCAAGAAGAATTGTTCTTTAATAAATTGAATTCTGCTTGTTTCAATAGCACACAAAGCTCTTTGGTCATTATTGCTCCACGTGGAGAAGAGGAAGTCTGTTGCTTGAGTATCCAAAATTCCAAAGACCTTTGCTTCGTCCACCCAAAGCGTACGGAGTTCAAGATTTTTTATTCGTACACGTATGTGTACCATACAGGTCGTGATTTTTGCTAGGTTTACACAGATCATTACCAAGAATTTTCAGGTTTTATTCCTCATGGCGACTTTGAAGTATGATCTTCCACTCCACGGATCGAGACACAAGATTTTCACTGTGGCAAGTCAAGATGAGAGTTGTGTTGGCACATATGGATTTGGATGATGCATTGAAGGTTTTGCAAAAGAACCTATCGCATGGACCGCAGATGACAAGCGTAAAGACCGTAAGGCTTTATCTCGATTCACCTTCATCTATCCAATAATATTTTGCGTGATGTTTTAAAGGAGAAGACAATTTCTTTGCATTATGGTGAAGTCGGAACAAATTTGCATGACAAAAGATCTCACCAGCAAGATGCATCTCAAGTAGAAGTTGTACTCTCATAAATTGCAAGAAGGAGAATCTGTGCTTGATCATCTTTCGACGTTTAAGGAGATCGTTGCCGACCTAGAGTCGATGGAGGTAAAATATGAGGATGAGGATTTGGGTCTTATTCTTTTGTATTCCCTGCCTAGTTCTTTTTCAAATTTCAGAGATACCATATTATACAGTAGAGATACTCTCACTCTTAATGAAGTTTATGAAGCTTTGCATGCTAAGGAGAAGATGAAACAGATGGTACCTTCTGAAAGTTCAAGCTCGAAAGGAGAAGGCTTGTTTATTCGTGGCAGGCAAAAGGAGAAGAACTCAAACAATGGATTTCGAGGTAAAAGTCCGAACGGCTACAAGAACCGGTCGAAATCTAGAGGCAAGTATAAGTCGTGCAAATATTACAAGAAAAGTGGGCACGACATCTCTGAATGCTGGAAGCTCCAGAATAAAGAAAAGAGAACTGGTCATTATAAGCAAAAAGGTAAACCAGATGATGAAGGTAAAGCTTCTCTTGCTGCTGATGATAGTCCTAATGGAGAAATCCTTGTTGCCTTTGCTGGATGTGCTAAGACCAATGATGAATGGATTCTTGATTCCACTTGTACCTTTCATATGTGTCATAATAAGGATTGGTTTGCCACCTATGAACCTGTTGAAGGTGGTACTGTGTTGATGGGTGATAACTCATCTTGTAAGGTTGCAGGAATTGGTTCAATTCAGATCAAGATGTTTGATGGTATTGTCAGAACTTTGACAGATGTGAGGCACATTCCAGATTTGAAAAGAAACCTCATCTCTTTGAGTACTCTTGATACTAAAGGGTACAAGTATTCTGGTGAAGGTGGAGTTTTAAAGGTATCAAAAGGCTCTCTTATTGTGATGAAAGCTGATATTAAATCGCTAATTTGTACCATCTCGCGAGGTACTACAATATCAGGTAATGTTGCTGTAATTTCAAGTTCATTATCTGATTCTGATGCTACTAATCTTTGGCATATGCGTCTTGGGCATATGAGTGAACTTGGTTTGACAGAATTGAGTAAGAGAGGACTTCTTGATGGACATAGCATCAGCAAGCTTAAATTTTGTGAGCATTAGTGTTTGGCAAACACAAGAGGGTGAGATTTAATACCTCAGTTCATACTACAGAAGGTATTTTAGATTATGTGCATTCTGATTTATGGGGGCCATCTCGTAAGACATCTCTAGGAGGTGCTCGTTATATGTTAACAATTATTGATGATTATTCTAGAAGAGTGTGGCCTTATTTCTTGAAGTATAAGTCAGAAGCATTTTCAGCATTTAAAGAGTGGAAGACTATGATTGAAAGGCAAACTGAAAAGAAGGTAAAGAAACTTCGACCGATATGGGATGGAATTGCTCGATGAATTTGAATCATATTGCAAAGTCAAGGCATTGTTAGGCATTACACGTTCTGGTACTCCTCAACAAAACGGTGTAGTGAGCATATGAACAGAACTATCATTTCAAGGCCCGTTGTATGTTGTCTAATGCGGAGTTTGCATAGGCGTTTTGGTGAAAGCCGCCTCCATCGCTATCTCATTAATCGGTCACCAAATATTGCAATTGAAAAGAAGACTCCAATTGAGGTATGGTCCGTTCCCAAAGAAATTATTCGAATTGAGAGTTTTGGTTGTATCGCTTATGCTTATGTTGATAATGGAAAATTAGAGCCTAGAGCTATTAAGTGCATCTTTCTTGGTTATAAATCGGTGTTAAAGGATATAAGTTGTGGAATCTCAAACAAGGAAGGTTGTGATTAGCGTAAATGTTGTCTTTAATGAATCGCTATGCTTCCCGATAAACCGCCTACCAATGTTCCCCGTTGAGTAAGCGAAATTCAAGTGTTCGGTGGAGCACTCTGTTGGTTCGTGTAACACATCGAGATAAAGAGAATACCATTGTTCATGATGCACCTATTGTTGAGCAGCCACCACAACAGTCTATTGCGCTTAACGTGCCTAGAGAGAGATTAATCCACCCAGAGGTTGATTGAAGAAGCTAACATTGTTGCTTATGCTTTAAGTGTAGCGAAGAAATTGAAGGTAATGCAGAACCTTCATCATACTCGAGGCTATTAGCTCCACTTGATTGTAAGAAGTGGATAATCGCTATGCATGATGAGATGGAGTCACTTGAAAAGAATAACACTTGGGAATTAGTAAAATTGCCAAAGGAGAAGAAGCTTTGTTCGTTGCAAGTGGATTTTCAAAAGAAAGGAAGGTATTTTCTCTACGTAACCAAAGAAGGTATAAAGCAAGGTTGGTTGCTAAAGGCTATAGTCAAATTCCGTATTGATTTTAATGATGTCTTTTCCCGCTTGTGAAGCATAGCTCTATTCGCACTTTACTCAAGATTGTTGCCATGCATGATTATGAACTTGAGCAATTAGATGTTAAAACCGCATTCTTACATGGGGAGTTGAAGATGACATTTATATGGACCAACCCGAGGGTTTTGTTATTCTGGAAAAGAAAACCTTGTTTGTAGATTAAAGAAATCTCTTTATGGTTTGAAGCGCTTCTAGGCAATGGTACAAGAGATTTGACTCTTTTATGCTCTCTCATAATTTTAAGCTGTCTGATTATGATAGTGTGTCTATTTAAAGATCATAATGGTTCACCATTTATTTGCTTCTCTATGTTGATGATATGTTGATTGCTGCAAAAGATAAGTCGAAATAGCAAAACCGAAAGCACAATTGAGTAATGAATTTGAGATGAAGGACCTAGGTGCAAAGAAAGAAAATTCTTGGCATGGAGATTATCGAGAGAGGAAATCGCAAGTTATACCTTAGCCAAAAGGTTATATTGAGAAGGTTCTTCGTCGTTTTAATATGCATGATGCAAAACCGTTGAGTACTCCATTAGCTTCGCATTTCGATTATCTTCACTTTATGTCCTAAGTCGATTATGATATTGAGTACATGTCTAGAGTTTCATATTCCAAAGGCGTTGGTTCTCTTATGTATGCCATGATTTGTTCTCGTCCCGATTTATCTCATGCACTGAGTGTTGTCGGAGATATATGGCTAATCTGGAAAAGAGCATTGGAAAGCAGCTCATGGATATTCGATATTTGCGTGGCACTTCTAATGCTTGTTTGCGCTTGGGAATTCTAGAGATGGACTTGTTGGTTATGTTGATTCTGATTATGTCGGTGATTTGGACAAGAGGAGATCTCTCACAGTTATGTTTTCACCATTGGTGGTTGTGTCTTTATTAGTTGAAGGCAAGTTTGCAAACCATCGTTGTTTTATCTACCACCGGCGCAATACATGGCTATTTCAAAGCTTGTAAAGAAGCTATTTGGTTGAGAGGTTTGTATACTGAGCTTTGTGGAGATAATTCTTGCACTACTATATTTTGTGATAGTCAGAGTGCTATATGCCTTACAAAGGATCAGATGTTCCATGAGAGAACAAAGCACATTGATGTGAGATATCACTTTATTCGAGGTGTTATTGCTCAAGGTGATGTCAAAGTGTGCAAGATAAGTACCCATGATAATCCAGCTGACATGATGACAAAGCCAGTCCCTGCAGCTAAGTTTGAGCTTTGCTCAAGCTTAGTTGGTATTACAGTCTAGTCCTAGAGACTAGTTGGCGCACGGTGATTTTTATCTTATTATGGAGATATTTGATGATTGATGATTCTTCATTATGTCGCAAGAGGAAATTGCCTCAAGGTGGAGATTGTTGAAATAAGGGATATATTGTGATCCGAATTTCTAATATGGAAGTGTCCGGATTAGTTACCATATTAGCGGATTAGTTTCCTACTTGGACTCTAAGTCCTTTTACCCCTTTATATACCTCTTGTAAGCCGCACGGGGAGAGCTGACGCCTGACGCCTCATACCTCATTGTAATCCCCGGTGTTTTGTAAACACTCCACATATAGTGATCATCGCCGGTTGGCGCCCGTGGTTTTTTCCCGCAAGGGTTTTCCACGTAAAATTCGTGTCTCTTGTCCCTGTTGATCCGTGCTTTATTTCTAACAATATGGGACCTCTCTTAGCTGAGTACTTTGGGCTGTGTTAATTAATGAGTCGCGTGGTGGGTTGCATATTTTATTATATGCAACATGGACACGTTTGTAGGGAGAGGAACACCCGCCGAGGCCGGTGTATCTTGCTCCACGTATGGGTCCTTGTGATCCATATTTCGTCGGCAGATCACTAAGGATTAACCCCATACGTGCGTCTCTTGATTAGCATATTCCATTGGAAAGAGTTCAGAGGACTTAGCCGATGCAGATACCAAAGGAAGTGTGCTTAATAGCTTGGCAAAAAGGCGATCTCAAGTGTGGGTACATTGGTACACCCCGCAGGATTAAAACTATTCGAATAGCCTTGTCCTAGGTTATGGACACGCTTGGGAAGTCTTTCAAGAGTTAGACTACAACCTTTTAAAATTAAAACTTGATGGTGGTATGAATCGTGATTCATGCTATATTGTGGTGGCTTTGGGGAAAGTCACTTCTAGGTGGACACTTGTTACTTATGTTTACTCATTGCTATTTAAATGCTTAAAGACAGATTTTACAAACTATTGTTCAATCTATTACAATATTGAAAATGAAACTTGCTTTATGCGCCTAAAGAACCATATAACCCCATTCCTTTGATACTGACTTTCATGTAGCTATGTATAGGCTTGTTATCGTAAGTCTTGCGAGTACATTTTTGTACTCACCGCATTGCTTGTGTTGTGCAGAGGATGATAGTGAGTCCGATGGGCCTCACTTTTGTGAGTTGTGCCGTGGCGCTTTAAGGGGCGATTAGCTTATGGCGGTCGGTTGCCCCAATGTGGTGTTATGTGGCTAACCGGTCGTCTTTTGGTTTAAGCCATCTTATGGCAACTTTTGCTTCCATTGTTACTTATTTGGTACTTATGTCATTTGGCGGTCTGGCCTTGCTCGTAATAACTTATATTATGTATGTCTTTTGGTAGACTTGTTATATTACATTGTATGGAAATGATGCATGCTTTGATTTGATGTATGTGTGTCTTTGTTCTGGGAGGCACATGTTCATCGAGACGCGGATTATTCTATTTGTGATACTAGAACCAGTGGAAGGTTAAGTATTACAAGTTTAATAAACCGGGGTCTCATAGACATGTATGACCACCTCTGGTTTATAAATAAAATCAATAAAACAAAAATATGAGTCACTTACATGTTGGCGCCCCGCCCCACATGTAAGTTAATAAAAATAAATGAGAAAAGCCGCTTTTAGTTAAAGGAGAATACGCTTTCTCTGTTGGAAAGCGTAAACCTCAGTAGAACTCAGAGGAAAATCCGCTTTCTTTGTTGGAAAGCATAAACCTTAGAAAATACACTTTCAACATCAGCACTTTTCTAATTTCTGGAATTTTCAAATCGAAGCAAATTAAAACATTAATAACTTTTGCATACAAACTCCAAATTGAATGAATATTTTTTTTCTAAATTTATCTAAAATCATTCTCTACCTGAATATGCAAAAAATATTTGGATTTTCTTACTATTTAAATTATTTGCTATATTTAATATTTTTCCGACTCTTTTGATTAGACATCGATTGTTCGAGCGAATTTCACAACGATCCTCCATCCACGTATTCAGAGCAACGAGAACAAGGCAAGAACCTTCCTTACCATGTTGATCCTACTATTTTAATTATTGTACTTCTTTTTGTAAAATCTATTATGCATACGCATATGTTTGTTTAAAATTGCTATATTTGGGGATAACGGTAGCTATAGTCCCATTCGATGCATGATTCTCCTTGAAATATTGATATCCCTATTGTTGTAGCCATTAGGGTATGGTTTATATAATGAATAATGTCAAATTGGGTTTTTCAAATGCGAATATCGCATAAATGCTTAGCTTGTATTAGTCTTTACTAAAATTGGAAAAATAGATGACATGTTGAATATGAGTTTGGGAGATTTTCAAATGATGGTCCAAAGGGTTTAAATCTATTATTGTATATAAAAAATAAAAATAAAAACTTAGTTTGTGACACGGACGAGTTATATCATATTCTGAAAAGTGTGAGAGGTGCATCTCACAAGTAGATATAGGGAGATCCTCGCCTGGGTCAATTAAGGACCAAACGTCGATGCCACCAATCTAAGGCTAAGCGTATAACCACACGTACTGGTATGGAACATTGCATTGCAAATGACTATGTATTGATATGGCAAATAAAACTTACTTAATGCTGAAAATAACTTGTAGTATAGAGCCTCATCCCTTGTTAGCCATACATATTTATAAAGCTTGTGATACACTACAAGTCTTGCTGAGTACGCAATGTACTCAATCTTGCTTAAATTATTGATGAGAGATGGAGGATGAGCCTATGCCGGACGACGCGTTATTTGCACCCGGTACAGGAGGGTTCGATGACAGGTCTTATTCCTTGTTGGTTGCCTGAGGGTTTGGATGGGCGTACCGTTGGACTTTTGCTTCTAAGTTATTATATTTCCACCGCTACTTCTGATACTTGAGCTTTTATTTGGCCGGTCGGCCCTTATGATGTAAACTTTGTAATCGCTTAAGTTATATACCATGTTTGTTTCATGTTGTATGTATGGATATGTATGCCAATGTTGTGAATGTATGTACTAGCCATTGATGATGGGACTAGTATGATACACACATGAGAATTTTGGGTATTCAAAGCCCGGGGTCTGACAAAATCATTGCCCACATGTCAATGTATCTAAGCAAACCTAAGCATGACACTTAAATACAAACTTATTAACTATTATGTATACCATTCGTTCTAGGGTGATAAAGGATAATGTCCAAGTTCAAGAATGGGAAGGTTATACTCAATTATCATTAAGGTAATAACTATGAGCTAGACCAACATAGTTGTATAAATCATAGCAATGCAATTTCAGAATTTAAAATAATATAATTGCATTTCAAAAGTAGGTGCAACATGATCAAAGTGCTCACTCACCTTGCTCAATGTTCTGCTAATTGTCCTGCTCAATGTTTTAAAAATCTAACCTTGATCTTGCTCTTGCTCGGACTACTGCTACTCCCATGCTTTGAACTTCTAATTACGTGTATTACGATCAAATACAAGAACGTCTTAAAGCAACCAAATGAAATCCAATAACTCCAAAGGCAAATAAACCAAGAAAACACTTCAAATGAAAACCAATCAACCCAAGAGTGTTCGAAGCATGATATGTTTCAAACAAAACTAAACATATTTAATAGGATCTTGAAAGAAGAGAGTACTCTAGATAAAACCAAACATACTCATCTAGAGTTGATGAAGGAAATACTTCAGACGAAGTATATCCAAAGAAAGTTGACAAACGAAATACTTCAGACGGAATGAACTACCTCCATAGATATTTGGAATGTGGGCGATTACCTCATGAGGCAAGATTCAAAGATACATATTTAGGTTACGAATTGAACTTTGACTAGAAGCGCATAGTGGTGGGTGACAGATAGATCCTACGTGATGTTGATTGATGGTTGAACTATGATCATCCACTTAGGGACATATCATTGCTACTTACACGCAGCGTCTAGCTGATCAAATGATTCCTCTAGTTATTACTTCCTATTTATCGATGAAGTTCCATGATAGTAGGGTGAGACCTATGCACAGGTACAGGGTGCGCTCTTGGTAGACATAAGTCTCACCAACACATGGGATTTAGTTCACTTAATGATTTTTTTTTATATTTATCAAGGAAATTCCATGAGCCTTAGTTGGAACTTCTAGGTATTGGCTAGACACAAACCTTACATCTTTTAGTGGTGTCTATGGTTGTGGGTTTCATCATGGAGGTGATCTATATTTAGTCTCGTTACTTGTGTGGCTTGGTATACACTAAAGTAATTTGTCTCACTAGGTTGATCCCAAGCTACAGCACATGCTAAAGACTACTTCAGTTAAGTAGGTAACTATGATACAAGGTCTATGCGCTCTTGCCTACTAGTCCTTGTTTGACGATCAATAAAATCATCTTGATTACTATTACTAGTATGAAACTAGGTCGCAGCTACCGCTAACCTTCATTAAGGGTTGCCTAGTACAATGATTATGACTAGCTTACTTGCTAACGAGTTGTTTAACTAAACGCTTAGTATTACTAGTTATTGTATAGATCATGTGTGTCCGTGACATAGCACAACCCTAGTTAGGTTTTAACTACAATAATCATTTTACGTAATCGATAATTTAGTAAGGGCCTACCTGTAAGCGTATGTTTCTATGATTTATTATTTTATTTTTGCTAGTGGTTCCCGTATGCCATCATCATATTATCACTATTATCACTTACTATTACTACTATCTTGATAACCATTTACTATAGGCAACTACACGTCAACTGATGTAGCCTACTGATCATGTCGACATTAGGCTTTGTTAGAGACAATGTTTCGTTGGACACCACTTCTATTCGAATAAATATCTTCGTACAACAACAAACTAATTAACTTAATTCATTAAGTTATTATAATTGTAGTAATTACCAAGGGCCCGCATGTCACCGAGATAAGTATGTATGTGTAGCTCCTTCTTAAATTTACCCCTTCAACTTTAAGTGATATTGGCATACTAATAACTTTAATCAGCCTCTAATTTGATGGGGTTCACTGGTATACAAACTATTACCTTACTATTTTTGCAAAGGCATCATCTATTGGTATTGAACCTACCAGTCATATGGTTATTTGTGTGTGTATATGTCCTAATCGTGACCATATATAATCTTATGTTCTGACATGACACTGGTCAATGTTGCGCTTTAAATCTAAATAGTAATGACATTCTAACTAACCTTAATCCTGGTCTGAGTACTAATTGTCCCGTAATCAAGGCTGCCTTTTTGATTAGTTGCTAATTTGAAACATCTAATAGCTAACTAATCCTACTCACTACCTTAGCTGAGCATCTAATTGGATGGGGCCCACTGTCGTACATGCATACATACAGAGAGAGAGGACCACAGAGAGGGGAGGGCCACTATCATACTCCAGAGAGAGAGAGACAGAGACAGAGATAGATGAGTGGGTCTACCTATCATAGCCAGAGAGAGGGAGAGAGATAGAGGGGGGACAAGGAGCAGAATAGAGGAGCTGGGGAGCCGGCTCGAGCGGCACTCAATGCTGGCGAGGGGGTCGACGGCAGCGGCTAGAGGTGTCCAAAATGGAACCAGGAAAGGAAGAGGATCCTATGGGTGGTGGTGGCGTGGCTAGAGGTGGACAGTGGTGGACAGGAGATGCCGCGTGGTGGCTGGCCGTGGAGGGAAAGATGGGGCAACGATGCTAAAGGGGGGAGAGGAAAGAAGGAGGCGCGCCTGAGCAAGAGGGAGGTGAGGGGAACCCACCGGGGTGGTGGATGGCGGCGAGGAGGAACCGAGGTGGTCCGGCGACGTGAGCCCACGGCGGTCAAAGGGCATCATGCGACAGTGACACTGCGGGAAGGGAGAGCGGAGGTGAGCTATGGGGGAAGAAATGGGAGGGTGTGGAGGTGATCTAGGAAGGAGGAATTTGAGGATTGCTCACCGGAGAATGGATGATGGCGGCAAAGGCGCTTTCGGCTAGATTTGGAGAAGAAGGAAGGCGCGTGGCTCTCCGGTGGTGGAATCCCAAAATCGGTTGAGGGCTTTGCTTCTGAAGTTGTGGAACACGGCGTGACGCGGTATATTTGGGGAGGAGGTCACCGAGGTGGCCGAAATGAAGAGGAGGCAGCTTTGCCGGGTGGCGGGGACCGGAGGGAGGAAGAAGGTTTTGCCATCACTAGTCCCACTGGGAAAGGGGGCAATGCGGTGAGCTGGAGGTGGAATTGTCTGGGCTGAAGGCAGTGCTCAAGATGGGGGGAGCGGAGCTTCGCCTGAGCGACGGCGCATGGCAAACAGGGTGGGGCGGCCGGGAGAGTGGGAGTGGCTCCCCAAGCTCAACTCCATCTCTAGAGCATGAGGGAAAGGGAGCAGAGGGATGAAGGAGGAAGTAGCGGGGCGAGGGAGGGTCCAACTGCGGCTTTAAGGAGAGAGGTGGAGCGCTCGGTCGGGCATGGTGGTGACAAGAGTGGGGGCATGGCACTAGTGGCATCGAGGCGACTTGGGTATGGATACAGGCATGGTGGCGGCTATGGATGACGACGGCAGTAGCATGTGAGCGACGCTGCTCCAGTTGCGGCCAAGGGATGGGGACAGGTGGGAGGTGACGGTAGTATGTGGCTCGGCATGGGCCGTAGTAGCACAGTGCCAGTGAAGCTGCTGGTGGAAGGAATAGAGAAGGAAGGAGGAAGAGAGGAAGAGAGGGGCTGGCGTGTGGGTCGGGGAGGAAATGAAAGGAGAGAAAAGAAAAGAAAAGGAAAGAAAGAAAGACGAAAGAAAAGGAGAAAAATAAAAAAAAAGGAAAGAAAAAGAAAAAGGTGAAATCGGGCTGGGCCGGGTGGTTTCGGCCTAGACCGCACTTTTGAGGTTTTAATGTATTTTCTTTTATTTTTGAACTCGGTTTGAATTCATTTTTCTATTTTTGGGGTTGAGGTTTCAATTAAGAGCGCAAAATTTTGAACATCGACGAAGCGTAACAAAAAGTTTTAAAAATCCCACACTTTTAATCAGCTTCAAATGTTCAGAATTTTTGGGATGGTACTAAAGGGATACGGGTAGGCTTAACTAGCTTACAATTCAAAAATTCTGTCACGTAGACTAGAAAGTCATACAAGCAAGAAATCATAGATCGTTACCACTAGATGCGTAGTGCAGCAGAAGAAGAGTTGGAGCAGCCTAATCCAACGTCGAGCGCATCGATGTAGTGGTCTAGTCGATCGTCCAACTCCACGGCACCGACTATCTCCTCCAGCAACCTATCACATTTCTTGCGTAGGTCGTTGATCATCCTCGATTAGCGCAGTAGCACCTCTACGGTATCCACATGTCTAGGGGTGGAACATCGTACGCCTGTGTGCTAGCACCAACGTGCACGGTAGGGCCTTCGGGAAGATGGCGGCTAGGGTTTCGGCAGAGCAACTCTCTCTCTCATCCCAACCGCCCCATGCATCCCTTTATAAAGAGCTCATAACGGATCCTATTCGAACACGTTTATTCCAACCTGTTAAGTGTGTGACCCTATAGGTTTATGCGTAATAGCTTGTGACTCAAAAACTCCTTCCCTACCACAAGTCATTAGCGGTTCCTAGCAGAACATAACGATTCCCGAACACACATAAAAATTATATCGGACGAACCTTATGCAATATGATCTGCAATCAGGTCCATATCACTTATGACCAGCTCGTATCTCCATACGACCAGTTCCTATTTAGTCACAGACCAGTTCGTAACTCCTTACGACCAGTTTGTGATCATGTTCAACCAGTTACAACCAGTCCGTATCTCCTTACGACCAGTTCGCATATGGTCAGACTGAACGACTTGCTTGTGAATTCTCCCTTTGCCTCACGATATCTGGTTAAACTCCAGGTGAGATATTTTGTCATTCATGGACTATTCAATACTTTCTCGATTAAGTGACAGATAACTTCATGTGGTTGACTCTTCGACCACTAGTGGCACGACCATGCACTTTCTTTATCTGACCACATCGAGGGGGCTAGAGATATCTCTCCTGCTATGTTAGCAGGGGCAAATCCCATATCCAACCAGTCACATCTCTCCGTATGTTTCATAGCATATCTGAAAGCTATCTTTATAACTATCCAGTTACGGAGTAGCGTTTGGCAACCCCTAAATGTACTATTACATATGTAGAAAACTATGCTGATCTCATGTCTAAAGATTACACATCATAATTACTTGAGACCAACTGATGACACATAAAATTATAACAATCTCAATAGTGTCTCAATGTGGGTCAATCCAACACCATGTTCTCTAACATGTGTTCACATTATTTATTCGATATCCCCATATCCATTACCAGTTGTCGGGACCCAAAAATGCAATTCTGGACCCTCCATGTATAATGCATCAGTCTAGGATCACGCTAGTGTATACAGTGTCAATATAGATGAATATCGATCCACACAAGACGATTAATAGAATAAACGACTAATTTGAATAAAAAATAATGGTTTTGACCTTATGGTTGATTTTACATTTATTAAGCCACGCAGGACTGACATAAAATAAATAGCAGCAGCAGAACAAAAGACTTTAGTGGAATCCCATCAATTCACCATAGACAACTGACTAAGATCAAGACCTAACGATTAGCACCTTCGCAGAACTCCTTCTCAAAAGCGGGCGATGACTCCTCCACTTCTATTGAATGATTGCAGCAAGCATGAATACACAACCGTACTCGCAAGTCATTTCACAGAATGCAATTTATAGATGATGGCTTTTTCCAAAGGAAATGGCTTCTGTGGTTCTTTTGCATAAAAGCAACATTTGCAATTGAATATGAATAATAGATTGAAATGTAGTTCAAAATAAATAAACAATATTAATTTAACAGTTGTTTTTACAAAGGACACAAAGCCTAATCAGATTCTTTCACACAACCACATGATTAATTTGCACAGCTGTCCCTTCCCAAATGTTTTATGAACACTATCCCTCGTGTGAAATCCCTGAGCATGCCCATGACCGTGGACGCGGCTATTCGAATAGATTGTTTAACACTCTGCAGAGGTTGTGCACTTTACCTACATGATATAACTAGTGTAGCAAGCACTAATCATAACAAAACTTTTCTGAAACTTCATCTCAACAATTGACACTCTTAGTGTGCTTTACTGTCATGCCAACCCTAACACATTGCTTTGGCACGACACACACCGTTGGATCTGATGACAGAGAACTGCTCATAAATGTGGCTTACCTAATAGTCCACACCTCCACCCATCACTGAGCTCCTAACCTACTGCCTAAGTAGTTAATGTTGACATTCTGTAACTTACTAAGTTAGGCCTGTCCCATACCAGGCATGTGGTCGTACAGTAAGGCTCAGTTCAATGGCACACAAAGTTAAGTCCTTAATTAATCAAGGCAAGACTTTCATTTTCTAACTATACTACAACGATTACCATTCCTAATCACAAAGCTCCACAATATCACACAATTTACACCACTTGCCTATTTTTAAATCTTTTACCACCCAGTTAGTTAAGCCCAACACATGCCATCAATTAGTAACAGCACACAATACATATAGTTTTATCACAAAGTTCCATAATCACTTAGTCAAGTTTAATAATTGCAACTCACATGAAATGATGACTCGTTGCACAGCTAAGCAGACTAATCGTATCTAACCTACCCACGTTGGTGCTATGATAATACCAACTAAATAATGAACCAATCCAGGATGACAAAAGATCATGACATAATAATAGACTAGGTGGATATAAACAAATTAGAATAATAACTAATCCCAAAGCATTTAAACAAATACTTAAAGTAAATACAATAATTTGAATCAAAGTAATTTTGAAAACTGGGATTCAATATGATCAAAGGTACAAATTGCCTTGGAATAGATCTTCGTACTGGTCTTGGTCTTGGTGAACTCCTTCTTCAAAATCCCCCGAAGTATTCACATCTACTCGCAAACGAAGCAAATAAACAAAAATAAATAAAACAGAGAGAAAAAACTCCAAAAATTAAATAAAAATCTCACTAAAGTAGAGCTCGAATTTAGATGAATTTGGAAATTTTAATGGGCTCAATCAGAGTTCGGATGAAGAAAATATGGCTTTGGAAGTTCAAACCCTAAAGAAATACTCAGAAAGGAATTTCTGAATTAATCCAAATTATTTTTCTATTGAAAAATCGGATTATGACGCAAGCTGACATCAGCCCTAGGATTTTCCAAATTAAAATAAATCCAGAGAAAAGGTTAAGAGGATGACAGGTGGGCCCTCGGTCCATGGACCAGAGTCCTCGCAATGGCTCAAGGGTCTATCTACAGGCTCACGAGTTTATGAAATAGTGGGCCTGACCAAGGGACCCACATGGCATTGATTCGGCTCACAGTAGACTGGATCTACTCAGGATGGATCTAGGGTTTGGCGTGGACTGCCATGCGCACGCGCACGTGGCGTTGACGCGGCAACACGCGAGATGACACGCAGATGTTGGGGCAGGGCTGGCGGCACACGTGGATGGCCACGTCGACACCCAACAGCGATGGCTCGGGTTCCCATGGTCGTCGACGATTGATGGTGTCTCGCCGGCGGTGGGTGGTACCGGTGGGTAGAGGGACTTAGGCGAACTTGTAGACGTGCTCACATGGGCGAGAGGATGACTAACGCAACCGACAGCGAGGTCGAAGCAGCGGTGGAGTCACGGGCTCAATGAGGTTGGCTCTCCGATGATGCTTTGGTGGAACCAAGATGACTAGGACGTAGCGTAGCTCCGTGCAATGTCAACGGCGGCGACAATGGAGCTCGAGCGGCACTGACAGTGGAGCAATGGCTCGTCGGAGTTGCGGTGGCGCAAATCCTTCTTTGAGCTCTCCCGGCGGCTAGGGTTTGGCATGGGAGCTAAGGCGGCTAGGGTTTGGTGCGGAGGTCGAGGGCTGGCGTTCCCTTTATACGCGGCGGCTCGAAAGAGTCCTGAGCGCGAATGCCCAAAACGGCCTCACGGCGGCGGAACAGAATCCTCAACAGATTCGGGGACGATCAACAGGAGATTTGGTGGGCCCGCTTGTGAGCGTCTGTGGCTCAGTCGAGTTCGCGTCGCACACAGCGGTGCGGTGTGCCTGTGGGGCCTGGCGCGGGGCGAGAAAGAGAAGGCTGGATTGCGACTGATTTGGGCCAAAACTGAATAGGAATGGGCCAAAGCAATGGGTCTCGGCCCATTAGGATTTATTGGGATTTAAATACATTTTCTATTTTGGAAATTACTGAAAATGCAAATGGCAATTAGAAAATAGCAAATGAACTCAGAAAAATTCTAGAAAAATCTAGGAAATATATCCAAGCACATAGAATCCAAATAAAATAGTTTTGATAATTGTTGATGTTGAGATTATTCATATTAAATTGTTTTGATACTAAAAGTCTATATTAAGCTTGTTTTAAAAAAATCAAATAAAATCCTTGGTGAATTTTCCAACTACTAACTAATCAAAAGTTTTATAAAGCTCGAAAAATTGGGATATTACACCGGTGAAACATGGTCATCAATCAATGCATGTGCTGGTCGATAAGTCACTAGTGTTCCGATCGGTGATACCCGACCAAGGATACATTTACAATGACATCATATAAGTTAAAGAGCTTCATCAACAAGTCACACACTTGTTAATCTTTATAAATGATAATTCATCCGAGGAACATAATAACATTTATTCTATAACTCATAAATATAGACGTGGTATAATCATCTCTATGATTGGGCACATTACCAACAGTTACAATGGATTAGATAATTTTACATGTATTGGTATGTAGTGTAGTTTGATGTAGTACATCATTTTAGATGTGCATAGTTTAGTTTATCGTATAGATATTATTTATGATGCAACGTGAATGGTTTAAAAAGTTCTAGATGCATTGTTATGTAGTGTATTACCTTGCAATTTAGTTTTGGATGTATCGTTAATTGTGTAGAATTTTTTGGGTGCAATAATTGAATTAATTAGATAATTTTAGATGGAATGTATTGCTATGTTGTGTAGTGTTGTGTAGTACATCATTTTAGTTGTGCATAGTTTAGTTCCGGATATGTCGCTAATCGTGCAATAAATTTTTTTGGTGCAATAATTGAATTAATGAGATACTTTTAGATGGAATTTATTGCTGTGGTGTAGTGTCATGTAGTACATCATGTTAGTTGTATGTAGGTCAGTTCTGGATATATCGTTAATCGTGTAGATTTCTTTGGTGCAATAATTGAGTTAATTAGATACTTTTAGATGGAATGTATTGCTATGTGGTGTAGTGTCATGTAGTACATCATTTTCGTTGTGTGTAGATCAGTTCTGGATATGTCGCTAATCATGCAATAAGTTTTTTTGGTGCAACAATTGAATTAATTAGATAGTTCTAGATGGAATGTATCGCTATGTGGTGTAGTGTCGTGTAGTACATCATTTTAGTTTTGTGTAGATCAATTCCTGATATGTCGCTAATCGTGCAATAATTTTTTTGGTGCAATAATTGAATTAATTAGATATGTCGCTTCTTATTACTTTTTGTCTATGTTTTGCATTATTAATAATGTAAGCATTGAATTTTCAGGTATGACAGCCGCAGGACACGCTGCGTGGTGGCCCTATGGGTTGTTTGACCCGACCGTTGATACGGGTCATCGTAGCTGCCTCAGTACCATCCTCCCTTAGCCTGGTGAGGCAGCCTTCGAGCTTGGCACGTTGCGACTGTGCATGCCCATGAGGGAATAAAGGGTCGACCCACATTGGGTTCCCATGTACATGTAGTTGTCACCTTCGTGTACTTAATTTCAGTCTGACTTGTGGGGTGGTCTCACGTATGTTGTTAATCCTTTCGACGTGGGTTGAGAGCGGCATGTAACATCCCAATTCTGAGCTTGTGTTTCAAGTGTAAGAAAATGAGTAGAAATTAAAACTTTTTCTTACATCCTGTATTCCCTATTGTACCAAGCAAGTATTGTACAAGAAGTTATGGAAATACGAAGTCACAAGTCTTTTGATCCAAACCTTGTTCCTTCAAAAAACATTCTTGTCAAATGTTGTGATCATCTCCTGGAAATATTTTTCCTAAGTTCTTGGGATGGCATGTGAACCCTCTGAAAATTTTTACAATTTTAGAAATGGTTTGAATATTTTTGGAAGGTAGTCAAACTGTTTGACTCTAGTCAAACCTTGAGCCTGCACCTTGTGGAATTTTCGGAGAAAAATGCAATGCATAAAAACCTCTGAAAATTTTACACAAGGTCAATGTCTAAATCAGCAAGCTCCTGTAAAATTTCAGAATTTTTGAGCTATTTGCTACCTCTAATAAATCCTCAAAGGTCTCGGCTTTAATTTAAAACCTAAAGTGATTCACTGCTCTTGTTCGAGTCGGCTCGAGTCCGAGCCACTTGACTCTGGTCGAACCACCTAGCTGCACCGAGCCGCATTTTAAAACGTGCGCGCGATATCGGCCGTTGATTCAAATCGCCGCCCACGTTAGTGTGAGCATTCGGACCCTCCGGTTGCATTAACCATTTGGGACCGTTGGATCTCAATCCAACCATCCGGATTTCGTAAGCAATCGGATGTCCGGCGGGCTCTTTAAATCGCGATCGTCCATTTAAAATCCAACGGTCGTGGTTGCTTTCTCGTTCTTCTTCCTCCTCTGTCTCAAGAAGCGCGCTTGGCGACAATGGCGAAAAGAGAGAGCGCGGGCGGCTTTGATGTGTCACCTCAAGTTTGCTTTCGCCAACGCCTCTCTGGGGGCATTTAATGCACACCGTGCTTTCTCCTCCATTGTCACCGTGCTCACTTGCTCCCATCATTTCTTGGTCCATGACCGTAGCATGAACCGAGCCCACCATGGACTCGGGTTCTTGCTCAAACCCTAATCCTTTCCCCTATATATTGCCCCTTAGCTCCTCCCGGTGTTCCTTTACACCACACCTAGCTCCTCTCCGTGTTTGAGCTCAAAACTATCTCCAACCTTCAATCCACCATTGTTGACCCGAGGGCTCCAATGGCGCCTTGGTGTCCAAAGTGGTTCATCTTCAACCTTTCTTGCACCCTTTTGAACTCCTCAACCTCCTTTATATTTCCCTAACTTGATTTTGGGTTGCATTCACAGAATCACTCAATTTTAAGTTTGGAGATCTTCGTTGGTTTCACCCCTTCTTCTCCAAATTCAGTAAGTGGTTCTTTTGCAATTATTTGCTTTTGGAGCCTCTTTGAGCTATAATGAAGTGTGGTGATGATTTGGTTCCACTCATTTTGCTCGTAACCTCATCTTCCACTTCATCCTCTTCTGCCTCGTGGACTTCATCGTGTTCAAGTCTTCCCGCCATCTTTGGAGCTCCTCTCGGTTAAGGTAGCTTCTATATAGTCCCTAGAAGTCATGGCACTCGCTTCCTTGGACCGCAGCGGAGCATCTTGCTATTTTCGTGTTTTGCCGTGTCGCCTCCTTCTTTGTTTTCGGCTCACGGCGTGCCTGCACTTCCACCGCCGCGAGGTCATCATCGTTGGGTCCGCAACACTATTGCGAACCCATTTTGATAGTTTATGGCGCGCCATGACCGAGTCGCCGCGACAAGCCGTGAAAGCCACTGGTTTTGTCACCGGGAGCCCGTTTCGTCAAATATTTAGGACACGCTTAATGCTTAATGATTGCCAATCAAGAGAGCATTAATGGTGTCTTAATCGCCTAATGTCCGATCGACATGTGGGTCCAAATTTCTTAAATCAACCGGCGCTTATCCGCGCGCTTAGGCATCATTAATGTTAATCTTAGGTTAATTAAGTCGGGCGTTTTTTTTGTCGGGGATGTCCTGTGCACACAGCGTGGGCCCATTAGCTTAGCGCCAAAATCGAAGTCATTAGGGCTGATTTTGGGTTTATTTATTGCTAATCATTGTTAGCAATAAATGTGTCCGAAATTACCTTTTTGAGTCACTGACGTGTGGGCCCTCGGTCCTTAAATCACTACTGCACAAAATCTTTAGGACACCTTGATTGCTAATCATCATTAATCATTGGTCATTAGTAATTAATTAGCTGTCCTAAAAACCTCCTTTAAGTCACTGCCAGGTGGGTCCGCGTGCACTGTGCACGTGTGTTAAATCTCGCATGTGTGACTCTCAATCACTGACATGCGGCTTCACGTGTCAGCACTCCTGATTGCACTTCGATCTTGGACCACCGTCCATTTTGCGATCTGCGGCCTAGATTTTGTATGCGTTCGGACCCTCCGGTTCCCCTCATCATTCTTGACCGTCCATCACTTGATCTCGCGCCACGATCGTGCGTGCAATCGGACCTTCCGACCGAGGCGTGATCGGAGCCGTTCATCCTTAGATCTCGCGGTCGTGGATCGCCGAGGCAACCGCACCGTCCGGTTGCATCCTTCTCGTGAGCCGTTGATCTTGATCCAACGGTGGGCTCGTTATGAATCGCGCGCGCCGCTTTTCCGTCGCGTGTGGCTCGTTGATTTTGCATCAACGACTCCACGAGCGCCCACGCCGCTATTTTCGTTGGGTTGGTTTTATTTCGTAAGTATTTATTTATCAACCAAAATTGTATCAAAACTTTAGAAATTCATAACTAATTCAAGATAAATCCTTTTACATGAAACCAATCGCAATAAATTTGTATTTCACTAAAGTTTAATATAAAAATGCTTTTAGCTATGCTTCAGAGTAGAAAATTCGTAATCTTTAATAGCTTGTTTTACGCTATTTTTATATATTCCGTAATTGTATTAAAACTTGGAAAATGCATATCTTTTACGTATATCACGCTAATTGAATGATTTTAACTTTGATAAATTTGTTATTAACTAAACTTTAATCTAAAAATGGTGGTAGGCCTAAATCAGCACTAGAAAAATATGTTAATAGATTTAACCTTATTAGTAGCCATTAAAAATTCATTTAATGTTGTAATAGGCACCGTAATTCCAGAAATCCTAAAAATAGAAATTTGATGTTAGGAAATCCCTCTGTTATCATACTATAATGTTAAATGGGTTTTGCACATGTTTATATTTCGAAAGTGCATTATGCTAGTTTTGCATCCTAGAAAAATCATAACTAAATCATTTTAACTCCAATTAAGATGAAACCACTTGTATTAACCTTAAAATGTTAGTAGCAACCTATCATAAAATTTTCAAGTCCGAAAACCTCTAGAAAATATTTTTGCTACAAGACCTTATTATGGTAGAAAATGGGTTTTTAGGTAATATCTTTTACCACAAATCCAAATTAGGTTTTCCAGTTTCTATGTCTAGGTATATTCGTATTCTACCTTATGTATAAATTTCGTCGCATTTGGATAATTTTTGCTTGCTCGTTTGTTTAAGTGTGGCTCGTCTTATTGGTTGTTCTCGCTTCTTTTTGTTTTTCGCTTAGGCTTCGACATTTGCGGTAACCCCGAGCGACCCTCCACAACAGCTTGAGCAACACAAAGAAGACAAGCGGTTTGATCATGTTAATCCCAGTATTTTAAGTATTTATGTTGATTACAACTTCTATGTATGCATTGCTACTTTGTGTTAATAGTTGGCCTAGTAGATGCATTTCCTTAGCAAATGATTATCCTCTACTACCATGAGCCTAGGTTACTTGCTGTGATTTAGAGTTCATGGATGGGCTCTTGTCACTTAGTAGTTGCGACTAATTGCTTAGCCATGCTTAGTTTCCGGTAGAGTGGCGGTTATCGACTTGTCGATAACCTTGATCACCTAAAACTTATTATGGATTATGATTTCCACCTTGTGCCATGTCTACTTATGAAAACTAAAACTGAAAACAAAATGATTTAGACTTGGGCACAATGGTATGATGGTGTGATTTTGGGTGTGGCGGAATGGTGCCCGGTCAACAAGGACCGAACATCTTGTTACACTAAACCAAGCATTTTAGCGTGCTAACCACATTAGAGGGTATGGGACCTCTCTTGACTTAGTACTTTGGCGTGTATTGGCTCGAGTCGTGAGAGTCGCATGAGGATGGTGTTGGGGCATTGTAGTGTCCGAAAGACTTCACCCGTGATGGGATTTGTTGTCTTTAACTTGCAATGTAAGCATATGGGTTTCTATCCATATGAGCGGCTCGTAGTTAATACACAAGATTGGAAATGTCTCGTAGGACTTAGTCGTGCGGCATACCTTGATGAGTGTGCTTTGTGGCTTGAAGGCGATCCGAGTGTGGGTACATTGGTACACCCTGCAGGGTTAAAACTATTCGAATAGCCTCGTCTAGGTTATGGACACGCTTGGCAAGGTCTTTCAAGAGTTAGACTACAACCTTTTAAATTAAAACTTGATGGGTGGTGCGAATCGGGATTAGTGCTATGTTGTGGTGGCTATTGGGATAGTCGCTTCCGGTGGTTACTTGTATGTACCTTTACTTCTGTTTACTTTGATAACAAAACAGATTTGCAAACTTGCTTTCAAAATGTATTACATTATTGCAAATAAAGTTGGCTTCATGCAAAATGAGACATACAACCTCCACCTAAATAAGCTTGCATGTAGTTTATGAATAGGTCCTGCTATTCCACACGTCGATCTTGCGGTACAAAGACAATCTTTGTACTCTGTTGCTTCGCTTAATTGTTTTGTTGCAGAGGAAGAAGGTGAGCTCGAGGGCCTCACTTTTGTGAGTGTGTTGTGGTAGCTATGGGCGACTAGCTTAGCGCTTGGTCGGTTGCCTTGTGGGTGTATGGCTAACCTGGTCGACTTTTGTTCTAGCCATCTTATGGCACCTTTTGCTTCATTGTCTTTCTTGTATATTGCTCTATTTGGCCGGTCGGCCTTTTGTAATAACTTTACTTTTTGTATGTCGTTGTTGAACTTAGTGATGTATGTGTATGGATTTGATGTAATTTTGTGATGGTGTGCATATCTGCAGTGCAGGAAGCATATGTCCATCGAGGCTTAGAATGTTTAATTAGTAATGCCAGAACCATTTGGAGGTTAAGTGTTACTAGTTAAATATTCCGGGTCCTCACACGGCAGGCCTGCTTTCGCTAGTGAGGATGGTGGAGGCGATGTGTGAGGACGACCAGGACATCATGGGCGGTGGTCGTACGTCAAGGCGGTTTCTGTACGACCGGTGCCTCCTGATGGTGTTGGTTGATCGTTGGAGGCCGGAGACGCATATGTTCCATCTTCCATGTGGGGAGATGCCGCCTACGCATCAGGACGTGGGCTTCCTGGCCGGTTTGCCATGTGCGGGCTTCCCCCTAGTGGCATACAATGTCGCGAAGACATGGTGCATGGACCTCCTCGGTGCTGTCGCCGATGCTGAGTATAGGGAGTTCAATAGTATGTACTGGACATTGCTGAAGTGGCTCTGTCAGTTCTATGTAAGTATTTATAACTCTTGTGTTTCCGCTTCAATTGCTTTGTTAAACTTAGTAATGAGCCCATGTCTTCTTGCAACCACAACATATGGCACAGGATGCACCCGACTAAGCAGTGAGGAGGCACTTCGAGGCCTACCTATTGTGGCTATTCAGGTGGATCATGTTCTGCAGATCCCACAACGACAACATCGATAAGTACATGATCCGCTATGAGCGGGAATTGCAGAGTTAGAGGTGGAGGAGATCAAGTCATATGCTTGGGGCCTAGCAGTGCTATGCCTGACGTATCGCGCCCTGTGAGATGCATGGCACTGGATCTGGGATAATTCCATCCTCTCCGAATTTCCGCTCCTACTTCAACTGTGATCCTTCGAGAGTTTCCAGATCAGACGACCATAGCTCAACCTCGGAGCCTACACCATCACCATGTACGTCATTGACAACAATTTGGATGGCCCGACCATGGGTACGGTGTGGTGTTGCCGACATGTAAGTTTTTTTTGAACCTGTAGTCTATTCCACGGGTCATGTTCACACCGATCACTACACACGTGTCCTACGGACTCATGTTCACATGATCGTGACATCTTGATCACTACACACGTGTCCTACGAGTCGAGACTATGTTACGATGTTCGATCGGTTATTATCACACAATGAAAACATAATGGTTCTATGATCGTGACATAGCTCGAACTACAGGAGAACAACATTGACACCGTTTACATTCTAAAAATTAATATCAACAAATTTTGCTTTAAAACAAAATATCAAAAAGTCTAGCCTCTAAAAAATTATAATTTTTTTTCGCCTAAGTCTACGAGTAGGATCGCGTAAGACTTGGATCGACTCGTGGGTTCGATGCCTATCAAGCTTGGATCACGATCCTAACTACCTTGAGACTCTAGGTAATGGCTCATGCCACATCACTTGGTGCATGACATCTTCATGGAGGACTACCACGTGCATCGAGAGATGTACGCTTTTGGCGAGCTCTGTGTGTGGCATGACGACCAGGGAGCATGTCGTCATGATGGGGCACAGCCTCAGAGATGCCATGGACCGGATCATGGAGAAGTCGAGGTGATGCATTGAGCTTACGTCGTGCCAGAGGCCGAGGGATCCGCATGTCCCAGCAGTGGGTGGATTGGGGGTGAGCCACAATGCATCACACCACACGGCTCCTCACCTGGATGTGCTGGGCGGGTCCTCGTAGCACCGTGCTGAGAGTACCTAGCGCAGTTTGCAGATACAACTAAAACACTCACGTCTGCTTGTTTATTTTAAACTCTACTATTTACTAATAGCAATTTCTTCTGACAGGTCCTCGGTTCCATCTGTACATGGGACAAGACTACGTGGAGCCGTCTGCTGCGATGCAGCGACCAGATATGTCTATCTTGTTTACATGCACAACATACTATTTCCATATTTCAATCTTGTTTACATGCATAACGTACTGTTCCACAGGTAGGGGTGGATAACGAGCTGGCTCAGCTAGGCTCGGTAAAGCTCGTTAAGCTAACGAGCAGAATGCTTGGCTCGGCTTGGCTCATTCAAAAGATCGAACTCGACTTGTTAGACTTGTTATCAATAAACATCCATGCAGTCCATATCAAAAAACATCCATGCATATCACAAGTTCACAATCATCAATAAAACATCCATAGCATTCTAGATCCATGCAGTCCATATCAATAAACATCCATAGCATTCCTGAGCCATGCAGATCCATGCAGTCCAGATCAATAAACATCCATAGCAAGCAATAAACATGCATGCAGATCCATGCAGCCCAGATCAATAAACATAAAGCATCCATGCAAAGCATTCCAGATCCATGCAGTCTAGATCCAGATGACCAGATCCATGTAGTCGAGATCCTTGAATGAAAAGTCAATCCATAGCATTCCACATACATGCAGTCCACTCCAGATCAATAAACATGCATGCAAAGTGAAGGGCCAGGGGGTGGACACTGGACACAAAGGCCGAGCGCGAGGAGGGAGTGAGCTGGAGGGGCCAGGGTGGGAGGTGGGCAAGCTGGAGGCGGAGCGGCCAGGAGGGGCCGGGGCGGGAGGTGGGTGAGGTGGAGGCAGAGCGGCCGGGGCGAGAGGTGGGCGAGGTGGAGGCAGAACGGGCGGGAGGGGCTGGAGCGAGAGGTGGGCAAAGTGGAGGCGGAGCGGGCGGGAGGGCATCGTCGTCGAGTTCAGACCATAGCCAAGGCGGGAGACCACATGGCGGCGTGGGCGTGGGGATTAGGGAGTGTTGAGTGCGGCCGTGCGGGTGCGGGGAACGCCTTACGACCTTAGGGTTGTGCATTGCACTTGCGTACTTGCGCATAAGGGTTGGGGTTGGGCCGTTAGGGGGCTTGGTCGCTTGGCCGCTTGGGCCTCCCTAGACCCGCCTAAGAATTGGGTTGGCTGGTCTGGTGCTCACTGTATTGTTTTTCTTAACGAGCTAAACGAGTAACTCGTGAGCCAGCTCGAACTCGGCTCGTTAAGAAACCGAGCTAAATGGCTAGCTTGGCTCGGCTCGTTAAGGGACCGAGTTCAAGCAAAGCCCTTAACGAGCCGAGCTGGCACGCGAGTTTCGGGCTTTTTTCCACCATTATCCATAGGTCGCACACCCCTTTGAGACGAGGAGCTGGTATTGCACGAGGGAGCACAGACCTCGGACAACAACTTCGATGACGAGTGGGTGCTATGGCGAGAACACTCCCAGCCAGGTCTCCGTTGGGGCTTCACAGCTGCACGGTACGCCCAAAGCGAGTCAACCGATGTAGCACCCCATCGCAACCCTCATGCAGACTACTCACGACGGAAGGGTACCTCGACCGCCAGAGCCTTTGACATACTCTCACTAGCGCCCGCAGCCGGCCCGTCGGACGGGCTAGGGGCCACACGTGGGGTACACCCCAAGAGGGCCCGCGAGTAGATGTATTAGTATTGTTCGGTAAATATTATTTTATGTGCGACTTATATTGTGTTAGTCTCGTGTTTATGATATTATTTGTTCTTTTTGTGTGTGTATAAGTAATCATGTGAGGGAGTCAGTATCGTGACACCCCATACCACCCTACTTCTAGCCTTTTCGTATGCGAAATGACCACACCCTCGTTCCCAATTCATTTTCTCTCTAATATTTCGTTCTGTACTCTCAAATAAATCGGTTCAGCAAAGGGACAATTGCATTAGAAAATGACACTTCAATACTTTTGTTACTGTGTCGCCAAAGGGAACTACTTTTGTTATTGCACCCATGAAATCATATTCAAAATATATTTGATCAGATCAAAACTCCTATATTGTTCTTTACTTCATATTCCTTATCTTTTAAAAAATTATCAGTTGCACGGACACTTAAAGATATTACCAAAATATAAATATAATTTAATTTCAATTTCGACCTCCTATCACCATTTGAATTGGCGACAAAACTGTTTCTATGGCGACAAGGGTACCGTCGCCATTTCAAATGACGATTGGGTCCTATTGCCATTTGAAATGACGACATTAGCTCATTTATGTAAAAAAAATGAATATTTATTTTTGTCATTCTTTATAAAATTAATATTATTTAAAAAAATTCTCAATTAAGTAATGAAGACGCTTCAGCTGTAAACGCATGGAGCAGTACGCCTTGTTTGCTACAATGATGCCATTGATTGATCGTTGGCCCGGTTGTATAAGGTAGGGTGAAAACGGATCGAATACGGACGGATAATGACTCTGTCGTATTTGTTTTCATATTTTTTCTCGATTCGGATTCGAATACGAATATGGAGCGAATACGGTCGCGGATATTTTTGGAACATAAAAACCCCTTAAATTGTATGCCAGAAATTAACGAAAACATATAACTAGTTTATTTGATACAAACATTCCTGAAGTATTCATATTTTCAACAATCACACATAACATTGGTACTAGCAAGCTACATTAACTAGTTTATCATAAATATAACACTTAGCTTACCATATTTAGCTCATAAGTCACAACTCAAAAAGTCACAAGTCATCACGCACTCACACTTAGTTCATCACATACATAAAACTTAATTCACACTAACATCGATTAAGCTGGATGGTTAATCTATACACAAATAACTGTAACATCCCAAAGTATGTTACCAATATTAAAATTAATAAAGTTATTATTTTATTAGATTTTCTGATATTTAAAAGAATCTTCTTGGTTAAAAAGAAAAAATAATAAAATAAAGTTAATTATTTAATTTCCTAGTTTTTAATGTCAAAAATAAATTTTATTGGGTTTTTTGGGATTTTATTGGATTTAAAGTGAATCTTTTAAATTAATTTCTTGATTTTTTGGATTTTAAAAAGGTTTTCCCTATTTTTCAGAAATTAAAAATAATTTATATGCAAAAATAAAAAACCAACTTTAAGTTGAAATTAATTTTATTAAGTTCAAAATAATTCAAGGAATTTTTGTGATTTTTCTAGAATTTTTTTAACTCTATTTGCTATTTTCTAAAATGCTATTTGATTTGTTGTATTTTCTGAAATTCGGAAATCAATTAAAATCTCATTTTCTCTTTTGGGCCGAAATCCTCTTTTGGGCTGAAATCCGGATATCTGTATTCGTATTCGTATCCGCCGGATAGCATGCCTACCGTATTCGTTTTCGTTTCCGAAAAAAAAATCCGAATTCGTTTTTGATCCGTGATAATCCGAATTTGTTTCCATCCGAATCGGTCGGAAACTATCTGATCCGTTTTCACCCCTAGTATAAGGGCAGGCTACAAAAGGATATGCATAATAGTATGCACAGTTGCTAGTGATATGTACCCATGAAGGAACGTGAATCATACAATCTAGTTAATAGGGCAGTAAAAAAAGCTTGAGGCTCACGAACCGCTCGAGCTCGGCTTGATTTAGGCTCGATTCGAGCTCGGCTCGATCTCCAAATGAACTAAGCTTGAGCCTGATCTCAATCTCGCGAACCATAATGACTCGAGCTCGAATAGCTTATGATACTTAACGAGCCGTACTCAAATACAACTGTTACTGAGCTTCTCTCGAATAGCCTATCTTGTTGAAAATTATTGCATGTTAATTGTTACCGAGATTCCCTTGAGCTGGAACTCGAGCCTACTCGAGCTTTTCTAATTATTGAAAATTAATGTATGGTTTTACTGTTATCGAGCTTGCTCGAGTCGAGCTCGAGCCTACTCGAGCTTAGGTCGAGCCGAGCTCGAGCCCAGATCCAAACTCAAACTCTAAATCAGGCTTGTTCAAGCTCGACTCGAGCAGCTCGAGTTTGGGTCGATCAAGGCCCGTTTACAGCCCTACTAGTTACCATTGTAAGCTTTTTTGGGGGCTCACCCTGGGTCGATCGAGGCTCGTTTACAGGGCTACCAGTTACCATTGTAAGCTCTTTTTAGGGGTGGTGGAACATCCCTGGCTCTAGCCCGAATACCAAAAACCATTTTTAGTTTTTGGGAGCTTGTCACACATCTTTGATAGAAGTCCATGGCTTATTGTGGTGTGATACTTTATTAATTTTTCCTGGTAGCAATTTGGAAAAGGAATTATCCACTGTACAGAGAGATAATATGATGCGTGCATGGTCAGAACATTTGAATGTATACACGTCATAAATAATTTAAGAAATGATGTAGCCCGGATAAGATATATGTAACAAAAAAAAATACCATACATGAATTTTTTTTTTGGAGTCACATCATCTGCCATTGTGTGGGAAAAGCACCAACCGATGGTGGACCCAATAGGGGCTAAGGACGGTAGAGCAACCCCTACGGCCAGTCGGACCATAGGTACCTCCCATCTATTGGGTGTCATAGATTGAAGCTTTTAGTTGCTCTAGGGATAGGAGAAGAACAAGAAAATGATTTACACTGGAATTCCCTTATATAGGCTTCGTCAAGTCAAGTGCTGGTCATTGCTATCCTGGACCAACTGGCCAAGCTCACTGAACCTATCTATCTCACTCTGACTCTGTTCTCTCTTCTCACTAGGCATCAAGTCTCAGTACAATCCATAACTAATTCTCTAATTCCCATCATAACAAACCCTAGCGACTAGCATCGCACAGGCATGAGGTGCGGTTACAACCGGATAGCGTTGTGTGGGCGTTGCGTGGCATAAGCCTATGTACAGCGCAACAGTCAATATAACAGGTAAGCAACGTTGACAATCGGGCAAGCATGTAGCACACAGCTGGGTAAGCAGATGACAACGCAGGCAAGTGGTAGCGCCTTATTAGCACCCCTAAATTTTAGTCATGGTCCGTCACTGACATCAACGACACACACATCTTTGTCAACCGTTCGTTCCGGACTCGACGCACTACATTTGCTCGTACCAGAAATTGGTCACTTGAATTTCCCCCTAGATATTCAGATCTTCTCACTGACCTCGATCCACGTCGTCCGATACTCCATGCGACCGCTCCCAATGTACCAAACGGCACTGACCTGTGCCTCTCTGCCTTTGGCACGCAAAGGCAGAGGATCTCGTTCCCTTTTTGATACTTAGAGATAGATGAAGTGATGCATTTTTTTATATAAAATAGAAGAGAAAATCTCTCTCAACCTTTGTATCCGAAGATACACATAGCCCATATGAAGTGATGCATGAGCGCATAGGTTATTTTTAATCGAATATAAATCTGTTACATGTACAATTTTGTTCATTGCGGAAAAGACGAAATGGTTAACGGATGAAATCTGGCCGTTTATTTGATGCTTTCAAGTTTCATGTTTTCTGCAAGAGTTTATAGTGCATTTAAGAACACTTGCCGTTAGATTTTACTGGCTAATTAATAGAACGGCAAACATAAATTGTGAACGTATGCTAAATATAGCAAATAGTGGAATAAATTGTTATTTGAAACCGTCAATGTTCCTTGTGATGTGCATCACAAAATGGTATACTGGTCTAATAAAAATTATTCAACCACCTGGGGAGTGGTAAGATTCCCTCTTATTTTGTAGTAGAAAGTTGCGCGGTGAAAAAAAAAGTTGGCCTATAGACTATGTTGATTTCTGTTCACCTAGCTAGCTTATCATTTTTTTGGGGCATTCACGTATTTGCCACTGTACTTGCATGCGAGATTTAATTTTTGTCACTGTTGTGAGTATTACATGTGGTCCCGGGACCCACATGTCATACTCATAGAAAGTGGTAAAATTTAAAACTCACCCAATTGCAGTGACAAATACACAATTATTCCTTTTTTTTGTTAGCTTAAATGACAAAAGGCTGAATTAGGTTGCAGTCAAAGTTGTGTGTGCTTTGAGCGAACTAGTCATCAACCCGTGCATCTGCACATGCTGCATCACATGTATGCTAACAATAATAATTAATATATCTGAATGTACGTACGTTAACAATAATAATTAGTACATATGTATGTATGTTAACTATAATAATTAATAATTAGTACAAACTCTAACGGAACTATAAGTGAGAATAGCGATAAAATAGTAACAGTTGCACAAATGTAGTTGAGCAAAGGATAATTAAGACGTCACATTTTCAGCTCTCCCTTCACAGACACGATCCAGAACCAGCAGCCTAGCCCCGGAACTATCCCATCACGAGTCCAGGCTGCCCTTTGCCGTCTGGCCTATTGAGCCGGTTATCCCAACACGAGCTCAGGCTGCCAGCCCAGATGCAGCAAATATGTATGCTCCAAGCCTCCAATCTGACGTGAGAGGTCAGAAGTGTGCGGGTGCGGGTGATCCGGGACCAAAAGCTTCAATAGCGCCGTCGAATATACATGACATGCGAGATCACCCTTGGCAAAGTCGCCGCGCGCCGCGATGCCGCAGGCCGTCTCCTCTCCTCTCCGGCGAACTGTTCAAAGATGTCAGCTGGGCAGCTGGCTTTGACCCCGACTCCGATCGCCATCGCGGGATCCGACCGCGATCCCCGAGCATATTCCCCTCCCGGTCCACGCCCTCCCCAATCATCTGCATTACATTACTAGTTTACTACATACATGTATAGGTGTTTACTTGTTCGCTAGCTTCACCTGCCATGATGCGCCCTGATTATAATACAATCGTTCTTGACGCATGGTGCCCATACGTGTTTTACGTGCCCAAAACTCTGAAACCAAATGGGTTAACTAATCATTCGGTCTGTTGGTTCCGAATTCTACTGACCAAATCAAAAGAGAGTCGGTGATGATAATAAACCTAATGGAGAGATGGCCTCCGTACGTTTCACTGCGTACCTTTGTGAATGTTGCAACTTTATGCTTTCTGGACGAGATCATTCTAGCATGATTACGAGACGACCCTACACAAGAAAAATGAGATCGATCGAGGCACTATCGAATGAACTCCTTTCCATTTGTCATACCAATCGAAGAACATGAGTCATGAGAGTAACGTACACATCAGTGCATCGCTACTGACAAAAGGCATCCCTACATGGCTACATTACATACACGTCTGTTACATCTGTCCTAATGTACAATTCCAGAATAGCAATTCTGAAAGCATACAAGTGCTTTGTAGCATGAATGAACAGTATCGGGAAAAGGTCAGGCTAGAAAGTAGAAACCTACACGCCGTATCTTCCAACTGGCCACGTTAACTGATACGACACAAAGCGCACAACACACCTCCTCCTCCAACTCCCAGCCTTCCTCCCTTCGTCTCCGTTGCTCCATCTCACATTCCACAGCGCTCACCAAGAAATAGGACTGCTCTCTCGCTCACCAGGGAGGCCAAGGCATGGCCGAGGCAGCCCGAGAAGCTCAACACGGCGTCGTCGACGTCGTGGAGGACGCCGCCGGCCGGACGAGCAGAAACAGCAACAACAACGACAGCACGTGGGAGATAGAGGAGGTGGAGCCGGATCAGTCGGCCGGGCCGGCTCCTCCAGCCGGCGGCGTCCCACCACAGGGCGCCATCGTCTCCGACGGCGCGGACGACGTGTACGTGGCGGTCGGCAAGGGCGGGTCCGGCATGACGGCGCTGTCGTGGGCGCTGAGGTGCCTCACCAAGCCCCGGAGCTTCGTCTACCTCGTGCACGTCTTCCCCGTGGTCACCAGCATCCCCACCCCATGTAAGCCTCTCTCCGTCTACATCTTCATCTTGATTTTTCGCAGCTAATCTGCATGCTGGGACCAAGGATCAAAACTTGTTCCATATTGTTCACCTTAGCATGTACCGTATGATTAAGCTGGTGCACATCTGGTTGTCATTGTGAAATACATGTTTATTGTGAGATGAAGCTAAGCTAACTACCTTGTTGAGCCGATCGGAACAATAGTGTTTTTCCCTGATGGAAAAGTAAAATTCAAGTGAGGAGTTAAAGCTGGTTAATTCTAACTAAGGACTATTCTTGTAACAGTTGGTAAGAATAGTTGCAACAGTTGGTAAAGAATAGTTGGTAATGTTGCAATTTGCAGAGAAGTCTGGTCTTGGATCACTAATGGGTCCCAGCAATCTTTAAACTTGAGATTGGCAAGGATAGGTCAAGTTCTTGGACTGGTTTAAGAGATTTGGCTTGTGTGACTGAAACTTAATTTCAAAGGTGGCATTTTCACATCTTGGAGTTTTGGGGCGTTTTGGGCCTCTTCCGTGAAGAATACTTTGGCCCGTTGCTAAGTTCCAACAAGAAAGATCTAAAGTGTCGTTGATGCTGACCTCATGGAGATATGAACAATGCCATCTATGATCACTCCAAGAGGTTAGGTTGCACCGCCTAATTTTTGGATGGAACGTTGTTGTCAAGACTCACAAGACACATTCCCATTTTGGGGGCGTGACGCATAGTAACTTGCAAACTCACGATTTGATCCGTCTGATCAGTCGTGAAGGGATAAACCACATTCATCGTATCTACGTCACTGGGCACTAACTCTCCCAGCATCCGTATGGATACTAGTTGGTCAAACGGATTGTATTCCTCCCTGTACTCATTAGATGGCTCGTAATGTTTTTTTTAAAGAGTATTACATTGTTCATATTGTGAGTTCTATGTCCGATGAAAGTAGTAAGAAAGAATAAATGCTTCGGCTAGATTTCAGTGTGAGGTTAATGTTGAAGTATAAGTAAATTATCCATTTTTTCTTATCAGCTTAAGCTTTTGAGTGAATTGGTTGGTGCATACAACTCAACATGATATCAGAGCCAAGAGGTCTTGAGTTCAAGACCCGGTTGAAACAATTAAAAAATAATAATTATAGTCTACTTCTATTTCACGTATTAGGCCTGGGGCTATCATATTCAACTTTTGAGATCAAGGCAGGTAAGGCTAGAGTCTAACATATATGTGGAGTGTATAGGATACCAAACAGTAGGGGTTATGTTCCGGAGATGTCGAAGTGTGAACAATTCAGTACAGTAAGATTGTATTTTGCTATATATTTCATCCCTCAACTCTTCAGTCTGTTTAATTTTCATCGTTTATGTACAATACCAGGTAAAACGCATCCTCGAACTATCAACACCGCACAAAAGATACCCTTTCATCCGTTTTAAAGTGGTTTTGTGCCTCGTCGGCGACAATGCTAGCACTAGTGGCGAGGTCCTCCCATTTCCCCTCTCCGTCTGCACCTGCCGCTTGTCCACAACGGCCTCAGCGATGGCGTACTCCAGCTCGATCAGGAAGTCCTTCACCAGGTCCTCTGCCACCCACGCCGCCTTCACCAACTCTCTGTTGCCGCCGTTGTGCCACTCCACTAGGTACTCCCGCCACTTGCTGTCGCCCCGCCTATCCACCACCTTCTCCACCTTGCCCCACTCGTACATGGCCTTCTCCAGCTCCTTGGTCGCCGCCTCCAGCGTCAGCCGCCAGGATGCTATTGGGAGTCGCAGCAAGCACTTCCTGGACCAGCTCCAATGGCGTCTGGCCCTGCCTCGGCGAGCGACTGCTGCACATGGAGGTTGGGGCATGGAAGCGACGATGGTCGCTAGTGGCGACTCGCCGTTCACAAGGAAGACAGAGCTCAATGAATTCCTTGTTCTAGTGGCGTTTTTGAGGAATTTACTAGTTGGGAAGGATAAATGGATCATAGGGACCATGATTACGGTGTCAATTTGGGCAGATATGGTCGGAATTGGCTGAGCAGAGGTGTACCGGCCATGAAGAAGATGACTTCGTCAATGACAAACCTGGCGATGGCTGGAGAACATGAGGGGTCCGAGAGCATCTAGGGGACATGGGGAACCCATCCATGGTGGTATATTGGCTTGGGATGGGCCGTAGCGGCCTGACGATGTGAACAGCGGAACTAGGGGCACAATAGTCATCAGCAGCGAGCCACTGGCGTTGGAGACGAAGGAGGAAGCGTTCTACGGACTCATTGATTCGAGGCGGTGCTACTGATGTTGTTTTCGTGGATGGAGATGGTCTGAGATGGTGGGGTGGTAGCAATGGCGAGGTCAAAACAGGGGAGGTGTAGGTGCTTGCCGACGGTGAGCTCGGGCAAGCAGTTGAGGAGGATCTAGGAGGCATTGATAAGCTAATGATGTAGTCAATTTCAAGGAAGAGGCAATGGTTTGGAGGAATTTGATGCGACAACGAGATAAAAGAGAAATTGGGGTGGCACGAGTTCACCGTGGTGTTGGCCGGTACCGAAGGAGGAACTGTAGGTCCAGTGAACGGGAATGGATTAGGAACACATCTATTACATGGTGGATACAAGAGCGAAGGAAGATATCCACAACCTAGTGGATTTTGCATGGAGGTGGCATCCTCTGCATTCAGGTCTCGCCGTGTGGCCGTACCCCACCACAACGTACAGCGACGTGAGCCAGCCGCCGGCGCGCTCCAAGCAGTCCACGTCCACCCTGACCTCGGAGAGCCCACACACGCGCTCCTAGGTGCCCAGCCCCATGGCGAAGTGCATCGCCGTGTGCCCCTGCACGTCCTCGACCCACTGTGCGGTTGTACCCCACCACGATGTGCAACAGCGTGAGCCCGTTGCCGGCGTGCTCCGAGCGGCCCACATTCGCACCGGCCTCGACGAGCGTGCGCACTCACTCCTCGGAGCCAAGCCCCGCATGTGGAGGGAAAGATATGGATGTCGTAGGACAACCTCCATTGGGGGAGAAGGTTGTGGCCGGTGGTGGCGCGTGTGGAGGGAAGACGATGATGGGTTTGGTTTCGGTTGGGGAGTAGAGGATAAGGTGATGGGGTTCTGGATTCTAGGTGAGTTGAGCTGTTTGTCACGTGCGATGGACGGTCGAGATGCCACCGGTGTCAACGTGGACGCCAATGTGGCACAAAACCGTTCTAAAATGGACAAAGTGGTGTCTTTTGCGCTGTATTGATAATTCAAGGATGCGTTTTATCCGGTATTGTAGATGAAGGACGAAAATTAAATAGACTGAAGAGTTGAGGGAGAAAATATATACTTATTCCTTTCTTTGACAGGCGTAACCCAATTCATTGATGCAAATTCAGCACCTTTACAAGAGGAAAAGAAAACACATGTCTGAAGTTCTACATTTATGGCCTGAAAAGCTGAATTTTCTGAATGTATTCATGTTCATAAGTCGCAACTGAGTATCCTGTGAGGAATCTGACACATTGAGCATTCATTTTCTGAAATAGTAGGAATGATGCCTAAGAGCCAAGCAAGCCCAGAGCAGGTAGAAACTTACATGAACCGAGAGAGATTGAAGAGGCGAGAGATGCTGCAAAAATTTCTAGATCAGTGCCGCAACTTTCAGGTAAACTAGCTGCATGATTCAGTTCATGATAATTCTTCTTAGTTCCTATCGCACTTTGAGTTGGCATCTGCGTCCCAGATTTGATAGTCATTTCTCGTTCTTGTGGTATATTCAGGTTAATGTTGACGTGTACCTCATCGAGAGTGATCAAATTGCAGATGCAATCATCGAACTTATTCCTGTTTTGACTATAAAACAGCTAGTATTAGGGGTTTCAAAATCCAATGTGCGGTAAGGTCTACACCATGCAGCAGGGAATTAACAGAATTGCAAATAATTTGCTTGCCATTTGCAAATACATACTAAATTTCACAGAATGAACACAGGAAGTTGAAGAGAGGAAGCACTATAGCAGGACAGATACAGAAGAACGCACCTGTCTACTGCGAAGTCAAGATTGTCTGTGATGACAAAGAAGTTACAACGGTGACGACTGCTGACCCGACACCACCATTTTCACCTTCTCCTGTAAATAGTAACAACAGATCTAACAACCTGACACCACCGTCGTCTACACCAAACCACAACAACGTAGCAGCTGATGACAAAAAGGGCAGTAAACCCAAAGAAAGAAAGAAATTTCCCAAAATTTTTAGATGCCTCTCATTTTGATTACCGTCCAATTGCTGTTTCAGTCACTTTGACAGCTATAACGTTGTATGCAGCATCTTCAGACAGCAAAAGTTTGTGGTTAACAGTTTTGCCAATGCTTTGATTCTTGAGGTTCTCGATTATGTGTGTAAAAGAAGAGATAATTGTCATATGTGGAAACTTTTCAGCGTTTTGCTGAACTGTTTTGTAATGAAGAGTTGTATTTGATACAAATGTTAACAGAATTACACGAAACATGCATGTTAAAATATGTAGTAATGACGCGGGGATACTTATCAACCAATCATTTATTACGTAGTTATTGATTGGCATCTGTGTTGTCTTTAGGACAAATCAATGAGTTATATTGAGACGCAAAATTTGCCTCTGCGATCATGTACTGGACAACTTAAATAGTTAAATGAAGTCATAGGTACCAAGATAAGGTATTGCAACTTGCACTGAACATCACTAACCTTCTGTTTTTCTGGACCATCCATATTACTTCAATCAAACAATATTCAGTACGATTTTGTTAGTGAATGTGATTCAGCTCTTGCAAATGATAATACAGTCATCAAATATAAGGCCAGCAACGATAGAACGACCAAACTGGCATAGACATTATATGTTATCTTGATATGCTCCATGAAACAGTACAATTGCTACGAGAAATTACTGCGATAAATATATGCCGCGGAAGACTGAACTTAATTCTGCACAACACAAAAGTAGAGGCTTTTGATTCAGTTGAAGATTAACCACCTCAAAACTTGAGGAATACAAAATGGAAATCCAATTGTTCACTAAGAAATAACAGAAACAGGTTGACATAGACAAAATTCTACATACCAATCATCTGCCAGACACATACATGCGAAAATCCTACTACTTCCAATGACAAAAAAAAAAAAAAAGGAAAAATCTTATGTTCGCTAAAAGAAATCAAATTCTAAATAGTTATCAGAACCTTTCTGGGTAGCACCAGTAGGTGCAGCAGCGGTCTCAGATGTCGAGACGGGCAGCTTTGGAGGCCTCTCAATCTCAACAGGCCTTGGAACCTCTGGAGGGCTCGCACAGCGTATCAATGCCCAATTCACACCCTCAAAAAATGGATGCTGTTTTATCTCCGTGGCGCCACGCTTATAAGCCAATCGCTGTTGGGGCTCCTTGACAAGTAGGCCCCTTATTAAATCTTTTGCTGAGAAGCTCACAACCGGGTGTTCTGGGAAACGCAACGGCTGACCGATGACATTGAACAGTGTCGCCCGGTTTCCAGAACCTTTGAAAGGTGTTTTTCCAAACAGAAGCTCATATAAGAATATACCAAAGGTCCACCAATCAACAGCACTACCGTGGCCCTCACCTTTGATAATCTCAGGGGCCAGGTATTCATGTGTACCAACAAATGACATTGAGCGCGCATCACTAGGTTCTGCTATGAGCTCGGGCCATGGGCTGACCTGGTTAACAACTTCAGGCTTTGGTTTTCGATCTTTCTTAGACTTGGAGAAGAGTCGGGGACCAAAGCATGTTGTGGGGGCTGCGCAAGATGGCTGCATCATGCAGGATGGCTCTACACAAGCTGGTTGAACACAGTAGGCCTGGCTGTTCTTCCTAAGTGCTTCTGCGTCAAGGTTAGATGACCGGATCAGAGTCGGGCTCACTGCACAGCGAAGGGAGAGATCGAAATCGGATAGCATGATGTGTCCATCCTCACGTACGAGGACATTTTCAGGCTTGAGATCACGATATATGATACCGAGCATGTGCAAGTACTCCAATGCAAGAAGGATTTCTGCTACATAGAATCTGCAATTAAGAAGAAAATATAATATCAGATTAGTATGCTAGTCTTTATTTAGTAGAAATAAATTAAGTTGCAAAACTATGTAAATTCAAGAAATGTTTGATTTTATGGAATGACACAAATATTCCTAGGATATTCATGTCGCTGCATGTTGTATTTGCTTCATTTAATTTGATGCATTTTTAGTTTTCTTATATGGATGTAAGCTGTAGTGAATTAAATGAAGCCCTGTGCATGCAAATTAGTGCTGCAAATGTTACTTTCTTATTGAAAATTTGCACAATGTTATGCAACTAATTAGCTAATCTACTAAACTATATTCCATCTGTTAAGCTAGCTTAAAACAAGCCATAACATTTCCTCCATTCGATACTCCACATTTTCACAATGTATCAAAAGATTCAGAACACACAAACGCCTATTTTAAAAAACTAATAACAAAATGCTGGATCCTACAAGAGTACAAGACAGTAAAGTCTGTTATGTGCATGGGGTAAAATATCAGACATACTTAACGGCTTGTTCTGGAAAATGCTTGCCACGCTGCCTCTGTCTAAGGGTATGCAGGTCTCCTCCAGGGCAAAACTCCATAAGCAGGCATGAAAACTTATCAGTCTCAAAGTGGGTGTACAATGTCGGGAGAAAAGGATGATCCAGGCACTGCAAGATTTCCTTCTCAGTCTGGGCTCGAAGCAACTTCTTACGGCTTGCAAGTGATGCCTTGTCCATAACCTTCATTGCAAAATAGCTCTTAGTTCCACTCAATTCTGAAAGATACACACTGCCGATGTCACCACATCCTAGCTTCTTCAGTAGCTTAAAATGGCTTAGGCCAAGGATCCCATCTCTGGTCCTGATCATCTGGATTGCTTCCCATCGTGAATCATTTGCCTTGTGAGGTTTGCTGATGCTACTAATGCTGCTGCATGAGCTTTCATCACTGACATCACTGCTTTTGCTCGGCCTGCATCTGCTACTAATACCTCTTTCATCAGTCTCAGATCTTCCGATCAACCTGGCACTTACACTTGCATTTGCTACACCATGCTCCTTGTTGAACACTGAGGATGAATTCAAGCTTCCATTTATAATTCCATTTTCTACAACTTCCTTTTCATCATCTGCAGGACGCTCCGCCACCATTTTAGTCTCAATGGTTTCTGCAGGAACCTTACTAGATGTAAGATCAACAGACTCATTTGGCTGGTGAGTTCGTTTCTGCTCCTTTGACTCCATTTCATAATTCGGACTGCTCAAGATAGCTGATTCCGGCAACCTTCTTGGCACCGGCGTACTGGGTTTACTGGGTATACTCGGGCTGGTAATATCCAGAGGAGAATCATTCTGAGAATACTGCTTCACTGCTTGGATGTTGGGGATTGCTGGGAGGGTTTGAGGCATTGTCTTTGAAGCCATTGCTCTGACAACTGAAACGTGTATGTAAGACCAGATTGCAGAAAGACTACTGGTCAATCAAAGATTTGAGCTTGGATGGGCCATTGAGGTGTAGCCATGCATTCTAAATCTGCCAAAAGAGCAAAAAATCTGATAAATTCAAAGATGCATACATGCAGCCAAGAATTGCATAAGACTACAGAAATCCATCAACTCAATGAGCAAAACATCATCAACCAACCACCCCAAACAAAATCAAGAAACAACCTCCGCACTCAGATCCTCCAACTTTCCACAACTGTGAGACTTGTCACAACCGGATGCACACTGTACACCACACTTGCTGATTTTATCTGCCTACCTCAAAAAGTATCACAAAATTCATACCCCCCCCCCCTCCCCCTATGGCTTTAGTAAAACCATCGAACCAGTCCAACCGCCCACTAACTGCAATCATACAACACTACAGATCTAGCACTCCCCACTTTACAATAAACAAGTATTGGGGATCAGCAAAGAGGGCTTGTCCTATCTAAGGTGTCATCTTTTCCACTCGAAGAGAGAGAAAGGTGGTTCCTAATTTCCTATTACCCACCCCAAAACGAGGCCCTATAGTTTCTTGCAGGCGCATTGCAAGCAATGAAATGAAACATGTAAGCACAGCCCTGCAGATTAATGGCATCCTTTTCAAGAAGCCGCACAAACAAAGTGCGAGCGGATAGCAATGACTGCTGCTGATCATTCCAGTAACATCAAAACACAAACTTTCTTGCAGAAAGCTGGGGAATTAAAGCAAGAAATCAAGAGCTGCCAAAAGCAAGGATGTCCTTTCATCTTTTCTGCAAAATGCAGAGGCATGAAATCTCACACTCATCGTACAAAAGAGCAAAGAAAAAAAGGCACGAACCATCCAGGCGGCACAGATCTACATGGCCAAACCGCATTCCGATAACAGCGACAGGAAAAGGAACCAAGAGCGAGAAATCAAAACAGGGTAATGCCCTGAAAGAAATAGAAGAAAAGAAATCTCACCAGAATGGGTTAAAACCTTAACTTCTGCGCCTCCAAGAATCAGACAAACAATGAAAGCCCGGAGGAAACGGATCGAGTCATGGAGTATTTGACCAAGAAGTTCGTGTGGGCTGTTGCGACTTGCGAGTGAGAGGGGCGTGGGCGAAGTGTATGTGCAGGGTGGTAAGGAAGGGAGAGAGCAGGGAGGGCGACGTGCCAGGTCCTGAAAGGCCAGCTCTCTCTCTCTCTCTGAAATTGCTGTGGATTCGTTCACAGACGTAATGATTCTGTCTAATATTTGGGCTCCGGTTGACGTGGAGATGATGTGATCTCCTCTCGTAGTAATCTCAAAATGACATGGCTGCCCTCAATCCTTCTGTCTGTTGGTACCCAGTACTTACAATCGGATTGGCGATTGAGAGGAGCAAATTTTAGGCGTACAGCCTACCATATCAAATCGATCGAACGTCGGTTTGATCATGTCGATTTTTTCCTTAGCAGTTCGGTGATGTCTACTCTTTAAGGACTACATGGGGGCGTATTTGGACTGCAGTCAACCCAAAAACGCACAGTATTGAAACAACAGATTTGGTAAGCTTAATTAGTGTCAGTTTCCTGAAATCTTTTCTCCCACGAGGTACATCTTGGGCTGTCCAATGAGCCTTCCGGATTCAAGCTCCAGCATGGATGATGGAGATGGCACCTTCGGCAAGCTTCTTTAGGGTCGAGGTTCTATGGTCTAGGCGATGTGTGACAGGGCTATAAGAAAAGCTCGATGCTCGCGAGCTACTTAGCTTCGCTCCTACCCTGAGTTCGCGAGCTCCATCGAGCCGAGCTTGAATAGCTTGGTAACCTCCTTAGGTTTTTTTTTTTGCTAAGTGAGCGTTGATCATTTGGTCTGCTCGTACGAGGGATCGGTCGGGAGTTCGACTCCTGGTCTCGCATGAGGCTGTGCTGGGGGCGCAGTGAGAAAAGCGGGGAGTGTGCTGGGGCACAATGGCTTTAGGGCTCACCACGGTTCGAGCGTTACTCCCGTGGACGCTTCGCAGAGTAAGATATTTCTTCTTTTTTAATGCAGTTCGGATGGGAAAAATCCGAACCTCTAAAAAAATAAAAAATAAAAAAATAACCCCCTTACGTTTTTGTCCCGCACATATGTGTGTACGTACCCCTCATTGCTTCTCTCGGCTAAGGCCCAACGACCCACGCCCCCACCTGGCCACCTCACCACTCACCCCATGCAAGCCACGCACCCACAAACCACACTTGCCTAAGGCCCACCCTTCCCCAACTCCGCTCATCTGAGCTCTGACTGTTGAGGAACCGTCGCTGGCGAGTCCAGTCCGAGCGATTACCTTGTAGACAACCGTAGAATCGTAAGAACAATGCATGAATAACAAGAACAAAATAAGAGATTGAACACAGAGAGGTAGGGGACTTCTTGTTTCTCTTTATTCTTTCATTCAACGATCAATCGTTTACAGTGAACAGTACCCCTATTTATAGGCTAGAGACCCTGCTAGGATTTGGGATGGGGAGCCCATACATGGGCCGGCTTTAGGGCCGGGCCCATAGTTTCTTAACACTCCCCCTTGGGCACCCATCCTCGCATGTTCATGTCTCGTCAAAACTCTGTAAAAACCTAGTAGAAAAAATTTTAGAGAAAGAGTACATGATACACGTTCTGCTGTGCTACACGAATTGCCTCATTAAAAACCTTTAGCCGAGAAACTTCAGAAAAACTCGTCAAGGAAAAAAGAGTACAATCTACCCAATTTTATTTAATCTCCTGGATTTATTCTTTGAGTACTCGATCTTCATGATCAAGCTTTAATAATGAGTTCGTGAAGATTCTCCCCCTGAATTATGCACTTCTCTAAGTCTCATCATTCCAATTCATGTATGCATCTTTCAAAGCTAGACGCTGGAAGTGACTTAGTGAATAAATCTGTAAGATTCTCATATGACTTAATATGCAGTACTTTGATTTCGTTCATCTTTTGCAATTCATGAGCATAGAAGAACTTGGGGTTGATATACTTTTGTGAGAGGATTCTTCACAAAACCCATCTGCACTTGTGCAACACAAGCTGCTTTATCTTCATAGATAATAGTGGGGGTTTGTGCGGTATTCAATCCACATGACTGCTGGATGTGGTGAATCATCCGCCGAAGCCAAGCATATTCTCGTGAGGCCTCGTACAATGCTATTATTTCTGAGTGGTTCGTCGAAGTCGGTACAAGACTCTGCTTAGACGATTTTCATGGAATTACGGTTCCGCCACATAGGAATACATAGCCTGTTTGCTATTTGGTTGTATACGGGTCCTAGAAGTACCCGTTATCTGCATTGCCATTCATAGTTAAGTCTTAGTTCTTTCTGTAGAACAAATCAAGTTCTTTGCTTCCTTGGAGGTATCGGAAGATGTCATTTATTCCCTGTCAATGCCTTTGGTAGGTTCTGCACTATACCTTGCTAGTAGGTTCCCGGTAAATACAATATCCGTTCTAGTATAGTTTGCTAAATACATTAGTGCTTCTATTGCACTTAAGTGTGGGAATTCTGGTCCCAGGACTTCCCCCCCTCTTCTTTAGGTCTGTACAGGTCTTTGTCTTGGTACAAAAATCTCCCGACCATTGGTACTTTCAAAGGGTATGCATTTTCAAAGTCTAACCTTTCTAACACCTTCTGAGTGTAGGTTGACTGATGTACTAATATCCCTTCAGGGGCATGCCCAAGGTGCAAGCCTAGGCAATATTTGATTTTTACCCAAATCTTTCATTTCAAGGCCCGCGATCCTAACCTTAATCTTCATTCTGTTGAAGCCGACTTGATTGCTGCCGAATCTGAAGCCAGAAGGCGATCGAAGAGATCACGATCGGTTGGCGAGAAGGTCGCGGAGGAGATGCGAGATAGAATCTCCTAGACAGTAGTCTTGTAATATATTCTTGTATAAACAAGTCTTTTTGGTGGTGGCGCCTAAATATATGATCCTTTCCTGCAAATTATCTTGTAGAGTAAATAGTAACTCGTAAGATAAAAGAAGAAATAGTTAGACCAGATATGAGCGATTCCTCCTTCCTTCCAGTATCTTTCTGCGAATCATCTCATAGAGTAGTTAGTAACTCGTAGAATGATATCTTTAGAAAAATTAGACTAAGAAGCGAAGTCATGTTTATAACTTTATCCTAGCCCCTGGCTACTTACTTAGTTTATTTTAATAAACTAGGTAAGTAGTAAAGAAAGTTCTGAAAAAGCAGAGGTTTGTTCGTCTTAGAGTTGTCAAATATCGACTTGTTTGCACTAGTCGAAAGAGTAGAAAGCAGTCGATCGCTAGGAAGTTCCTCTAGTGGGCGGGACCACGTGCGGAGAAAAAGGCTTCGACTAGGTGATGTTACCATCTCAGGCCAGATTAATTAACTTCGATAACGACGACTAGAGCGAAACAAGCTTCTCGAGGACCTTAAGGATTCATTCGGATACATTCATCTTTCCGGACTTAGTTGTTACGGCGACAAAAGTAGGAAATGAGCGACATTAGGAAGTTCCGTCTGAGTGGGCGAGAACCACGTGCGAGCGGGAGAGGCTTCGACTAAGTGTGTTTCTTCCTTCGACCGATAAAACTAATCAAGTTATTTGAAAAGGTAGCGATTGCATCTCAAAGAAAGGTTACTCTTCTCGGTTTATTTTTGAAATAAGCTAAGGTGATATGAATTAAACTTAACAACTTTCGACCAATTTTACGAGCTCAATAAGCTTTGTCGATTGTTTAAAACGGCGATATTAGGAAGCTCCTTCCGGTAGGCGAGAACCACGTGCGAGAGGAGACTTCGACTAAATGTATCGTCCTTTTGCTAACCATTATGCAGGAAGGATGAGAAGAAAAAATGGTCGAAAGAAAAAGCGAGATTCAAAATAGACAAAAAGATAGGAGAACCTGTTGCTTTATTGCGTTGAAGTTTGTTACACATAAAATTTGCGTAAGCGGTCAATGTTCCAAGAATTTGAGAGAACACGCCGTCTTCCATTGCAAGTCGTGCCGATCCCGCACGCGTTACGCCGACCACGGTGTAAGGACCTTCCACTTGGGGAAAGTTTGTTCCGATTAGTAGGGATTGGATAAGTCTCAATACCAAATCACTGCGAAGAGGCTGCGAGGTTGAACCTTACGATCATAGTATCTGCGGGGGCTTGTTGGTAGAGCTGCGAGCGGAATAAAGCTTTGTTCCTCTGTTCTTGAGCGAGTTGATGTCGTCGCTCGAAGATGTTCTTGAGGCGAGTCATGAAACTTATCGACTCTTTCGACTGATCTTAATTTACGGAGGAAGCATGACTTGGCACAAAAACTAGAAAGAAAGGTGTTTCTCCGTAGCTCGGCTGGTGTCGTCGAATTGCCCATATCTGAAGGTAATTCCCGTACCCAAGCCCCGGCGCTTTACGGTGATCGAAGACTGGGTCTTGATTCCCTTCATTATCGGCCGTTCGCTCTCATTCGCTCCGTTGCTTTGGGGGTGTGCGACGGGCGTAACACAAGCGAGTTCCCAACTCGTCACAAAATTCTGAAATTTTCGCTTGTAAATTGTTCTGAATTATCCGAGATAATTCGACTTGGTACTCGAATCGAGTGATCACGCATCTCATCATGAACCGTTTCTTTGCTTAGTTGTTATCCATCCACAGGTTCGGCTTCTATCCATTTTGTGAGCGTATCAATAGCCACAAGCGGGAACTCGAAACCTCCTGGAGCTCGGGTAACGGTCCTAGGATATCGAGACCCCAAGTTGCAAAGGCCATGACAGAGGAATTGTTTGCAACGCTTGAGCTGGTTGGTGTATTTGCGGCTATGAAGCCCGACCATGTACACATCTTTTAACCATCTCCTTGGCATCGTAGAGGGTCATTGGCCAATAAAACCTTGTCGAAAAGCTTTACCAACCAAGTGTTACTCAGGAAGCATGAGTTCCACAGATCCTCAGTGTATATCGTGAAGGAGTTTTAATCCTTAGCTGCGAATACATCACATGAGCACCCCTTGGGTTCCTCTTTTATAAAGAACACCTTCGACCAAAGTATACATTTTGGCTTTTCGGGATAATCGATCGATTCTAGATCGTCATCGGTAAGAATCCTCTTGAAGATACTCATAAATGGGCGCCATCCATGTATCTTCGTACTCTAGAGAGGCTATTTCTATAGAAGGTGTCTCGGTTAAATCGACTATGGATGGTTTCTCGTCGTTCGAGAACACCTTTCGGTACTACGGATCGGGAGGAAGCTAGGCGAGCTAGTTGATGCTGAGAAATTATCCTTTCGAGGATAAATTGTACCTCAAAGCCCAAAAGTGCTTTTCTAACTTTACGTACTTCCGATAGGTGCGGGACATGGTCGAATTGGAGCACGGTACTCCTTTCCGACTTGATTCACGACTAGTGAGAGTCTCCTCTTACGAGCAATCGTCGAATCGAGTGCTTTACAACTTTCGTATGCCGACTAGCAAACCTTGCTACGCCACGTTATTAGTGGCACGAAAGTTTAATTGTATGGCATACTTTAAGGTTTCTCCGGTAGGAGATTCGAGGACCACCCACCCAGAGCCACTTATCGTAAGTGACCGTCAAAGTACATCATCCATTGATCGTGGGAATCGTGCGGGGATCTGAGCAGTTCAGATTTGTCCATTCGGCGACAAAGTCGCGCCAAGACGGGATTTAACGGCCGTTCGGGACATGAAATGGATGTCGAGCGCCCCAAGTTCGGCCGACCATTTTGCCATGCGTCCATTGTTTCCCTAATGCGGAGGATCGCTCCCAAGGGAAACTCAAGCGGCCGCAGACTAGTTTGTGCGTCCCGAAAATAATGCGCGGTTCCTCGAAGACATGAGGAGGGCATAAAGAAGTTTTGAACACGAGGGTACGCTCCTTAGGTCGTGCAAAATCTCACTCACGTAGTATGCGGTCGTTGTATGTTCTTACGTTCTACGACCACCTTTGCTCGCTCTTGCTGTGGCGTGGCGTAGGTAAATTAGGCGTCTCTCCTAGCCGGAAACTAGAACAAGAGCACTCGTAAGATACCTCTTGACTTCCTCGAAGGCTAAGTTAGCCTCTTACGACCATTCGAAACCTTCATGTTTCCTTAGAAGTTTGAAGAAATGCGGTCCTTTTTCTCGATGCGTGCTATATGAAACGACTTAACGCCGCCATGCACCTGTGAGTTTTGGACTTCTTTTTAGTAGTGGGCGCATCGAGTGATGGCTTTGATCTTTTGAGGTTTGCTTGATTCCCGTTCGAAACCGAGAATCCAAGCAATTTTCTGAAGAGACTCGAACACACTTCTCGGATTTAGTTTCAATTAGTGTTTTACGAGATTGTCGAAAGTCTCCCGCAAGTGCGTGATATGTTAGAGTCGTTTGGTGCTTTACGACTAGGTCATCAACATAGGCTTCCAAATTTCGGCCTAGTTGAGGAGTGAAAGTCGTTTGCATCAAGCGTTGAAAAGAAGCTCCGACATTTTTAGGCGAATGGCATTTTGACATAGCAAAATACTCCAAGCGGTGTAATAAATGCGGTCTTTTCTTCATCTTCTCGATGCATCCGATCGATGATAACGAGTATGCATCTAGAAAACTCAAGATTTCACATCCTGCGATGAGAGTCAACGGTGATCGATGCGAGGTAAAGGGAAATCATCTTTTGGACAAGCTTTATTAAGATCGATAAAGTCTCGCTACGCCATTTGCCGTTAGACTTTCTAACCATTACTGAGGTTGGCCAACCACTGCAGGTGGTTGACTTCTCTTATAAAGCCCGCTTTAACCAACTTGTCCAATTCGACCTAATAGCATCTCGTCGATCGAGGGCAAATCTACGTAACTTTTGTTTCACGGGTAGTTTATCGGGCCGTAAGGCTAGCTTTGTGCTCGATCACATTCCTTGGGACTCGGGCATATCGGATGCTTGCCACGCAAAGACATCGGCGTTTGCACGGAGGAAGGTGATGAGGCGTCTTCCTATTTAGGTCGGAAGAATCCCAATGCGAGCAGTCTTGAGGGCTCCTCTGCGTCGGAGGAACCTCTTTGACTGGTCGTTCGGCTTAGGTGCGACTTTAGGCTTCGACTTGCTAATCGAAGGTGACTTTCGTCTCGAGTTGGTAGTTGTCCAACCATCTCAAGGGAGCGACGGTCGCGAATGCGCCATTTTCTTGTCACAATATATTGTGATCACTCCTTTGGGACACGGCATCTTAAGACATTGGTACCCATCTTGAGTAGCTATCAAAATTTTGCGAGTAAGTCATCCGAGTATGGCGTTATATCCGATCGAAATCAACTACATCAAAGGAGACTTTCTCGTCACGAAATTGCTTGGTGATCAAGCGTTAAGGAAGAGAAACTTGGCCAATGGGTTTGGCGAAGACCTAATGCGATTCCATGAAATGAATATCGTGCAGGTCTTACTTTGTCTGAGTACTTGCATCTCGTCCGGTGCTCGTAAGCAATATATTTAACGAGCTTCCACCATCAACTAAAACTCGATTGACTCGACAATTGTTGATGGTGGGTTCGACTACTATCGGAAATCGACTGGTCTAGTCGAAGGTATCGGACAATCACCTTTCTCAAAGCAAGGTGATTTTCGACCACTTGATAATTTATTGACAAGAGGAGAGTCGATTGTGTTTACCTCACGTTCGATCGCTTTGTTGTCTTCGTGATTCGTATCTGAAGACCCCATAGATGTGATCAATGGTGTCTTTGCGGGTCTGGAGCAGCATCTCCTCATCGTCCAACTCCTTTTGTCCCTTTGGTTTGGCCCACTTGTTCAAGAATAGGAAGTTGCCCTTTGCGAATAATAGTCCTCGAGTTTCGTAAGAAAACTCGCGATTCTGAGGTCATGCCCTTCTTTTTATGAAAAGGACACCACACAGGTTTGTCGTTTCTCCTATCTTGGTGTTTACCTTTACTTTGATCGGGATTTTGCTTGGGGTTGTGTGGCTCCTTATAAACTACGGCTAGGACCTCCTTAGAACGGCATCTGGAGATTTTTGACTTTCGCTTTGTTCTTAGATTTCCTAGCCTTTTATCCTTTTCTTACCACTTTACTTTGCTTCCGAGGATGCCACCTTTGAGATCGATGGTATTGTTCCATTCGACCGCCGGCGTGATCGCATATCTATCGACCATCTCAAAGAGCTCGGTGACGATGGCGGTGGATGTAAGCGATGTCCTCTGTTATTCTTACGCTACGGACTCCTGTTTGAAAGCCACGATCACGGATGAGTCGAAACTTCGGAATAGAGTTTGAACCTGATTGAGCGCTTGATGAATTGTCGTGGCGTTTCATGGTTGTTCTGTCTTATCGGTGCGGGTCATCCTCCTTTCTGGGCGATTGTAAGTTCCGTGGAAATTAGCGGTGATGAGATCACGAGGTGTTGCCACGAGTAGATCGACTCAAATGGTTGGTTTAGAAGCCATGATCGCGCCGATCCTTGAGCACGATCGGAAGGTAATTCGCCATGACATGCTCTCCTCCTCCTGCGGACTCGGATAGTTGTAGTGTAGATTTGGAGGAACTTCGTTGGGGTTTGAGTTCCATCAAATTTCTCCATATTCGTCGGTCGAAATCGAGGCGGCCAGCGAACAGCTCGAAGGTCGGGCGAGGCGCGACATCGAGATAACCTCTTGTCTTCTTTTTGCGAAGCGAAGGGTTAATGTCGTAGGCGATCGAACTCGTCGATACCCGACCATGGGGACTAGGCCTATAATAGGCCTCGACCTTACGGAAATACTCCTCGTGCCGCTTGCGCCGTGCGTCACGTGTTGAAGTGGTGAAAGATCACCCCTCTGTTGGCTTGTGGCATTTTCTCATGTCGAGAACGACATGAGGGAGAGTCGTGCCGCCTTCCATGCGACGAGTTTCTGAGCGGTGGCGTAAGAAGTAGCCGCACTATTACGACCGTGGTTGTGGTGCGACCTGCGTCGCCGAGTTTGGCCATCATGTCCGCGAAGTCTTTGCGCGATCTCCTCGGCAAAAAGATCATAACACGGTGCTCGGCGAGTTCTTGGGTCGGGTTCTCCGACCAAATCATTGATGTCTTTGGAGTTCTTGAGCTTCCTTATTTGAAATAAGCGCGCTCGGGGAGGTTCTTACGAGCCACTATTTTCTTCCATCGAATTGCCTCGAATGGTCTATTTGGACCCTTGAACTTGTTTTAATGGGCGAGAATGTTGAGGATGTCCCGCACGTTCATCAAAGTGTTCGTTTCGTTAAATCGGTGTGGTGTCCTTGCCATTCTGACGAGGTGGTGTAGAGTATGCTCGGCGGGAAGCATGTCCAATCCTTCTTACGGGAGAACGATCGATCGGAGGAAGGGCGAAGACCTCCGTGGATGACTTCCACTTGCGCTCGAGATCTCCTCACTTTGGAGGTGTGGTCGGCGACACCATCTGGCGACTTGGGTAAACCCCTCCGTAGGGAACTCGGGTTATAACCGTCTCGATGCGGTGGCTCTGCGTCGGGGCGGTTGAATTTGATGAGCAAGCATGTTCGATCCTCTTCCACTGTGAAATGCTCGGAGAGAGAGGACCATCGGATGTCGATGGAGCTCGGGATAATGGCTTCAGAACTTGTCTTGCCAACTCGAATCGTCTTGGGGACTCGAACACTTAGAGGAAAAGCTCGTCGTGTTGCGAGTTTGCCACGAGCAGTTTATTCTTGGTCGAGTTGACCCTTGCCTCAGAAATTGATCCCTCGGTGGCGTCTTGTCGTGGGGATAAGGATCCTCCTGGACTCAGTGGTATCTGATCTCGAGATCGATAGAAGATCTCCGAGGCGACAATACCGTCGAGAAGATTCGATACTCGGTTAGTATTGAGACCGGCATCCATGTCGATGTCTGCGTGTCGGCCAAGTCGAACCAATTCTCCTCATTCCATTCTCCGGCATGGTAGCATAAAAGAGAAAAGGAAGAACTCTTGACAAGGAATTACCGAGAGATCCCCACGGTCGCGCGTAGCTGCCGGTATTTTAGAACCGATCTTACGTAAAGATTGTTTGATTCGGGGTCTCCACAATTGATCACACGAGCAGAAGAAGACACGGGGATTTTATACGAGTTCGGGCCTTCTCCGGTGAGAATAACAACCCTACTCCTGTATCTTGTATTTGCTCTTTGGATTACAATCAAATAAGTATTTTCCTAACTGTTCTCCAAAGAAGGCTCTATTTCTTCTTTCCCAAAGCCTCTCCTCTATCTCTAACGATACCTATTTATACTAAGCAATAGTGGGCGTTGTCCTTCGGGCTAATTAGTCGCTCATTATTATGTAATAATGAGAGTAATTACCGGAGTAGTAACCTCCCATCTTTGTCAATCGATTACCAATCGAGATAGTGGGAATTATCTACTGATTATGTCGAGATAGCTGCGTATTTTGACCGCTAGATTCTCACCGTTTAATGGGCGTCAAGCGGGTGGGTCGATGAAGTCGTGAGGAACCCATGTGAGCCCGATTGTGAAAAACTTACGACCGGACATACTGTAACGATCATACCATAGTCGTGAGAAGAGCTTACGACTAGGTAGTAGTCGTAACGATTATACAATGGTCGTAGAAGAGCTCACGACCGGGGGTAGTCGTGGGATTATACAGTGGTCGTAGAAGAGCTTCTGACCGGGGGTAGTCGTAGGGTAGCCTCGACTTCACGACTAGTTCTTCCCTTTTGATATTTAAGGGTATGTCTTATGACGTCATATTTCTTGATTATGGAGTAAATAAATGTGGATTATTTAGATCCTCGTCACATGGCTTCCTGCCCAATTCCCATCTGGATAAACCACTTTTGAAGAAGTCTTTTTCAAACAAAATCAGAGTCTAACTTTGAGTAGTTACGCTAGCATGTCAAGTAACCGTGGACACGGCTATTGAATAGTTTTACACTCTGCGGAGGTTGTCTGACTTTACCCACAAGAGATAATCAACTTTCAATGTCCATCGACACACTTCCAAAGGTATGCGACTAAGTGATTATCACGAGGCCTTTACAATGTTCTGTCTTAATGTATTTATGCCCGCTAAGGTTTCGCTACCATCGGACTGACCATCCTCAGGAGCCCTCTTGCGCGGATGGGTCTCTTGTCGACCAACACCCATATCAACAACATAGCACAAATGACACTAAGACATCACAAATTATTTAGCCAAGTCCCGCCACACGGGACATGTGGTGGTACGGTGAGCATAGCATCATGCGCTCAAGACCGGTCCTTAAGCGACTTGGCGACTTTCCATAAAACCCCGGACCTTAACCCGACCAGATTAAGCGTGCATAAACTCGCACCCACCAATCATCCATTTCGCCAAGTCCAAACCCATTTTATTTTATTTTCGGTAAAAGCATTTATAAACCTTCTATGGTAAAATAATACCATAGAACCAGTTTAAATCAAATTTGAAAGATTTTGCTAACCTTTCCCAAATACAAGATTTGATCTAAGCATTGGCTAAGCACAAGGCTAATTTTAATGTTATTTTACCTACTGGTGACAAGGTATTCACGTATAATATTCAAATTGGCCTTATAAGGAGAATTGGATTAACTAGGCAATTAAAACAGGGAATTAAAATAATTGCATAAACATAGGCATGCAGTGATAATTTAAAATGAAATATAAATAGTTAAAATAATGGGATCAATATGATCAAAGGGTATAACTTGCACGGCTTGGTGTTGCGGATCACCTAATATTGAGGTGATGTTGTTTTCCTTAACAGGTCACCTAGTACTCACAAGTACTTTCTCCTGGTAGTCCACGTGTACAATCACGATGATCATACAGTCAAAATCAATCCTCTTAGGTTGCTCTTCAAACGGCGTTGAAATCTTACTTTCCGAAGTCGTCGAAATCTAACGTGAAAATAAGCCAAATTCAAACTAAATTCGAATAAATTCAAAAAGATAGATCAAAATAACTCCAAATAGAAATATTTTGAATTAGTTAGCTAGATTATAATTTTACACAAATTTTGCAACTTGAACCACCCAAATCGGAGTTTGGATGCAAAAGATATTAATTTTAGAAGTTTGGAATTACATGGAATAATGAATTAGGGTTTAAAGGAATTATTGATCAAATGAACTCAAAATTAAATAATTTTGGTTTAGTTGGCTAGATCTTGATTTTATATGAATTTAGGAATTTGAATCGACGAAATCGGAGTTCGTGTGAGGGAGAACGAACCCCGGGAAGTTCTAAATCTCAATAAAACCCTAAAATCAGATTTTATTGAATTTCTGAATTATTTTTCTAAAGGAAATCGAGTTATTGCGCAAGGGCTGACGTCAGCGAGGGAATTTGATTTTCCCGGCTGAATTATTTTTGTAAAGGAAATCATTTGAGTCTATGACAGGTGGGCCCCAAGGTCAATGGACTGGGTCCATGGGTGGGTCAACGTCCATGATGGACTCGGTACACGGCACAGGACCGTGCCACGCGGCTAGGCCACGCGGGCTACCACGCAGGCACGAGGGCTGAGGTGGCGCCTTAGGTGGCGGTGAGGTGGAGCCAGGTCGGCATGGGACGCCGGCGATGCGGGCGCTGCGCCTCGCGGTGAGCCATCTGGCATGTCGGCGGTGAGGGTACCAAACGAGAGAGGAGAGTGCGAGGATCTCGGGGCTCACCGTGGTAGCTGTAACAACCCCAAAATTAGGGTTTGTATTTCAAATGTATAAAAGTATTAAAGTTTAAAAACTTTTGGTTGTATCTCTTGATCATGCTCATGGTTTCCAAAATCTTGTGCACAATTTTAAAATTTTGAAGGTTGTATTAAAGTTTGTGTTGAAATTTCAAACTTTTAAACTTAAATTCCATTTCTATTTGAATTCCAGAAAAATGTATGAATAAAAGTTTCTAAAAATAATTTATTCAAATACTAGATTATTTATCTTGAATTGTAATTATTTTTACCAAATTTTTATAAATCTTTTTGCCTTCACCAAAATTTAAACGAAATCACTAATGCAGATTTGAATATGATTTAATTCTAACACATTTTAATATAGAAAGTGTTTGAAATTATTTTTCCTAAGTCCCTTGTGAACCTCAGAATGCCCACAAAAATTTTCATAATTTTTTAAATTTTATTTCTAGTTCAAACGGCTAGGTCAAACTTGTATTTGTTTCGGTCAACACTAAAACACAAATTCTAACCCAGCTCGTGCACTATTCCTCAGACCCAAGCCGAGTCGACCAAACCAGCTCACTTAGAGCCACTCTTCCTCTCACTTACCCGTGGGCCCCCGTTGTCAGCGCTTTTCCTCCACGGTTGCGTCCGCGCAGCGCCTTCGCCGCACCGCTTCATGACCAGCGCCGCCGCATGCATGCGCGCACGCCAATGCCGGTCACCTCGCCACCATCGCCGCGCAGCACGCCACCCCCTCGTGGACAGCACTCCCCCAATGGCTCTACCCCAGCTTTTGGACGCATGCGCTTGGCCTTGCTGCCTCGACTGCATCACTCACCCACCCTCGTCGCTTCACCGTCACTCCCAGCGCACATGCCCGAATTCCAGGGTCCGAGCCCATCTCCCGCAGCTCCTTCTCCTCCCCTGGGCTACAAAGACCCCGAGGGCTCCCCTTAGACCAGCCTTTGTCTCCACTTCCCACCGGCGCCTTGCCCCTTCTTTTCCTCCCCGTGAGCAAGCCGAGCCGAAGCTCCCGCTTCCCGCCATGGCCGCGCCACCTCCTCGCCTCCGGCGATTCGGCGATCTCGCCACCGCCGACCCGTCCGCAGCGCGCCATACACCTCCAGAGTCAAACCCCTCCATCAATTTTAGCTGCATCACCGTGGAGCCGTGCACCGGGTTCTTCTCCCGACTCGACCGCCACCACCACCGCTGCTACTCCTTCTCCGATGCCTCCCTTCCGATTCCTTCCTCCTTGAGCATGTATTAGACCCCTCTATCTTCCCGATCACTCACTTGTGCCTTAGTCCATCCCAGTCGCCGCCGTCGAGAGCTACCACGCTGTCGCCGGTTCGCGTCCGCCACTCACCTCGATGCCTCCCGTCTTCGCCGACCACCGCAACGTGTTCCGGTATACCACCGGTCCTCATGCTCCCCTTTTGGCCCCCAAAATCACCCGAGCGCCGTCGCCTTGTTTCTCCTCCATGGCGGCCGCCGCGCGACCTCGCCGCGCCACAAAGCCTCTCCGCCGCGCCAACGCCACCCCTAACCCGGTAGCACCCTAGCAACCCATTTTGACCATCGCCCTATCCTCCACGCCGCTCGAGTGGCGAGTTCTCTGCTCCCAAAGCGCCCGAGCCCCCGTTCATCGTCTCGTAATGTTCCTCTCTGTCTCTTTCTCGTCAGAGAACTCAGAGAAGCCTTAATGCAATTGCTAATAGGTTTGTTAAGGCACAGTAGATTACTTAAGAAGTCGTGTAGCGAATGAATTGTTAAATGGATATCTCTGGTTTCACACTCTTGTTGGTATGAATATCCGAAACTAGCCGAGGAGGGGAGATGTTAAATCTGACAATAGGTTAGTGGTATTTCAATACAAGTAGTTAGAGTTTCTCTTAAGTTTAATTAGTGAACAATTATCTGTCAACAGCAACTAATCTGAAAACAAAAATGAATAGGTGAATTAGTGAGGTTTTGAAGCGAGAGAAGGTAGTTTAAGGACTTCTTTGTTATAAGATTGTGAACAGTGATCTGAAAATAATCAATTTGATCTTGGCTTATGACTCTGTCAAGGCAATAGCTAAAGCCTGTCTTAATTCAACCAGTCTTTTGGGCATTAATTTACCAGTGGCAATCCAACCTGGAGAACCATTTTGGGTGTGAACTTTCCAAAAAACTATCAGAGAGCAACAAACTCAGTTTGGTGTAGTGTTGAGTAGAAAAGGGAAGATAGATGCTAGGTGTTATGTTTAAGCTGTTAGATCACCTAAAAATTTGCCTAACAAATAAGTATGCGAATTAGTAAGAAGATTTAGCTACCCAACTCTCTTGCTCGATAATTTCGCTAATAGGGTAAGCTGGACAGAAAGGCTCAAGTTGAAATCTTGCGATTGTCAGTGGAGTAATGGCTGTACTAAATTATTGTGCTTAGAAGGTGTTGTCCAGTAAGTTTTGGACCCTAAAACTGACATAGGCACATCAATCTAATAATCAAGCATTAATATGTTCCTCCTTAACAAACAGTGGAGTTTTTGTTTTCTAAGCCAAGAATTGAGTTTTTGGTTAATTAAGTAGCAATAGACCTCATGCTATAATCTCAATTTCAGTAATTCATAATCATTTCCATTCAACTCTGAATCAACTAATTTTTGTTCCTAAAATTCATGATCTGTCTTCTGTGTTTTTAATCTTTTTTTTTTTGGGATTCTTTTGGCATTCTGGTGTTTATTCGCTGTTTTTCGCTTTGGCAGTTTTTATCGCTAGATGACGTTGATATCGAGAGTGATCCTCTGCAGCAAGTTGAATATCTCAAACAAAGCAAAGGCAAGCAGTTTGATCATATCCACTCAATCCCATTACTTTTAAAATCTAATACTTTGTTTTACTCGCATGCGTATGCATGCTTTTGTGTCAATGATTAATTTTGTCGATTAGAGGTAGTTAATCCCATTGCATTGTTGCCTGAAAATTGTTCACCCTGCCACTACCTTAGGAATATTATTCTCATTGGTGAATTAGAGCCCGTGAATGATTTAGGGCCTTTTATTTGTATTTACGATATGATGCTTAGCCGTGCTTAGATCTGGTAGAATTGGGCGGTTATCGACTTAGTCGATAACCTTGATCACACAAAATTATTATGACTTTAAATTTTCAGCCTTTGTGCTATGTTTATTTGTGAAAACTAAAAATGAAAACAAAATGATTTGGACTTGGGCACAACGGTATGTTGGTGTGCTTTTGGGTGTGACTGGAATGGTGCCCAAGTCGATTAAGGACCGAGTTACTTGCGCCACCGTACTGAGCATTTTGCGTGCTAACCACACTAGAGGGTATGGGACCTCTCTTGACTTAGTACTTTGGCGTGTATTGGCTCCGGGTCGCAGAAGGTCGCAGGAGGGATGGTGTTGGGAGCATGGTAGTTGTCCAAAAGCTTTATCTGAGTGGGTAGTTGTCTTTTCTGGCTTTACCATGTAAGCGTATGGATTTCTATCCATACGAGCGCTCGTAGTTAATACACAATATTGGAAATGTCTTGTTAGACTTAGCCGTGCACGCATACCAAAGGAAGTATGCTAACCGTATTTGTGGAAAGGCGGTCTAAAGTGTGGGTACATTGGTACACCCTGCAGGTTAAAACTATTCGAATAGCCTCGTCCTAGGTTATGGACACGCTGGATCGCCCCAAGAACTAGACTACAACATTTAATTAAAACTTGATGGGTTGGTATGAGCGAATGTTCATACTATTGTTGTGATAGCCATTGGGTTGGTCATCTCCGGGATGTCTTTATGTTACTACTTCTCAGTATCATTGCTATTTACGCAAATAAAATTTGAATTGTTAAACTGCCTTCAAACTATTACATTATTGCAAAAGAAAACTTTCTTTACTGCTAAAAGTAAGTCGAGCCCTCCACTTAAATAAAGCTTGCATGTATTTAAATTATAGTTACATTACCCTTACACGTCAGTCTTGTGAGTACAAAAATAATTTTTGTACTCGGATGCTTTGCTTAATGTTTTTGTTGCGAGGAAGAAGGTGAGCCCCAAGGGCTTCCTTTTGTGAGTCATCTTTGCGGGTTTGATGACTAGCTTGGCGGCCGGTTGGTTGCCTTGTGGGTAAAGGCACACTAATTGGCTCTTTTATTTATCGCCATCTTATGGCTTTTGCTTCCGCTGTGTAGTTTGTTATTTTATCTTGTAATTTCAATCTGTTGTATTTTATGAAGTTGATTTTGTAACCTCTTGTTGTATGGAATTGATACATGATTTTGTAACGGGGTGTGTATACTGCATTTCTGGGAAGTATACAAATCCTGAGGCTTGGTTTATTTGAATTGTGATGCTAGGGTCAATGGAAGGCTAAGCATTACAAGTCAAATAAGCCGGGTCTCATGATGAGCTCACGAGCATGAAGGGTTTCTTGTGGCGAGGAGTTAAGCGGCGCGTTTGGGGTCGGCGGTGGCGATGGGTTCGGTGGCGCTCGGGCGAAGCGGAGGTGAGCACCGGGTAGGCGTCGGGGTGGCAATGCCGAATCCGTGGTCGACGGGGGTGGTGCGGCTTGGGCGACGCCGGCAACGAGGAAGAGGAAGCTGGTGTGTTTCTTCAAAATCGGATTCGGCGAACCAAGAGGGGGAAGGAGGAGTGGTGGTCGGGGTTGGAGCGAGGGTGAGGAGGCGCCGAGGCTCGCTTTTATAGGCGGAGGGCCGGGCGAGGATCGGGCCTTGGTGTCACGGCGATGATGGCACGTTCACGGGGATCTCGTGTGCGGCGAAAGGGCAATGGCCGTAGGGAAGCGGCGTGATTCAAGGATTTTAATGCGCGCCTCGCACAAGGAGTGGGGAGGATTTTGCGGCGAAGATGGAGCTCAAATGGCGCTAATGGCGTGCGTGCGGCAGCTATGGAAGGAAGAAAGGGAAGGAGGAAGAAAGCAGGCGGGCCTGCGGCAGAGAGAGGAGAGAGGTGAGGCGCGGCTGCGTGGTAGCCGTCCGATTCAAATCGGACGGTTTGGAAGAGAGAGAGGAGAGAGGGAGGTGTGGGCGGCGTAGATGGGCCGGGGCGCGGAGAGAATGGGCCGGACCGGTGGGTTTCGGCCCAAGGGTGAGTTAGGGTTTTAAAATCGATTTTTCAATTGATTTAATTCCAGAAATTCAAAAGGGTTTTAGAAAATAGCAAATTAATTCCAAAAATTCTAGGAAAATTCACAAAAATTCCTAGAGGTATTTTGGACTTAATTAAAATAGTTCTAACTTATAATTGGCTATAGTTTTTGCACATAAATTGTTTTGGCTTTAAATTACTTAGGAAAAAGCTTTTAAAAAATTCAGAAAATTCTAGGAATTAATTAAATTTTTAGATTTCAGATCAAGCCAAAAGAAACTTCAAGAACTTCAAATACATTTTTACTTTTGACTTTCAAAACTTTAGAGATTCAAATAAAGCAATCAAACTCTGGCAAATTCTCAGAAAAACCAGTAAAATAATAATTTTATTTATTTTTATTTTGATAACAACACTTTGGGATGTTACAACCGGTTAGCCATAACCCACAAGGCAACCGACCGGGCCGCCAAGCTAGTCGTCTCACACACTACCACAGCACAACTCGCAGAAGTGAGGCCCTTGGGGCTCACCTTCTTCCTCTGCACACAACAAGCAATGCAGATGAGTACAATAATGTACTCGCAAGACTTACGAGTAACAAGCCTATACATAGCTACATGAAAACTGTATCAAAGGGGATTGGTTATAAGGTTATTTGGACGCGTAAAGCAATTTTCATTTGCAATAATGTAATAGATTGAAGGCAATTTAACAAATCATCTTTTAATCATTGAAATAACAGCGAGTAACAATAAATAACAAGTAACCACCTAGAGGTGACTAACCCAATAGCCACCACAACATAGCACGAATCCCCGATTCGTACCACCCATTAAGTTTTAATTAAAAGTGTTGTAGTCTAACTCTTGAAAGACTTCCCCAAGCGTGTCCATAACCTAGGACGAGGCGATTCGAATAGTTTTAACCTTGCAGGGGTGTACTAATGTACCCACACTTGAACATCTTTTAAGCCACAAGATTAGCACACTTCCAAAGGTATGCCGGCACGGCTAAGTTCTACGAGATATTTCCAATATTGTGAATCAACTACGAGTCGCTCGTATGGATAGAAACCCATACGCTTACATTGTAAAGCCGAAAAGACAACTACCCCTCGGGGTAAAGCTTTTTGGATAACTACAATGCTCCCATCACATAAACCACCTCATTTTACCACAACACAAAACACACACGCCCTCCTGCGACTCGTAGCTAACTCACGCCAAAGTACTAAGTCAAGAGAGGTCACATACCCTCTAGTGTGATTAGCACGCACGAATGCTTGGTTTAGTGTAACAAGATGTTCGGTCCTTGTTGACTCGGGCACCATTCCAGTCACACCCAAAAGTCACACCATATTACCATTGTGCCTAAGTCCAAATTGTTTTGTTTTCATTTTTAGTTTTCACAATTTGAACATAGCACAAAGCTGAAACATAGAGATCATAATAAGTTTGTGTGATCAAGGTCGATAACCGTCCATTTCTAATGATAGCTAAAGCATGACAAAGCATTTCAACTCGTACTACTAAGTGACAAAGGCTCATCCAACGAACCCAAAATCACAGCAAGATAGACCTAGGCTCAATAGTAGAGGATAAATATTTTCCTACGGATTATGCATCTATTAGGTCAACTAATCGACAATAGTTTAAAACAAGATAGCAATGCATACGTAGAATTTGCAATAAACATATTAGAATTTGAAAATAATAGGAACAACATGATCAAATGAATGCTACATCTACTTTCCTTCTTTGGAGGCGGTCATTGCTGTGGCTCGATTCGAGATCAACAATCTCTTGAACTTTCGTGCAAAGCGATAAAACCAATAAGAACGAAGAACACCAAACAAAACTCAATAGCAAAACTCATCCAAATCTTATGAAATTTATACAGAAGCAAGGTTATGATTTTAAATGAATTTAGAAAGAAAAATCAAGTCATTTGGATTTGGAATAAAAAAGTTATAGCTAAAACAATTTCCCTCAGCCTATTAATTCAACTAAATTAATTATTGGTACTGTTCATGGCATAAATTTCTAGAAAGATCTAAAGTCTGAAATTTTTATGGTAGGTAGGTTATGACATCCTAAGATCAGCAAAGTTGGGTTTACTTAATTTGGAGTTAAAATGAATTACTTATGATTTTTTCTAAGTTGTAAATCTAGCACATATCACTTTTCAGAAATGAAATCATGATCAAAACCTATTTCATATTAAAGTATGCTAACAGAGGAATTTTACAAGCTTGAGTTTGCTCAGTTTGGAGTTATACATAAAAAGATATGTATTTTACAAGGTTCAATTCAATTTCTGGAATATTCTAAAATGGCTGAAATCAAGATAATATTATTTACAAAATTTTCAGCACAGAACAATGTCTAAATGCATTTTATATTAAACTTTAGTGAACCAAGAATTTAATCTGATGGAACCATCTAAAAATGATTTAAAACGAATTAGTTATGAGTTTCTAAAGTTTTAATACAATTTTCAGTTGATAAATAAAAGTTTGCCGAAATATAATCAAACTTATCAAAAAATAAAACGACGTGGGACGAACATGGGCCTTTGATTCGGGATCCAACGGCCCACGCGCTGGAGAAATAGCGCACACGCGCAATCCTAAAGAGGTTCACCGTTGGATCTAGATCCAACGGTCCACGTGGATTGGGCCGTTCGGGTGACCCGAACGCTTCGATCAACCACAACCGTAGATCTAAAGATGGAGGGCTCAGAGCGCAGTGCGCTTCGAGTGACCCGAACAACACATGCATCTCAGCTGCTCATTGCGAAGTGGGCGGTCCAGAGCGGTTGGGAGCTCGGGTGGTCCGAACGGCCACTCAGATCTAGACCGTTGATCTAGATCTGACGGTCCCTAGTGACGTGGAGTGTTCGGAGGCCCAAAAGTCCCTGAAGATCTGGGTCGTTGATCTTCAGATCAACGGTCCACGATACGCGCATATAACACATGTGGGTTTTAATCGCGTGGAGAGGTTTAAATGCGCGGGCCCACATGTAAGCGATATAGAGGGTGATTTAGGACAGCTATTAATTTCTAGATCCAATGATTAGCGATGATTAGCATTAAAGGTGTCCTAATAATTTCGCACAGAGGAGGTTTAAGTGGGCGAAGCCCACATGGCAGTGGCACAAAACACCATTTCGGATAGCCATTAATTGTTAACAATGATTAGCAATTAATTAAACCCAAACCTTGTCCTAACGGCTCCGTCACTGCGGTTTAGGCCTACGGGCCCACATGGCAATGACTCAAAGAGTCATTTCCGACAACCATTTAATGCCAACACTAATTATCAATGATTAACATTAATTGATATCCTAAAGGTGTTGAATAGCGCCAGCCGAGGGGTTTTTTAAGTGGCTGGACCCACTGTTAGTGGCACACCATCAACACTAAGACAACCATTTATTACTAAACCATGATTAGCAATGATTAAACAATGATTATCCATTAAAGATGTTTGAACGGCAACGACACAGAGAAGTTTTTCGTCCGGCAAAACCGAGCGCAAAGAACTGCTCGTCGCCGGCGGCTCCGGCCACGGCGGTGCCCGCAAAGTGCTAAAATGGGTTGCAAATACTATTGTGCACCCAGTGGAGGTAACCTCGACGGCGGCGACGGCCTAGAACGCCCGTGAGCCGAGATCAAGGCGGTGACCAAAAGCGGTCAAAGCAAAAATGGCTAAAAGCTCGCATTGTCCAAAGAAGCGGGTGCCACAGCATCTAAGGACTAATTAGAAGCTACCTTAACCAAGAAGAGCTTCAAAGATGGCCAGAACAATTTTGACCACGGTGGAGCTTGCCGGAGCCGAAGAAAATGAAGTGGAAATAGAGACCTGAGCCAAAATGAACACCACTGGTGGTCAAAATAGCTTCATTAAAGCTTAGAGAAGCTCCACAAGCAATTAATTGAGAAAGAAAGCCCTTACCGGAGCTGGAGAAGAAAGGGGATGATTTCGGCCGAAAAAATTCAAACCTAAAATTGAGTGATTCCTGTGAATGAAACCCAAAATTAAGTTAGGAGAAATTATTAGGGTAGCAAGGGGCTCAAACTGGTACAAAAAGGAGGGAAGAAGAACCACTGGAGCACCAAGATCCACAATGGAGCTTCACGGCCGAAAATGGTGGTTTGGGTGTTTTTCGGTGTTTTGAGCTCTACAAGCTATGTGGAGCTAAGTGGTGCTGCAAAGGAGCTCAGAGAGGGTTTTAGGGAGCTTCAAATAGATGGAGGGTAGGGTTTGTCAACAAAACAAGATTTTCGGGTGAGCTAGATCCATAGGGTTGCCATAGCCCGAAAGAGAAGTGATGGGGGCAGGAGTAGGGCACGTCTCCGACCGAAAGCGAGCCGCAAGCACTAAATGCCCGACCAGAGAGAGTTAATGAGGGAGCACGACAAGATCTAGCCATGTCGCGCACTGTTCACACACGGCGCGAGGAAGAAGACGACCAGGAAAAGCTAGGGCGATCGTGGACGATTGGATTTTAATCGGACGGCTGAGATTTGCCCAAGGCTCTTGAGGTTCAAAACACTGGGGAAGTCGTGAGGTTCAAAACACTGGGGAAGTCGGGCAGCTAGGGGGTCTGGCTCGACCGAGTCAAAACGGTTGGGCTCGGGTCTGACTCGAGCCCCACACCTTTTGACTTAGGGTTTTTAAAATAACAGTTGGACTTTGGAGATTTATTTGAGATAGAAAAACAACTCCAAAAATTCTGAAATTTTTACAGGAGCTTGCTAACTTAGATATTGACCTTCTATAAAAGTTTCAGAGTTTTTTATGCAGTACACATTTCTCCAAAAATTCTGCAAGGTTCTGGCATAGGGTTTGACTGAAAATCAAACTAGTTTGACTGACCTCCAAAAGCATTCAAAAAATTTCTAAAAATTGTGAAATTTTTCAGAGGGTTCACACACCAACCATAGAACTTGGAAAAAATATTTCGAGGAGATGCTCATAAGATTTGACAAGATTGTTTTTGGAAGACAAGGTTTTGGATCAAAAAGACTTATGACTTTGCATTTGCATAATTCTTGTACATGAATTGTTTAGAACATACAGAAAATACATGATGTAAGAAAAAGTTTTAATTTATACTTATTTTCTTACATTTGAAACACAAGTCCAAACTTGGGATGTTATAGCACACTTCCTTCATAGGGCGTCACACGCGTTCTAATATAATGTACTTTATTAATATGTAGCAGAAAGCAAGCAACACATAAATAAAATACTTTAGATATCAGAACGTAACTTGCTATTATAAAGAAGGGAAAATAAGTTTTGCAGGACTCATAATAAGAATTTAATGCTTTTCTCTCCTAGAGCTTGCAACCATTATTCAATAATTCAAAGTTAAGCTTCAATTACAAGCTGCGAGTTACTATAAAGATCCGAGTGCAATCGTGCACTAGATCTAATAGGCGAAGTATTCGGAACTTCGCCTCAATTGGATTCATGCACGATCTTCTCCTCTTGGGCAGCTACGGTTGCGGCCGCTGCGATGTCTAAAGGAGGGATGATGGGGGCTGCTACTGGGCTGTCCACATTCATAAGTGCAGCTAATGAATGTGAATCCTCTGTGCCTACAATAGCGAGGTGTGCCTCATGCTATCATTTGCCCTTTTCCTTAGGCGGAAAGCATCAATAACGTCACGGCCTTGCGACCTTACCCTTCTTGCTCCTCTCATTCGTGAGGCTTCATCTGCTTGTAGCGCTGCTTGATGGCTTCATGGCCAACATTACTACTAGGTGGCTGCGAGATGTAGTTCTTTCTTAGAACATCATTTTGAGCTTCCGCAACTTGCATGATTTCAATTAATTCGGCATACTGCATGTAGCCGTCTTGACAATAGTTGTGTGTGGATTGCACTGCGTTCGGGTGAAAGGTAGAGAGTCTTCTCAATCTTCTACTCATTCATGATTACATTATCACAGAGTTGAAGACTTGTACAAATTCTGGCCATGCTGGGTCAGTTCTTCGAACTGCTGGTTTGTGATGCCAGTCATATTCATATTCATGCAAAAATTCCTAGGATTACTGCTAGTAATTTGCATAAAATGGTTGCAAAATTCTCATAATACTCATCGAACTCCCGGTTCGTGATCCCGTATTGTTTTATGCATTTTTCATAATTTACTGCTATTTTCAGTGATTAAAAGCAATATAAACAATCACAGATAATCAAAGCAAGAATACTGAGAAATAAATTGCATATAAATAACAATACCAAAGTTAAACATGATTCAAAAGTTCAAAATATGCAAAAAAAAAAAAATTGGATTCCTGAGGCCCTTTTCTGCTGGAAAAATGACTTTTCGGTGAAATCTGCAATTTTCAGGGGTTAAAACGTGAAATTTCAGTTCTGAGAAAATTTGCGCATAATTTTCATATTTTTTGAGGGTCTTATTGCAAAAGTTCCTCACCCGCGCAATTACCCTCGTAATTTTCAGAATTTCAAGGGGTTATTTCGCAAAGTTTGAGATTTTCTTTTCTTTCCCAATTTTTTCTTTTCCATCGCCGCGCCCCCTTTTTTTCATTTTTTCTGAAAACAAATTGGGCGGCCTTTATCTTATAGCGTCAAGCAAAAAGGAGTGACCTCTTGGGTTTCCCGCCCGATTTCAAAGGGCGGCGGCTAGTGCCGACGACGGGCGGCGGATGGCTCGGCGGCGGCGCGGCCAGCGGCGGCGTCCACGCTTCAAGGGCGGTTCGATGGCGCTGCGTGCGTGGCCTCGCGCGGTGCCTCGAGCCGCGGCCGCAGCCGAGAAGTGGCGGCGGCTTAGCGCCGGGCGCGCTGAGCGCGACGGCGGGTCGCCGCGGAGGAGCTCAAGGGCTACGGGAGTTGGCGGGTCGCCGCGGAGGAGCTACAGGGCTACGGAGTTGGCGGGCACGGCGCGGCCTCGAAGCGGCGGGCGCGACGGCTCCGAAGCGCGCGGCGGTGCTCCAATAGACGCGCGGTGGCTGCGCGCGTCCGTCGCGAGGGACCGGCGCGCTAGCCTCGTGGCAAGGCGGCAGCGGGCGGCGGTCGAGCAAAGGAGCGCATGCGCAACGGGCGGCGGCGAGTCCGACGGCGTTCCAAGTGTCACGGCGGTGCTCCAACCGGTGCGGGCGGCGCCACTCATCCTCCCTTGCTTTGGACGGTGTCGTGCGGGACGGCCATGTGCGGGAGGCGGTGCTTCGAGCGTTGGAGTTTACGCGGAACCGTGCGGGCGCATCTTGGCGCGCAGGTTGGTGGCGCATGCGGGCACGATCGTCTTTGTCGCGCGGCGCGCGTGGCGGCTGGTGAGCCGACGCCACTTGTTTTTTTTCTCTTGTTTCTTTGAGTGACCGGCGATGTGAGGGAAAACTCGTGATGGGCGATGCGGTGATAGCGTGAGGGGTGCGCCTTTTGGTGGTGGCGCGCTGCGTGGCCATGCGACGACCATTCAAGGGCGACTCCGGCTTATGCGCTTCAGCCGAGCCGTCGCATACCGGCACATCTTGTGGCGTGCAAATTTTTCTTTCAACTTTACTATTCATGCGATGTATCTCGTTTATTATTCATGCAACGATCTCTGATTGCAATCAACATCCTCTCTTTCATGCGATCTACCGATCTGCTTGGCTGGCGACTTCAAGTCGGCTCGCAGTAGATCAGAGTGAATTTGCACCGTAGAAAAATAATCTAGAAAGTAACAATTGTAGAATTGAAAGCGATCTAGAAAAACGATTCAATCTACGAGTGTCATTCATCGACGGTTACCTTTTCGATGCGAGGAGAGTCGATTGTGCTGATAACGTGTTAAGGAACTGTCGCTGGTGAGTCCAGTCTGAGCGATTACCTCGTAGACAAGCGTAGAATCGTAAGAACAATGCATGAATAACAAGAACATAATAAGAGATTGAACACAGAGAGGTAGGGGGACTTCTTGCTTCTCTTTATTCCTTCATTCAACGGTCAATCATTTACAGTGAATAGTACTCTCTATTTATAGGCTAGAGACTCTGCTGAGGTTTGAGATGGAGAGCCCATACATAGGCCGACTTCATGACCGAACCTATAGTTTTTTAACACTGACCACCGTCTACCTCTGCCTCGTCGATCTTCCACCCCACCGGCTGCTCCTCCCACCTCTCTTGGATCTCCTTCGTCTCCACAAAGATCTCCATCGCCGCCTAGGCGAGGCCGCCAGGCGTGCCCCGCTCCCACCCCGCCTAATCTCCTCCGCCACATAGGTGTGGCGCCGGGCGCCGTGCTCCGCCCGCCTTTTCTCCTCTGTCACACTGGATGAGACCGTCGGTTGCTCCTGCTCCCACACTTGCTGGATCTCCTCCTCCACCACCTAGGCGAGGCCACCAGCCACCTCGCTCTAGCCCCGCTGGATCTCCTCCAAAGTCGCTGATCTAAGCGCCTTTCTTTGCCATCGCTCCTCCTACGCTCGAGCCATGGATCCCTATCTGTATGGCCAATTGTCTCACGAGTCTTACCCCTTTCTATTTTAGTCTTGAATCTTGAGGAATAATTAGTAGCCTATAATATATATGCCTTTACATTTGGTGTGTGGGAGGGCACAACACGTAATCGCTACTGAACATATCATCTTTCTATATAAAGCTGGCGGACTTGAGAGCTAGGGAGAGTGGCCACGTGATTTTTTTAATGATCGTCGATTTCGTTCGGTGATTCCTCGCCGTCCGATCGGTGAGGATTTCGCGCGTCGTTCGTGTTTTCTTGCGCGGCCTCGCAGCTTCGCCGCGGCTCGCCTCCATCCACTTTTCCCTTAGCTTCTCTCGCTCTCCGCTCGGTTTCGCCAGTATCCCATCCTCCTCCTTCGCCGCTCCTCCGTGCTCCTCCTCACTGCGCCTCTTTGCTCCGCTCGCCACGAACCCCGCCCTCGCACGTCATCCTCTCTCGATTCTTCCTCCTTATTGCTCGCCCGACACCCCGCCCCTTCCTCTTCCCCACGAGCTCTCCCTCCTCCCTTCCCTTCCCGCTTCAATTGCCTCCCCACTCCGAGCGGCGGCTTCCCCATCGCCCACCGCGACGCGCGAAACCCTAGCCGCATTCGGAGGCCGCGCGATGTCGAACCCCTAATACGCGTCAGACGCGCGGCGCAGCGATAACGCGGCGTCGGGTACTCGCCCCACGAGATCGACCTCATCGCGGCCGCCCGCGACCCGCTCCTACCCCTCGCGCCGGCGCCAGCCAGCGGTGGCCACGAGGCGATCCGCCAAGGTGAGAGCAGCCCGTGTCCTGTTTGGTTAATTGGTTGGATTCTCCTGCGTTTCCTACTAGATCGACCTCATCGCGGCTCCCTACGCCGGCGGCCTGCTTCCCTGCCCCTCCGCCGCCGGCGCATGCGCTCCCGCACCCTCCTCCTCCCCAGGCGCCGGTCCCATCCTCCCGCGCCGCCCTCCCTCCTCCTCCTCCATCCTCCCCCGTTGTCCCTCCTCCTCCCTCCACCCGCGACTGCCGCCGCCCCTCCTTCCTCCCGCGGCGCCGCAGCTGCCCTCCCTGCTCCTCCCGCGCGGACGCCGCCGCCCTCCTCCCACACCGGCGTCGCCGCAGCCGCCGCCGTCCTCCTCCTCCCCCGAGTGAAAATGGAGTGGCCACTGATCAAGCTCTGGATCCCAATGTTATCTCTCGGCTCAAACAGTTCTCTGCAATGAACAGGTTAAAGAAGTTGGCTCTGAGAGTGAGTGCTTTATCTACTTTTACACTTTCGTATTTCTGCTATAACATTTGTTGTAACTTTATCATCATGATCAAGTATGCTTGATTTGTCATCAGAATATCTCAATATGTCAGGATATTTGTCCTCTGTGTATCCTTGTATCCTTACAACAGTGAAATAGCTCAAATTCTGGACAATTGGTGTTATCCAGTTTAGACTTGTCCTGAGGAGGAATAAAAGGAGGAAATCACGTGTGCTTAAGGAGAATATAGTTGGTGGTGATGATTCTGTCAGTTCCTTATTGCTACTGAATTGCTACCTACAGGCCAAGGTGCCGCCTTTTTACTAACCTTTTCCAATATACTTTTGTAGTCTTGTTTGTTGCGTTGTTCTCAATATTCTTGCGATATGTGCTATATATCCTCATTTACGTGCTATCCAGAATGTTACAATTAACCATGGGCTGTTATTTTATTACATGCTGTTGTGCAGAATCACATAAACTCATTCCTGTACAGTATATGCCTCAACTATATTGGTAAGCATAAACTAAATAAATGATGCAAAAAGATTTCAAGCTTCATAGGTTCTTGCCTCTTTTTTTGGTAAAATAAATGAATGTCAATTTAAAACCATGGATTAGATATAGTCTAGATTTTACTAATATACGCGTTCTAAAGTTATGCACACTTTATTTGGAATTTGGTAATATATGACAACATTTAAAAAAAAACTCCCTTGCCCTTCATTCAGCATATATAGTTGAATTGAACTGTACATGCATCGACCAGTATAGGTGGTAGTGCCTTCTATTGATTAGAGGAATACTGTATTCAATTTATGACAATTTGGTGTATTGTTACTTCTGCTCCATAACCGCAGTGCTACCTAAACAAGTATATAACTTTTTCGCATCTCAATTTTCTCTCTCAACCATTGTTGCTTCTAGGTGACTGGAAGCAGCCACACAGAAAAAAAAAGACTTAACATATGAGAGTTACTTAATCAGAGAGAAACTAAATACTGAGAATTAATCACATTTCGCTCAACCGACCATGACCTTTTCCTCATATTTGGATCGTCAAAATAAACAAAAATAGTATTTGTACGTAATGTGCTTTGGTGTATGTTATTTTGATCTTCTAATGTGCTGAAAAAACAAAGCTGCACCTACTGTTAAGACTTAGAATTAGGACATTGTTGGGCTGTTGGTTTATCAGCCGATTGCTTTGAGATATTTTATGACACTGAGTTTTGTTGTCCGTTGCATATTTGGCTTGTATGGCTTCAAAGTCTTTACTGGTAATTACTCACTATTTATAGTTTCGACCTAAAATATTTGAAGATCTTTATCACTAATTTCCAGTAATGTTTTTTTTTCCTTTATGCAGGATTCTTCAAGGTGATGATTGGAACTCCCTGGTAACCTCCATGCCTGGGGCAGCACGCTCTAACCTCGGACTTGTTCCTAGGGACATGAATGGTAATATTCCAATTAGCACATAAATAGTTCTGTCATTCAGGGTATTCTTGCCTGGCAAAAAATTATTAAATGCATATACAAGCATTCCCTCTGTCATCAGTTCTACTGCATTTTGTTTATTTCTAATGCTAATTAGTCTTTGCCATATGAATCCACAAGTTCACTGATAATTACACACCAGTTCATAACTGAATCTTACACACCAGTACTACTGGACTTAGATAACTGAATGATTAAATCCACAAGTTTAGATATCCATACCTCCAAAATGGCCGCAGCCATGGCGTCTGCCACTGAGTTATTAGCTTCGCACTGTGTTGGGATAGCTCAACATGCAAGGGCACATCATGAACATGTAGCCTATGTCGTCCATTGCCATCACATTGAATAACATATGCTGTTTCATACAAAAAAAAATAAGCTAAGTATTTTGGCTGTCTCAGCACTGCGAGGATCTGCAACACTGAAGCAGATAGTGCAGCGAGAGACGAGAAACAATGCAAGTGTCCTTCCTTACGAGAAAGGCCATTCCTGGAGTCGTGATATCTGGTACGAGGGGGAGCTTCTAAAATGCACAACAAAAGGTACATAGAAGTGAGCTATTTAGAACATTCAGTTATGTAGTTGTTTTTCTTTATCTTTTATTACTATATGTACAGTTTTTACCTACTTTAGCAATTATATTCTAGCACTAGGTCTCTCCCCTGCTGTTTTTCCTTATAAAAAAGATAGTGAGCTATTCAGAACATTCAATTATGAATCAAAATCCAGTAGTATATAAACTTAAGCATGATTATGACAACTAAGGTGCAGAATTTCGCTCTTGAACCAGGGGATTTACACAAGACACGAGTATCTATATACATCAACAAGATATCTCAGGTACGAAAATTTTAATTGCACAATAGCAAATGATTGTCCTACTATCTGCAATTACCGACAAAACATAGCCAAACAATAACAGGTCATATTGAAGCTGAAAAGCAAACACATAAGAGGTGCACTATCAAAGAACAACAAGAGTAAGTTCCAGTAGATAACCAAAATGTGATAGCAAGTTTTTTTTGTCGCTTTTACAGCCAAATGTTGTTACGATGAAATGGACCTGGATCTTAGGTACTTACTGTCTACTGATACAGTCCTTCATCTTTTGATGAAATTGTGGAAATCAGCTATACTGTGCATTGAAGAATGCCATCCATACACTGTCTGTCCCCAATTAAAGCAACGTCGCTATATCTCTATAGGTTCTATCACTGTCATTTCCTTTCTCCTGATCACAGTCGCATTTGTTCAACTCCGCGCGCCAAGGCGCGCGCGGGTTTCTAGTATAAACAAAACACATCTCCCACATTGTTGTGGCATGCAACATATACAACACAGCTGCCAAGGAACAACGTGTGAGATTAAAGACAACTTATTTACTTTTGAGGGCTTTAAAATACCATGATAAGAAAAAAGTAAAGAAGTGGTGAGATCAAATGCATCTCCATAGTTTTGAGGGCAAGAAAATAACGGGTGAGATCGAATGCATCTCCTTCATTTTGAGGGCAAGAAAATAACTTGAGATCGAATGAATCTCCTTCGTTTTGAGGGCAAGAAATTTCACAGAAATCCAAAAAAAAATAAAAAAAATCTAGAAATTATCTTATTAATCGATAGAAAAATAGAAAGATTTATACCGCTTACTTTGATGATGCCAGTTATAACGGTGTAGAATAATCATAAATAGATTTTAGAGTTATATAACAAATATAGCTATATAAATACATGTTGTGGGATCTAGCCGCGCAATTGCGAAGGAAATTCGGCTAGTTTATAAACAATGAGCAAGATTTAACACACCTCTGTGGCTTTGAGAGCTAGAAAATCCAGGACAATAATCAGAAAAAAATTATGAATTAATTATCTAATTAATCTAGAGAACCACGAAGAATCTACGTCATTTAGTTAGTGCAATCTAATTATAATGGTGCATGTTAATCAAATTTCTACGAGAGATGTTGCAATTGTATAACAAATGCAACTTATTGGTGTTAAGAATTGTGCATTGATAAATTGATAGCAACTCTATTTTGAAATATGAATATATGTATTTGCACGCGCGGGATTTAAGCTGAGTCTCGAGTAATGGCACGGTGTTTAGTGGTTACTCCCTGACTTTTGTATTAAAAAACGATGCTCAACTGGAATTCAGTTGTTCTTTCATTATTTGGAGCTTGGGTAAAAACAGCGAATAATAGCAGACGTAAAATTTTTATCAGGTGCTGGCATGCAGAGGCTCTGGGAGTCTGGTGTAGTCTGTGCCTAGACAAATTTGGCTGGACATGGCCAGAGTTTCCCAGGCTACATGTCGGATTTTTATAATTTTCTTAAATAATATTATTTTAATAAAGATTTACCAAAAAAAAAGTCTTTTTTCTGAAATTGGCTACTAGCCCAATCGTCATTTAAAATAGCGACAGTAGCCCTATCACCACGAAACAGTCATGTCATCATTTGAATTGGCGACAGGATCCTCGTTCGGCGTGTGCTGTCGCTAATTCAAATAGCGACATGAGGTCGAAATTAAAATTAAATTATATTTATATTTTGGTAATATCTTTAAGTGTCCGCAAGAACCGATAATTTCAAAAGATAAGTAAATATAAAGTAAAGAATAATTTAGGAGTTTCATCGACCAAATATATTTGGAATGTGATTTTGTCACAATAATAACAAAAATAGCCCCTTTGACGATGCAATAATAAAAGTATTGAAGTGTCATTTTCTAATGCAATTGTCCTTTTGTTGAACCGATTTATTTGAGAGTACAGAACGAAATATTAGAGAGAGAATGACTTGAGAATGAGGGTGTGGTCATTTCGCATACGAAAAAGCTAGAAGTAGGGTGGTGTGGGGTGTCACGATGCTAACTCCCTCACATGGTTTCTTGTACACACAATAAGGACAAATACTATCGTAAACACGAAACTAGCATAATGTAAGTCGTACACAAAATAATATTTACATAATAGTACTGATACACCTATTCGCAGGCCCTGTTGGGGCGTGCCCCACGTGTGGCCCCTGGCCTCACCCGGTGAGCCGGCTGCGGGCACTGGTGCGAGTACGTTAAAGGCTCTAGTGACCGAGGTACCCTACCGCCACAAGTAGCTTGCACGGGTGTCACGGGAGGCTGCGTCAGCTGGCTCGCTCAGGGCACACCGTGCAGTTGAGAAGCCCCAGCGGAGACCTGGCTTAGAGTGCTCTCACTGTGCGAAGGTCCATCGCCCTTTCGACGTAGCGCCCACTCATTGTCGATGTCGTAGTCCACGGTCTGTGCTCTCTCGTGCGACACTAGCTCCTCGTCCCAAAGGGGTGTACAACATGTGGAACTGTACGTTATGCATGTAAACAAGATGAAAATGTTGAAATAGTATGTTATACATGTAAACAAGATAGACATACCTGGTCGTAAGGCTGGTAGAAAAGCTCGAAGCTCGCGAGCTGCTCGAGCTCGACTTGTAAAATTATGGGTTGAGCTGAGCCGCTCGTTAGCTCGTTATGAGCTCAGATTGTAAACTATTTTGGCGGTTGTAGTTGAACTATTAAACTTGGGTGTGCGGGTGATGGATTTTGATGTGGAAGACTTTTAATTAGCTGGATATTTAAATTATTGTATGTCTATGTAACCATATTAGCATGTGCTTAGACTAGAAATTGTTATTCGCTAATCGGCTCCTACCTCATTGCCTATGTTTTACTTGTTGATATTTGGTGTGCATATAATTAAACAATATATACTTATAAATATATATACTTGTATTATTATATTAAATCCGAAACATTACGCCGGCATAGACCGGTACCAGAACGTACCATTCCAAGAACCAAACCGATATAACATCTGGTACGATATTGACTTCAAACGTAATGAAAATTCGCACTAGTGCCAATTTTGAAACTGCGGAGATACAGTAAGAGATCCAATTTTGAAACTGCATTGTTATTGCATTCATAAATGTGTGTTAGTTAGACTGAAAATTTGGATTCGCGCGCTCTGCGTGCTGTGCGCTCGCTTGCCATTCCAGCAACCATCAATGCAGAAATATTTATCACCGTATACGCAGAATATATCATGTGGAAGGCAAGTATGCAGGGCATGTCCATCCGATTAAAAGACGCGAGCCCACAAAGAAAAGAAGACCACTGCTACGCGCACGAACAAATCTCATTCTTACGCAGTTCGCGGCTCGCAATCCACAAGAGGCACTGCAGGTGGCCCCGTCCAACCAATCGGCACTCGGGATGGCCTACCTGCAGCGGCCGATACGAGCTTCAGTTTTCAATATAGACATGGTCCATTGAGTTGGACCTAATGGGCTAGAGTTGCGCCAGTTTTTTTGTACGATTTCGTCCATTTTGATTGATTTTATTTGTTCAAGATCTTTTAACGTCGTCGTTAGCATTGTAATACTCTTTGACAACCTTTCAATATAATAATAGTAAAGTAAAGAGTTCTCTACTTTTTTACGTAAAAAAGAAGAAGAGTAGGGCCAATGTGCCATGCAGGTTCGACATCATAATCATGGAGGGCAGTATCATGGCAGCAGCCTCCTACAGTTAGTGTGTAGGGGTCATGGTCCTCGTCGGAGCCCATCAAGGGTACCTATCTCAGAGTTGCCCCCACATCTGCATCCCTCTCAGCTTACATCGTCTCGCAAATCATGCCCATGGCTCACCTCGAGTTAAATTAACCCCATGCATTTCGAAGAAACAGCTGGAGCATCATGCCTCTTGGCGATGGAGATCGCGGTGGGCGAGAAGTTTTGAGCACATCTCGGTGTCTCAACTTTCCTGAACCCTACGCCATTCAATAGAATGGTAGATGATACGAATCCGTTTGATTATAGATGATATGTTTTCTTCTTAATTTACGTTGTGTCATATATCAGATATTGCTATCAGAAAATTTGGACTCTAGCACACTAGCATCTGTCTGGCTCTTTTGTCTGTAACTGTACCCTGTGTCTGTGAAGATTACATATTTTTTAGAAGAATAAACCAGCCATGCATGCATGTGACACCACACAACTGCCTTTGGGAGTAGGCTGAAACAAAGATTAATGTGGGGGACCTTCAAAGCCTGAAAAATCTTTCTGTAGGATAATGCAATGCAAAGGCATCCAATGTGTCCATCTGCTAATTTGCCCAAAGAACACGTGCTGGATACGAATACCTTATTTAATTACGTGGTGAGTGTGTTTACACATATAGCTTCTAGCGTTGCTGTACAAATCAACAGTATGACTTTTGTTTGCATCCAATGAATGTGGATATTGGGACATGTTCATGAACCAGAGTGAGCTAGCTTTATTGATTTTTTTTTTTTTTGGATTGGAGAATCATATGGTCTATGGTCCAGACAATGTACGTTTAATTCAAGCCAAGTTGGATTTCTCTCGACTGTTCCATCTACTTGTAGAGACTGAGACTTAAAAAAATTCTACATGTAGAGATGTATTGAAGCAAAATATTGCACATTAGCAATGCGCTAATGCCTACTAGATCTCCCTACAATTAATCCTATCATGAGTGTCTTCTGCTCGCAGCTTGTGCTGTAGGGCAGCCACACACATGCTCAGATGTCCCTGCTATGCGTGGCCTCGAACTCTCTCACTACTTATGCCTCAGTAGTCAGTAGATCAGTTTTGTGTCCCTACAGTTGCAATTTCCAACATTAAATTGCACTATGATTTATGGAACCACTGAGATTGGACCACATGAACCATTCAATGTTTTGTTTTGGAGCTCTAGCTAGGTCAATGGTTTGCAATTAGCATAGCTAATCTTGTGACACCCTATCATCACAGGGATCCCGTCAAAAGTAAAGGTTTTGAGAAACAAGTACTCTAATCTCCTAAAGGCACCACCACCACCAATGAGGTCATGCCAACCTTGTACTACAAATTGCTTCGAAGGAATTGGATGTTGTGAACCCTACAGAACCTACACAAGAATATGCATAGGAGTTCCTTACTGTTCTTGATGGCACCATCGAAGCACTTCAATATGTTAGCACTGCAGTAACTCCGGAGGTGGTTCCACTGAATAAGTTGCTCACCAAGCTGTGTCAGGGCGAACATGTGCAACGCAGATGGAACACTAAGGTAGCATCCTTCAGAACAAGACATGCCATTATATATGACCAAGCCAGTTTCAGATTTGTTTCGACGTTCTCAGCAAAGAGCATGTTAAAAAGAGACAACCAGAAAAAACCGTTATCTATGCGAGGGAATTCAAAGACAGTCACATCTTGGTTCTGGTGATGCGCCACTCTTTACCTAATAAGCGTTGTGGGCATCCGCATCATTAATGACTTCTCCATATTCTTTTTATTTGCATTTTCCCTCAGAGATCCTAGTATGTTTGGGATTAGAGAGCTTCATAAGGCCCTGGAGCAGAAAAAAATATCAATGAACAAGAATAGAGGAGAAGTCTCAGAAAAAGTAACCATGGAAAATGTTGAAAGTCGACATAGCTGCGGTCCTATACATTCTCTGATCTGAAATAGCACTATAAACAATGGCAACAGAATATTTGCCATATACCTTCCAAAAAGGAGTACCATTCAGAGGATAAAAAATTATTCAGGGCGTAGGATTCAGAACTAATTTTGTGCATTTGCACTTTCCATCTATGTACTTCAAGAAATTATAAAATCTGTTTGCAAACTAGAGGCGTCAATGATTTTGCAAGCAAATGTGCTACTGTAGCAAGTTCCTTCTGTGCATAACTACACAATAGAAATATGCTGTTTTAACATACCAGCTCTGCATAGAACTTCTTAGGCATTACAAAGCTTCATAATGCTTCACTAACAGCTACAGAAACAGGTTGGATCTCTAATAATAGCAAGACAGTATTACAAGAATCGTACACATACTTGTTAATGTATATGTATTAGGAATAGTTTGGGTTTGGTCCCACATATATAGCCTTTACATGTATATATAGAAAAAGGGCATTAATCATGAAAGATGCAATCAAGCTTCTAAGTAGTAACCCTGCTCTTTTGCACAGGTGATGACCGCATAACTTTTCTGGAAAAAAGCCAGGTTAACCAGATCGGAGACAAGGCGTGCTTTGTGCTTGGTGACGTTCCCGGCAGCATCCCTCTTCGTCTTGAAGACCCACTTGAGCCCAATTGGGCGCTGGCGTGGTGGGGGATCAACTAGTTTCCAGGTGCCGTTGGCTTCTATTGACCGCATCTCCTCGAGCATCGCCTGGCGCCAACACTGCTGCTATTGCGCTTCAGCGAACGATGCTGGCTCGTCTGCTCCCACAAGTAGCAGCTCCTCGTCAAGTTCGCGGGCGGCCAGCCCCGGCGGTGTCGCCGGGCCGAGCACGTTGTCGATGGTGCGGAACCGAAGCGGGGCGTCGTCATGATCGGCGTCGAGGTCGTCCTCTGGAACGGCTGGTGGAGACACGAACTCCACTGGAGATGCCCCGGCCGTCGGCGTGGTGATGGGCGTCGCCTGGCCTGATGCAGGCAAGCTCGAACTCGGCGGTGATGCGGACGGTGAAACAGGCTCCGCCTGCTCTTCTGCAGCCGTCCCCGTTGAGGTAATGACCTGCGGCTGATACACAGAGGTGTACTCGATGATGAAGTCGGTGTCGACGTCCCCGGTAGTGTTGACGTCCCACTTCCACTGGGCCTCCTCGTCAAAGACGATGTCATGGGAGATGTGCACGCGCCGAGTATCGGGATTGTAGGCGCGATACGCCTTTGACCCCGGCTCACAGCCCACTTAGATCATGGGTTTGCTTCTATCGTCGAGCTTCTGCGCATTCGGCGTCGTGTTCTTTACGTGCGCCATGCACCCGAACGTGCGCAGGTGGTGCACGGCCGGCGGACTCCCGTTCCAGAGCTCATACGGGGTCTTTCCTCCGATGCTCTTGGACGACGACCTGTTTAGCAGATACACAGTTGTGTTGATCGCCTCCCCCCAGAACATACCTGGAAGCCCTTTTGCTTTGAGCATACTCCGCGCCGACCACCGATTGATTCCGGCGCTCGACGACACCGTTTTGTTGTGGCGAGTACGGTGCCGTGAGCTCGCGCCGCACCCCGAGCTCGGCACAGTAATCCGCGAAATGGCCGACGGTGAATTCTCCCCCTCGGTCCGTGCGTAGCGCACGGAGCTTCTCGCCACTCTTCCTTTCGGCCGCGGCTTGGATACGCTTGATTGCGGCCGGCGCGGCGTCCTTGGAGGGGAGAAGTGAGAGCCACATGAAGCGGCTGTAGTCGTCCACGAGAAGGAGGAAATAGCGGTTGCCGCTGGGTGTCGGTGGCGTGATTGGGCCGCAAAGGTCGCCGTGTAGTAGCTCGAGGGGTTCGGTGGAGCGTGTTAGTGTGCGCTGCGGAAAAGGTGCACGGCGCTGCTTCCCGGCGAGACACGCCTCGCACACTTGGTCGACCTGCGTCAGCACGGGTAGACCTCGGACTAACTCCTCTCTGCCCATCTTGCGTAGCGCGGCGAAATTGATGTGCCCAAAACGGGCATACCAGCGCCATGCATCTTCTCCGGCACGTGCTGCTAAGCAGACCGGCCGTGCAAGGTTGATGTGGAGCACGTAGAGCCGGCCTGCGCTCCGGTGGATCTTGGCGAGCAGGCGCCGCTGCTCGTCCCGCAAGCGCATCACGCCGTCCTCGATCAGGATTTGATAGCCGCACTCGTCGAGCTGACCGACGCTGATGATGTTGGCGGTGAGGCACGGGATGAAGTACGCGTTGACGAGGGCGCGATGCTTGCCGTTCTTGCACGCGAACAGAACCGTGCCGCAGCCTTCGATCCGGACGACGGAGCCGTCTCCGAACCTCACCGTGCCGGTGACGCCCGTGTCGAGGTCGGAGAACGCCGCCCGGGACCCCGTCATGTGATTGGTGGCCCCGGTGTCCAGGATCCAGCGCCGCGAATCCTGCTCCTCCGCACCACCGAGCGCCGCGAAGACCCCCTGCTCCACCAGCTCGACCACGCCGCTTGATGGAGTCGACCCAGTCGCGGTGGGAGGTGTTGGTGGCGGGACCAGAGTCGCTGCGCCTCCGACGGATCGCGACTCCGGTGGGGAATCACTGGGTGCCAGCGACAACGTGGTCGGGACGGTGGCGTCAGTCTCAAGAAGGAGCACCTCGGCCACATGGGCCTGTTGCTCATTTTTGGACTTGGTGCGGCATTCCCTGGCCCAGTGGCCGGTTTTTCCACAGCTCCGGCATTTGTCGCCGTTACGGTTCGGCGCAGACCCAGCTCCTTCCGAGCTCCCTCCGCCGTGACTTCGTCCTCTGCCGCCCCGGTGCTTGACTCGATTGCTCGAGCCGCCAGCGCCACGGAAGCCAGCTTGTTCTTTCTTCTTGTAGCGCTCGATCCACTCCTCCTTGGTGAGATAAAGCTTGCCTCCAGCGCTCGGGGAAGGCGAGGACGAAAGCTCCCCGGTATCCTCCGCCGCCTTGAGCCTGCCGGTCACCTCCTCCAATGACAATATGGAGATGTCAAGCAGAGTTTCAATGGAGAGAACGAGCTAGGTGAACCTGGGGCGAGCGACGCGCAGGTACTTCTCGACGACTTTGTTTGCAGGTTCGGGGTCGCCAAGGATGGCGAGCTGGTTGACGATGGCGGTGAGCCGCATGGCGAAATCCTCCACGGACTCCCCATCGCGGAACGCGATGGACTCGTACTCCGTGCGCACTGGCTTTTCGGATGCGTTCATCGCCGACCCGCATTGTCTTGATGCAATCCCACGCCTCCTTGGCCGACGCCTTGGTCGCCAGGGTCGAGATCATCTCGGGCGGGACTGCACTGCAGATGGCGTCCAACGCCATCCTGTCTTCGTGGAGCTCGACATCGCCTGGATCGATGGCGTCCCACAGACAGCGAGCCTGCAACTTGATCTTCATCAGCAAGGACCAGTCGTTGTAGTTCGTCTTCGATAGCATCGGGTATGATGCCGCTCCGCCGACCTCCTTCAGAACACGCTGGACGACAACCTCGCGCCCACCGGAGTCGCGGTGGCGGGGTCGTCCGCGTGACGGCGAGAGCGCGCGATACCTCCTCGGAGGCGTCCTTGAGTCGCGATCCGCCGGAGCCGACATGGCTCTGATACCACTTGTTAGGTTTCCCTAGATCACAAATGGAGACGCGAGCTGGAACATGCACGAGCGCGAGAAAGAACTGGACACAGAGGGATTTTGTGCTGCGATCAAGCTGCAGCGTTACTAGTTTCTCTTCTCCTTTTATAATGCAAGGCAAAGCAACGATGCAAATGAAACGATGCAACAGAATGAGAGCGTCGGAGCGCTTCTCGCGTCGTGGGTTTTGAACGTGTCCATTCCCACGACCGCAAGCTCCGTCGTATCGCGAGCTATTCTCGCCACTACGCGCACGGCGTGCATATACATACGTATACATGAACAGTACTGATACGTATTCGTGAGTAGTGCCATGCAGTCCCACGTACACAGGACCATGCACAAGAAAACAGGAAAGACTAACTAACTACATACAAGGTTTAACAACCAACACTCGCTTGACCCCACAGCAATAACCACGTTATGTACTGCAGTCTGCAGTAGCATATATGCCCAAGTTGCCTTTCCAAAAATATATGCTCAGGTGGCTTAAAGAAGTCGGGTGCGAGTTGCAAACTTGTAAATGACTAATAAGTTGGACTGGGTAGATGATAAGAACCCAGACAGACCTGATTGGTACCCACATTTTAAAAAGCATCATAAGTAATCGTGACCAGTCTTAGTATATAGATATGCAGTAAAGCAAGAACTACCAAAAGTATTAGTGGGGCACATACATGGTACAACTTAAACAGACATAAAGCCCATTGTTTATATCATGTCGGACTTCAAAATATTAGTGGTGCCATTCTAGCACTCAGATTTGATTGCCATCATCAAATGGCTACTAATAGTCTAATATATGCAGTATAAACACGTTATTTACTAGAATTTCTAGACATTCTGCTTTTGCGAAATTAATTTCCTGACAGGTAGTGTGGAAACTGTAGACTGGCAAATCGGCAATGGTAAGTAGCAATGTAACATGGGCAGAACAAGCTAAAAGGAACACCGGACACCGTCATACCTGACATCGGAAGAGATTGCGATGCTCAAATATGGTTCAATCTGCAGAGCTAGTGCGATCCATAAAAACCAAAGTGCGCGCCGCCATCAGTGCTTAAGTCACTGGAAAAATCTTCAGAGGGGTTCCGTGTCTGCCTCATTCACGCACGCCATCCACTTGGCTAGCTGCCTGGCTCCAAGTCCTTTTCTCTTCTCCCTCCCTCAGAAGCCATCTTGGCATTTCCACCAAGCGCGCTCCAAGAAGGCAAGAGACGTCTCCCATCTCCCGACCTCACCGCATGGAAACGGCCCATAGAGCAGCGGCCACACTAGTAGCGCTACGGCAGCACGCGGGCACAGCCAATTGCAGGCCCGGGGCAACCGGAGACGCCCCAACGCCCAGGCATTGCGTCGAGCACCTCGCGTGCATTACTGAGAGACCGTCAGCAAAGCCGCGCGCCTTGCTTCGGCATTTCGTCGAGCACCTCGCGTGCAGGTGCAGTGCAGGGGGCACTCCCGCGACGCTGAGAGCCCAAGCCCCAACACACCAACGCGACGCGAGATTGGATCAGACTCGGGTCCCGTCGTGCTCGATCGTCTCCTAGTCTTTGTCTTCCTGCACTCCTCTTTTGGTGCCGTAGTAGAGAAAGACCGAGTAATCAATCGCCGTGGTCGCCGTGTGGGACATGCGGGCGTAAACAGCGCAAGCTCGACTGCTGGGCTGCTGGAGTAGGTCTCTGTCTTTTTCAATGCTACAACAGGTATGTGAAGTTGTGAACATGCAAACTTGTCTGCCTTTTCAGTTGACTTGACTTGGGAGACTTAATTGCCCTTGGTCTTATTATTATGTCGTTGGGCCTTGTCTTATACCCACGAATTATTCTTTTTGATAACCTTTTGGTGTTGTCATATGCAATAATTATGGCATACTTTGAAGGTTAATTTGCCATCTACCATGAACTACTCAAAAAACCAATCCCCAGGTATGTTTGGTCGTAAGGAATACATATCCTACAAGCCTACAAATGGTAACCAAAAGTCTCAAGGCCTGTCCAACCAGGGCCTGAAACTGGGGTCAGCTTAGCACTACAATCTATACTTGGGACGTCTTAATTGCTAGTTGGGTAAGTAGTTTAATTAACAACTCTCTGACAGACATATATAACAAACATGTGCCTCTGCTCTGTTTTTCAAATCTATATTAGTACTGCTCATAGGTTGTTGGAGTGCTCTCTGAGTCCTGCCAGACTCGTGTTGATATTTTTTCGAAGTGCTAGGTCTCTGTCAGCAAAAATATCTACAGGCTGACATACTTTGCGATCACGATTGACCTGTTCAAACCGGCGGCATGACACTGCACACGGACCGTTTAGGCCCGGCCCTGTTGACCCATCTAGTTAAACGGGTCGTGTTGTGCCGGCCCTTAGGCTCAGCCGCTGATCCAGGAAAGACATGATACGCTGAGCTCATAGATCGTGTCTTGCTGGCCTAAGTATGATTAGCCCGATGGGACAGGATTAGCCTGTTTAGCCTATTTCGGCTCGAAAAAAATTGAAAAAAATGTAAAAATTTCGGAAAAATATAGAACTCAAAAATACAAATTAATTTCATTTTAAAAATATTTCTATATCCATAAAAAGAGACAAATATATTGAAAATGTAAGAATGAGCTTTATTAATGTTTAGATGTCTGTTTCGTTAAAAATTTTGCCAAGTAAAAACTCAATATAAGAAAATATTGGCGAAGAAAAAAGAGTACAACTTATAGCTATGCATATATCGATGTTCTAAGTATAGTTGTCTAGGTAAAGATTTTCGAATGTGTCCACCAATTCTGGATTTTCTAGAGAGTGTTAATCTCGTGCATCAGCTTATTCTCAGTCTTTCATAGTTAGAACTATCTCCACCATCTCACTTGTGAGACTTGTTCTTCTTTCCTCTAATATTCTTTCAGAGAGACTGAAAGTAGACTCAGAAGAACCATCGAGACAGGAACAGTTAACACATCTTATGCTAATAATATGGATAGCATTGGATATATTACCTTATAGCCATGCCACCATTGCAAAATTTTGAAGTGCCCTTCCTAGTAATCCGCGGTATCAATGTCTAGATACGTGGATAGTTCCACATTGCTATGGTGGACGCTGTGTCTTGCTTCAGAACTTAACGTTGTAGAACCTGATTTCCTAGAGGAAGAATATGCACCCCATATTTTGCCACACGCGGTTGTCTTCATACACTGGTGGCGTGATCGAGGTCATTGCAAGTGAACTCCTAAAACTTTAGTTCGTACTTTTGATAAACATTTGAAAATTTAGTACGAACATTTGAAAAATAGTTAGAATAATATATGCATGTAGTATCACTCAGAAGTTGGAGAACATTAGTGAATCCTCGAAGTTTAGCTCTCGGATATAAAATAAATGCAAATGTATATAGGAATGGGATATATTTCCAATATTTCAAATATTTAGTTTTCATAGCAATGATAGCCTCTTGTAGCACTATTTTATTTTCACGAGCCTTCAAATGACTAGCAAATTCAAGAATATTATGCACAATTAAAGAAGATGTTGGAAAATGTATTGCTAAAAGTTGTAAAAATGATAGTAACTTCTCAGCAACAAATTAATGATGCTCAGTCAATAGTGTATTATCGTCATGGTTGTGATAGTGCGTGCGAATAAAAATAGAAAATGTGCTCTTATATGGTAAATGTTCTTAACTATCATGTAAGCAGAGTTCCATCTTACTGGCATATACAAATCAAATTTTCTTAGATGTACATTCATTGCAATGCAAAAGTTCTTATATATTGCTATTCGTTTGTTAGAATGATTTAGGAAAGATATTGTATTGTAGAAAGCTTTAATATACAGTTCCAACCTCTTTATACCATATTTAACTATAATATTAATAATATGACAGGTGTAACGCTGATGTAGCAAGAAGGATTTAGTGTATGTACTAAATAACAGAGTGAGAATTGTTGGTGATATGCCCTAGAGGCAATCATAGAGATGATTGTACCACGTCTATGTTTACGAGTTATTGAATAAATATTATTCTGTTCCTTAAATGAATCATCGGTTATAAAGATTAACAAGTATGCGACTTGTTGATGAAGCTCTTTAACTTACATGATGTCATTCTAAATGTATCTTTGGTCGGATGTCACTGGTCAGAACACTAGTAATTTATCGACCAACACATGTATTGATTGATGACCATGTTTTACTGGTCATGGATATAGAGATATCGAATAAATAATGTGAACACATATTAGAGAACATGATGTTGGATTAACCCCACCTTGAGACACTATTGAGATTGTTATGATTTTTTGTGTCATCAGTTGGTATCAAGCAATGATGATGTATAATCCTTAGACCTGAGATCAGCATGGTTCCCTACATGTGTAATAGCATATTTAGGGGTTGCCAAACGCTACTCTGTAACTGGGTACTTATAAAGGTAGCTTTTAAGTATGCTACGAAACATGAGGAGGGATTTGATATAATACCCCGGAACGCTTTAGAAAGAGAACGAAAGGGATTAGTGGGGTTTTCTGAAATTTAACCCTGGTGAGTACCTATGCGTAATTTATTATAAGGGGATACGTGAAAATGGGACAATTTGGACTTTTTAGAGAGGAGTCGTTTCTTGGAACAGGTCCTGCGGGAGGAGCTGATTCATGCCAGGGAAACATGGGGAGAGAAATCAGAAACCAGAAATTAAACCCTAGCTATTTCTTTCCGTGTGCCGCCTCATTGCTCCAGCCGCCACAGGGGAAAAAAACGCCGCGTCTAGCCGCCTCAATTCTCCAGCCGCGGTGCTGCCATTTACGTGTGGCTACATTGCTGCCGCTGCCGCGTGACCCTGCTGTTCGCCCGTATTTTTTTCAATTTAACCCTTTTTTCGTTAAAACTCCACATTTATACCCCTGCTCGCCTTATTTCCGATTTTGGACCGGGTCGGCGCCGTGACTCACGCGCCGAGCTAACATTAGCTCGCGCCATGACTCATGGCGCCAGCCAGTGAGTCATGCCGCGTGGCGGTACCTCTGGCCGTGTTAGCTCGGCTGCGTGCGCGTGAGTCATGCTGCGTGACTCGCCGCGCCATGAGTCATGGCGCCGAAGTGTTAGCTCGCGCCGTGAGTCACGGCGCCCCGGGTCCAAAATCGAAATAAGACGAGCGGTATAAATGTGGAGTTTTAACGAAAAAAAAGGTTAAATTGAAAAAAATTCAGGCTGTTCGCCAACCGAAGCCAACGCGCGTGGGAGCTCGATCGACGCGTGACACCCGGTTGATTGCCGCCCTATGTGCGGGTGCACCTGCTGCTTGGCCCTTGCCGCTGCTGGGTGAGACGTGCACCTGCTGCCTACCGCTCCTTGCATGCACGCATGCATGTGGTTTTTTTGTTTTTCTGCCGCAAGCAAGCCTGCTGCTAGCTACTAGATAATTGAGGCTTGTTGTTTTGTATGGCTACGTGAAGCTTCAACAGTGGTAGAAGAGAAAGAAAGCAAAGAGGAAAAGGAAAGGAAGAGAAAAAAAAAAAGAGGAAGAAAAAGAAGAATCTTGACCGTTCAGGATCTCCTCATGGAGATCTGAGTCATTTAAGACCTCCCCTCTTTTAGATCTTATCGTTGAGGACCTCCCTATGGAGATCTTGACCGTCCAGGACCTCGTCTGGTAGATCTTGGCCGTCCAGGACCGCCCCTCTTTTAAATCGTGTCATTTAGGACCTCCTCCGAGTAAATCTTGACCGTCCAGGATCTCCTCTTGGAGATCTGAGCCGTTCAGGACCTCCTCTGGTAGATCTTTAACCGTAGGACCTCCCCTGCAGTTCTAGACCGTCAGATCTTGATCTAACGGTCTAGACCTCATCAGCACGTTAGGAGTTCTAACATTCCGATCCCTCTGAGCCGTCCATTTCTAGATCTGCGGCTCAGAGCACGTGAACGTTCGGACCGCCGAACGTCCCCTTCGGTGTGGATCGTTGGATCTTGATCCAACGATGGGCACTATAGGCTGCACACGCGACTGTGTTCCAGTGCACGTGGGCCGTGGGATTCTATATCGACAGTCCACGTTTGTCGACGTATTTTCCGTGAGTTAAGTTTGTTTAATTTCCGATAAGCTTTTATTTGTCAACTGAAAATAGTATTAGACTTCAAAATTTCATAACTAATTCTTTTCAACTCCATTTCAGATGATTCAAATTGTGTTAAATTTCTGTTTAATTGAACTTTAATCTAAAAATGTGTTTAGACACTATTCTGTATTAGAAAATTCTATAAATTGTATTAACTTGCTTTAGCATTAATTATTGTTCTAAGAAATTCATTGAACTTGTAAAATGCAAAAATAATTCTCTGCAACTCCAAATTTAGTAAAAAAAGAAGTGTTAGGATCCTCTGGTAATGTACTTTAGTATAGAATAGGTTTTCATTATGCCATTGTTTCTAAAAAATGCCATGCTCTAGTTTCATAACTAAGAAAAATTATAAGTAATTCAATTTAACTTCAAATGAAGTGAACCCAATTTTGCTGTTCTTAGGATGCCATTATCTGCCCACCATAAAAATTTCATTTTCAAAAACTTTCTGGAAATTTGTGTGATGAACAGTAACAGAAAGCAATTAAATTGAATTTTCTAGCTGAAAGAAAATATTTAGGCAATAACTTTTGCATGCTTAGTCCAAATCGAGTGGTTCTTGTTGCTAAATTCATTTAAAATCATGATCTTCCTGCTGTGTAAATTTCATAGAATTTGGATGACTTTGGTTTTTGAATCTTTTTCGGTGTTCTTCGTTCTTATTGGATTTTCGTATTCTTGCGACAGGTTCCGAAGAATTTGTTGAACCTGAGAGTAATCCTCTGCAGCAAAAGAACTACCAGCAAGGCAAGCAGGTGTAGCATCATTTTATCATATTGCTTCTATTATTTTCAAAGTCTAATATCTTGTTTGCAAAGTCTATGTATGCATTGCTATTTTGCTGTTAAACTATTGTCGATTAGTTGACCCATTCGATGCATAATCTGTAGGTAAATTTTTATCCTCTACTACTGAGCCTAGGATTATCTTGCTGTGATTTAGGATTCGTTGGATGAGCCCTTGTCACTTAGTAGTTTACGAGTTAATGTAGCTTAGTCACACTTAGCTATCGGTAGAATTGGACGGTTGTCGACTTAGTCGATAACCTTGATCACACAAAAACTTATTATGACTTTATATTTAGCACCTTGTGCTATGTTTAATTGAGAAAATTAAAACTGAAAATAAAATGTTTTAGACTTGGGCACAATGGTAAGATGATGTGCTTTTGGGTGTGAATGGTTGGTGCCCGAGTCAACAAGGACCGAACATCTTGTTACACTAAACCAAGCATGTTTGCGTGCTAACCACACTAGAGAGTATGAGACCTCTCTTGACTTAGTACTTTGGTGTGTGTTAGCTCCGAGTCGCAGGAGGTTGTGTCGGAGGGAAGATGTTTGGGAGCATTGTAGTTGTCCGAAAGCTCTACCCCTTGTGGGTAGTTGACTTTCGGCTTTAAAATGTAGCGTATGGGTTTCTATCCATACGAGCGGCTCGTATTTGATGCACAATATTGGAAATGTCTCGTAGGACTTAGCCGTGCCGGCATACCTTTGGAAGTGTGCTTAATCATGTGGCCAAAAGACGGTCTGAAGTGTGGGTAAATTGGTATACCCCTACAAAGTTAAACTATTCGAATAGCCAAGTCCTTGGTTATGGACACGCTTGGGGAGGTCATTCGAGAGTTAGACTATAATCTTTTCATTAAAACTTGAACTTGGGTGGTACGAATGGGTAATTCGTGCTATGTTGTGGTGGCTATTGGGTTAGTCATTTCTAGGTTGTTATTCATGTTACTTATTGTTATCTCGCTGTTATCTCAACAATTAAAAACCGATTTGATAAATTGTCTTCAATCTATTACATTATTGCAAATGAAAATTGCTTTATACGTCCAATTAACCATCTCCTTTGTTACAACTTGCATGTAGCTATGTATAGACTTGTTACTCGTAAGTCTTACGAGTACACTTTTGTACTCAACTGCATTGCTTTATTATTGTAGAGGAGGAAGTGGATCCCTAAGGGATCGACTTTTGTGAGTTTTGCTGCGGTGGGGGTGACTAGCTTGGCGGCCCGATCGGTTGCCTTGTGGGTTATTGGCTAACCGGTTGGTTTTTGTTTATAGCCATCTTATGGTATTTTGCTTTCGCTGTTAACTCTATTATTTTGTTATCATTTGGCCGGTCGGCCCTTGTTGTAATAACTCTATATTATGTATGTCTTTTGCTAGACTTGATATTGTGAGTTGTATGGAAATGATGCATGATTTTGTAAAGATGTATCTGTGCTGCAATTCTGAGAAGCACATGTCCATCGAGGCTTAGGATATTTAATTGGTAATACTAGAACCAGCTGGAGGTTAAGTATTACGAGTTAAATACCCCGGGTTCTTACAAAGTTGGTATCAGAGCCATACTGACCATAGAAACCCCTAGCTTGGTCGCCTTAGGATGTTTTGAAAAACTTAGTTTCAAAGTATCAAATGGTTTATGAAAACCTAAGTAAGTTCTCAGATTTTTCTCCTTATCTATCTTAGCTTGCTCACCTTACCTTGCTTTGTTTGAATTTGAGAAGTTGATTTCCTCTCATCTTCTTTCAAAGATAGTTGTTATCGGTTAATTTGGGTTTTGGGGAAAACCAATGAGAATTATAATTTGAAGCGTTGGCTGCCTTTTGGTAGAGAATGGGAGTGTTTGGAGTGGATTCAAATCTGACAGCAAGCATCAAATCCGGATAGCAAGTCGCTAGTTAGTGAATAAGGTAGATAATGAGAGGTTAATCCAACAAAAACTTGTGGGAATAAAAGGGTAAGAAGTGATATGAGTTGGCTAAGTATCTAACACCCTCTTAGATGGTTTACCTTGCCCTTTAGCTGTGTTAGAACTGGAGTTGTGCTCTGAAATTTTACCTTCTCAACCGATTGCTCATCCTTTCCATACGGGTTAGTCGTGCCAAGAAGTTGATTTTGTGTCCTAAGGTTTTATGCTGGTTTTGGTGCCTATTTTCAAGCCTTTGGAGTTGTTCTTTGGTGTGTTAATTGTCTTCTTTGCCTTTAGTATTCGGGTTCGTTGCTAACCTATCTTAGTGGAATAGGATGGCTGGAAGAACTCACAGCGGACAGAGTCAGCCAGCTGGTCATGATGAGGAGATCCCACCTCCTCCGACCATGGCTGAGGTTCTCTCTCAAATCGAGCGGAATCGGATGGATCAGACGCGGATCTTGGAGGTTATTGCGAGGAATACCTCCACTCTCTCTGGTTCCTCCGGATCAGGGGGAGGAGGTGGGCATCAGTCACAGGGGGGACTCTCGGAGTTCCTTCGCACCCAGCCGCCCACTTTCTCCCGATCTGAGGACCCACTTGACGCCGACGATTGGTTGTGTCTGGTTGAGCGGAAGCTCAACATTGCTCAGTGCCAGGATTAGGAGAAGGCACTCTTTGCATCCCATCAGCTGGAGGGTGCAACACTCTCTTGGTGGGAGAACTTTCTCGCCATGCAACCCGCGGGCCACGTCGTCACTTGGGAGGAGTTTCGTACTGCCTTCTGTCGGGCTCATGTCCCCACCGGCTTGATGAAGCTCAAGAAGAAGGAGTTTCTTGCGCTCAAGCAAGGGTGCTGGTTTGTGATGGAGTTCTTGCATGAGTTCAACCACCTGGCTCGGTAAGCTTCTGAGGAGGTGTCCACTGATGAAGCCAAGCAGGAGAAATTCATGGAGGGTTTGTCCGAGGAGCTGCAGGACAAGTTCTCGATCGTTGACTTCCCCGACTTCCAGACTTTGGCCGGCAAGGCCATTGTCGCCGAGCACAAGGCGAGAGCGTTGGGAAAGTCCTGCAAGCTCAAGTGGGAGGCCTAGTAGTCAGCTCGGGCCGGCCTTCCTCGTCCCTGTGTTGGGCCAGCCACGGTGGCCCATTCTCAGGCTCCACCACCACCGAGATCGTCGGCACCAGCTCCTCATCCTTCGCAGGCCGTGTTTCAGCAACATGTACCTGTGGTTCAGCAAGGTGGCCTCCGCAATCCGGCTGCCGAGGTCACTTGCTTCTTCTGCCACAACAAGGGTCACTATGCGAATACTTACCCTAAGAAGACTAGAGCGGCCCCTCATCCTAATGGAGGACGCGGGCAAGGAAGCAGTCATCCCCTAGACCAGAAGACTATCTAGAAGACCCAGGGCGTGGGAAGTGGTCGATTCAACCACATGTCGGCCGAGGAGGCGCAGGAGGCACCCGACGTTGTGTTGGGTACGCTTCTTGTCAACTCTCGCCCTGTTGCAGTTTTGTTCGATTCAGGAGCTTCGCATTCCTTTATTTCAAAGTCTTTTGCTGCTGCTAGTGATCTTCACATTGTTCCTTTGGTTGTTCCTTTGCTCATTCGTTCTCCAGGTTCGAAAATGAGAGCTGATCAAGAATACCGGGGTGTCTCCATTGAAGTCGAAGGAGTATAATTCTTGGCAAACCTTATCCTACTCAACTCAGCGAGTCTGGATGTGATTCTTGGCATGGATTGGTTGTCTCAACATTTGTGGCAAATCGATTGTGTCAAGAAGGTCGTCTACCTCACAAGTCCCTCGAGCGAACATGTTGGGTTTTTGCCACAGTTGCAAGGGCCGCATCTCTGCGCACTTGAAGTGAAGCCAGCTTTGGAAATTTAGGATGTCCCAACAGTGTGTGACTTCACGGATGTTTTCCCTGAAGATTTGCCTGAGATGCCTCTAGTTCGAGACCTTGAGTTTGTCATCGAGTTGCTGTCCTGGCATCGCCCCATTTCAAGAGGTGTGCATCGAATGCCTCCTAATGAGTTGGAGGAGTTGAAGAAGCAACTAGGTGAGCTCCAAGAGAAGTGTTTCTTCTGTCCTAGCTCATCTCCTTGGGGTTGTCCAATAATCTTTGTGAAGAAGAAGGATAAGACTTTGCGCATGTGCGTTGATTACCGTCCGCTTAATGAGGTGACGGTAAAGAACAAGTACCCTTTGCCCCGCATCGACGATCTTTTTGACCAGCTGACCGGAGCTCGGGTATTCTCCAAGATTGATTTGAGATTGGGGTATCATCAAGTCAAGATCAGATCTGAAGATATTCCGAAGACGGCTTTCTCTACTCGTTATGGCTTATATGAGTACACCGTCATGTCTTTTGGCTTAACCAATACTCCTGCCCTATTCATGAATCTTATAAATTCAGTATTCAAGGAGTTTCTGGATAAGTTTGTGGTGGTCTTCATTGATGATATTCTTATCTACTCCAAGAATGATGAAGAGCATGCTGAGCATTTGAAGCTTGCATTGGGAAAGCTACGTGAGCACCAGCTGTATGCGAAGTTCAGCAAGTGCGAGTTCTGGTTGAAGGAAGTGACATTCTTGGGCCATGTTCTTTCAGCGGGAGGTATAGCCGTGGATCCTATCAAGGTCAGTGATGTGCTCTCGTGGGGATCAGCTCAAGTCGTGTAATATCCCCAATTTAATTAATGGGATTTGGTATGCTTATTATCAGCATGCTTGACTTTTTGGAATCTTTTGCATAATATTTTGCATTTGGAAATTTATCAAACAAATTAAACATACACTTCAAATTTAAAACTCCAAATAAAAACAGGAACAAAAACCTTTGATCATCATCTTAAAATAATTTATTCAAATACTATATTAATTATCATAATTTAATATAATTTTTCCCAAATTTTTGGAACTCAAATCAACCCCCAGAAAATTCAAACACCGTTAAAAGACCTAGACTAAGTTTGATTTTATTTTACACAAGTTATTTTATGAACAATGACTTTGATAATTTTTATAAATACTAGGTTATCCCAGGAGCACTCATGAATTAATTCAGAATTTATAGAATTTTATTTCTATATTTAAAGCCTCAGTCAAACCTTCTACTTAATTGGTCAAATCTGTATTCTAAACTCAGGCTCGCACTGTTGTTTTGACTCGAGCCCACCATATTCGACCGGCGAACTGTTTTGACCGAACCAACTTAGTGCACCGACCCAACCAGCCCTAATCTGGACCGTCAATTCTCAATCGGTCGGTCCACGACGCCACGCCGCACCGCACTCTCCTCGCCTGTGACTCTGATCGCTCGGCCCCACCGGTCAGGGGCGTCTTCCTCCTCCCGTTGGCTCGGGCAGAGCTTCACTGCCACGCACCCGCAGCGCTCTGAGCCGCCTCCATCAATGCGAGCGACGTCGTTCACCCACTGCCCGTCGCGACCAGTCCGGAAGCACCGCACACTCACGCCGCTTCTTTCTCCGTCCCCATTCTCGCACAAAACCGCCTCTGTGCCCTCCTTGGCTCCCACTTCTCTCTTCGGCCGTGGGAGAGAAGGAGGCTTTGAGCCCTCCTCCGTCTCGGTAAGCGCCGCCGCGATAGTGCATTCTCTTCCTCTTTCGGCACCTTTTCCATTTTTGCTAACCCGAGCCCCTCATTCGCAGTATATCTCTCGGAACGCCGCCGTGCTCCCACTGCCTCCAGAGCGCGCCCCGAAGGCCACCGTCGGGTCTACCTTCGTCATCTTCGTGTCCGGTGAGCCCTTGTCCTCGTATAAAAGGCATATTGTGTCCTAGGTCACGAGTGATCTTTCCCCTCATTCAATGTTCGCTTTCACTGCAGTACAATCGGATTTGGGAATTCATCCTTTCGGCCAAGAACACCCCCTTCAGCCCCTTTGCCCATCTGGTGAGTTAGTTTCCGATTCCATGCATTGACACCATCTTCACAACCTCCTCTAGCTTACCCTACCACCCTTTCTCAGATTTGTTGCCCAGGGAGCTCTCCCCTCTTGAAACCTCCGCCACCGCGGCCATTATCGACGTCTAGCCGCATCAGAGCTTCTCCGGTCTCCTTGTCACCTCGGTAAGCTTCAATGCACCTCATCTTAGCTTTTGCGCACGCTGGATTGCACATGAGCTCTTTATGCACATGCATGTACACCGAAGCGCGCCGCTTCTCCACGCCGCGCTGCGCTAGGATCGCCGCCGCCAAATTCGCCACCAGTCGACCGCCTTGCTATTGTGGTTCCATCCGGCTCTTGGATCGCGCGTCAGAGGCTACAACGCCGCAAGCCGCAGTGCAAGCGCGAGCAGAGCTCCGCTTGTCGGACATCCGACAGGTCCTATAGCCGGTCATTAGGGATTAATGGCAGTGATTAGTAGTTAATGAATCAATTTTTGTCAGAAAATTATTAGTTAACTGAGTTAGGGATTAATGGTAGAGTGTGACATGCGGGCCCGTCTAGCCAGTTAAGTGGATGTGTACGCTTGCATGTACGTTTTCCCTTCAGGCAAACGTATATTTGAATACTTAGAACAAGTTTACGTCTCTTGATTTAGAAGATGTATTCCACGAAATACGCCTTCAGCTAGTTTTCGGCCGAGACCAAGTCCTTGTTGACCGGGTCAGACCCTTGACCCCGGTCCCGCTTGTCAGTGACTAGGGCTAGCCCAGCCTCGGTAGAAAAAGTATTTGGTACTTAAGAAAAAGCTGGAATACATTTATTTGTACACTGAAAAATACATTTAACTTCTAAAATCCATATTTAATTCAAATCAACTCCTAAATTAATGAAACCAGTTTTGATATTTTCATATTATGTGAATTTTATTTTAAAATAGGTTTCAAACATGTCTCTGTAGCAGAGAGTGTAGTTTTGTAAAAATGACCCATAACTCTATTATTTTTACAATAAGAAAAAGGCTTTTAACTTCTAAAATACATAACTATTTCGTTTTAACTCCAAAAATAGTGAAACCACTTTTGATAATTTTCATTTTAAGTGAACTTATTTTTAAAAATGGTTTCAGTCATACCTCTAGCACATAAGATATATTTTGTGGAAATTGATCCCAAAATGAATTATTTTTATATTGTAAAATGCTGATAACTTTAGAAATCAATAACTAAATCATGAAAACTCCAATTGAAGCAAACTCAACTGTTTTGAACTTATAATAATATTGCCTATTTATCCATGTAATCCATGTACTCACCACTGCTCTACAAATTTTCATCTCATAATTAAATTATCGGAATTAAGGCGTATTAAAATCTGAAATTCAAACCGCCATAACTTTCACATACTAAATCCAAATGGGATGAATCTTTCACCATAATTCTTATAAAATCATAATCTACCTACTGTATAAATTTCATACATTTTTTAGCATGTTGAAGTTCTGGCTTTATTTGATATTTATTGCAATATCGCCTTTCATTAGGTTTTCGACGATAACGATATATTCGTGAGAGTATTATGAGTATAACCTGAGATTGAACAAGTGATACAGCAAAGGTGCGAGCACCCTCCTCTTGATCATATTGATCCCAGAGTTTTATTATCGCAATTGCATGCTATTTTGAAATATATGTTTATGGGTAGAAGTAGTGAATATCCTCATTGCTGCATTAGCCCTCCTTGAAGGAAAATTTGATCATATACCCTCCCATTAGATGGAAATTCAGGATTTACCCTCCTGGCCCACATGTCATTGACCTACGGTGACCCCACATGTCATTGAGGTGGGAGGGTAAATCCTGAAATCCTGAAATTCAGGGAGGGTATATGATCCAATCCCCCCTCCTTGAATGTTGATTACCCTTTTACCTTGAATGACTAAGGTTATATGTTATATGGGTTGTTTGCTAGTTTGTAGAACGATGCTTAGCCATGCTAGTAGTTGTAACCGAAAGCGGTTGATGGAGCTAGTCCATCGGCCGGTGGATTGAATTGAATATTGATGAAATCTGAGGATTATATGGATTGAATTATTTTGATATTGAGGGTTGTATCCATATCTTCGTATCTGGGGTTTGTGGACATGTTGAGCTTTTTATGTTCTTAACTTGGACGGGTGTAGGTTGATGATGAATTACTATTGTTGTTATGGAATTGTGTAGCCCCGTCTGAGTGATTAAGGACCGGTCTGTGGTGTGATGAACCAAGTCTTACGTGCAACCACACGCCGGGATAATGGCGAAGGCTTGACTTAATAATTTGTTGTGTGTTAGCTATCAAAACACAATGGGATTGACAATTGTTATTGTTATGTATTTAATTGTTCTTTTGGTCAATCTCGCGGGGGCATGTTAAGGGTCGCCTTACTTGTTCTTAAGGGTCTCTTGTTTGATTGGGACTTACTTATGCAACGGGGTTTCCCCCTATGGTTCAGGCGACTATACTGTCTGCCATGGGACTATCCTCGGGTGGTTTGATAGTTAGGACATAACATTGTAACGGCCTCGTTATGATTTCTTAGTCACACTCCTTCGGAAGAGTGCATGGCGACAGTATAAGGTATTCATATCATGTGGGTAAAGCTGTACAACCCTGCAGAGTAACTAAATCTATTCGAATAGCCTCGTCCTAGGTTATGGACAACACTTGTGGGAAAGCAGGCACAGTTAGTCTTTTGGAAAATTAAGTTTGGGCTATGGTTGGGAATGTTATGTCTTTTTGTTAATTTGTTCAAATCTGAAATTATTTCATGGACGCGTAGTTTGCGCATTAATTTTGTTGGGAAATGATTTGTGCCACGAATGAGATGTTTGTGTGTTGATTATATTTGGAGAGTATACCATTGATGATCATTACTTACTATTAATAAATGTTTTCTAAATGTTTTACAAAGGGCAAGTTAGAATCTTTTATCTATATGCAAAACTTGCTTTATGCTGAAAACTGACTAGTGTAGTAGCCTTCCTTTGATACTTACATGCATCTTTATTTCTTTTGAAAGTCTCATGAGTACAACTTTGTACTCTAACAAAGATGTCTATTTGTTCAGGTGAGAACGACGGGTGCAACGACTTTAACTCTAGTTGGTTGCTTGTGGGATTGTGGGCATACCAACTCGGTTATTCCCTTTTAATTTTAAGTTTATCTTCTGCTGCAATTTATTTATGTTAATTAGATTTGGCCGATCGACCCTCTTATGCAACCTTGTACTATAAGGTTCTATTTAAATGATGCTGTAATTGATTCTTTTATTCTTGTACATTGTGTATGGATGTGATTGCAATGTTGTGTACTAGGATATGTGCATGTTAGCCACTGATCCTTGGGAGCTAGCATGTGACACATATCCGGGTCACTCGGAATCGTGTTCGTCTCACGTTAAGTGTTGCGTTTACGGCGTAATCACTTAGCTTGATACGGATCCGATCTCGGGGGTCCTCACAAGTCGGTCACTGATGTGCAGAGTTTTCTTGGTTTAGCGGGATACTATCGTCGCTTTATCGAGAACTTCTCCAAGATCGCAAAGCCGATGACTGAGTTGCTCAAGAAGGATAAGAAATTTGTGTGGTCCGCTGCTTGTGATGAGAGTTTTCAGGAACTCAAGAAGCGTTTGACTTCAGACCCGGTTCTTGTTCTTCCCGATGTCCACGAGAGCTTCGATATCTTTTACGATGCTTATCATCAGGGACTCGGTTGTGTTCTTATGCAGGAAGGCAAGGTAGTGGCCTATGCATCAAGACAGTTGAGGCCTCATGAACTCAACTATCCAACCCATAACTTGGAATTAGCTGCTGTGGTTCATGCACTCAAGATTTGACGGCATTACTTAATTGGTAATCATTGTGAAGTGTATTCGAATCACAAAAGTTTGAAGTATTTGTTCACCCAACCAGATCTGAACCTTAGGCAAAGAAAGTGGTTGGAATTGATCAAAGACTATGACATGGGTATCCAGTACCATCCGGGCAAGGCCAATGTTGTTGCCGATGCACTTAGTCGGAAGGTGTATTACAATACCTTAATGCTCTAGGAGTAGCAGCCTGCCCTTCTTGAAGAATTTCAGCGGCTCAATTTGGAGGTTGTTGAGCATGGTTTCCTTGCTACCTTGGTTGTGCAACTAACCTTGGTGGATCAAATCAAGGTCGCGCAGTAATTGGACTTTGGTGTGGATCAAATCAAGAAGAACATCAAGAACGGGACAGCTAAGTGTTTCTCAGAGGATGAGCATGGTTTTGTGTGGTTTGGCCAGCGCCTTGTGGTTCCTAAAGTCATGGAATTGCGGGATTTGATTCTCCGCGAAGCCCATGATTCCCCCTTGTCCATTCATCCTGGGGCCACAAAAATGTACCAAGACCTTCGTCAAAGATTCTGGTGGACCCGAATAAAGTGCGAGATTGCCAGGTTTGTTGCCGAGTGCTACATGTGCTGTCGTATTAAGGCCGAGCATCAGTGTCCAGCAGGCCTTCTTCAGCCTTTGCTAGTGCCTGAGTGGAAGTGGGATTCCGCCGGCATGGATTTTATCACTGGTCTGCCCCGCTCGTCAAAAGGGGATGATGTCATCTGGGTTGTCATTGATCGGTTGACTAAAGTAGCACATTTCCTCCCTGTCAAGACTCAGCTTCGCGTGGGTCCCTTAGCCGAGCTCTATGTTTCAAGGATTGCGAGCTTGCATGGTGTGTGTAACATCCCAAGGTTATGTTACCAAAATTAAAATAAAATAAAATAATTATTTTATTGAATTTTCTGAAATTTGATAGAGTTCCATTGCTTTATTTGAATTTCTGAAATTTTAAAAATCAAAATTTAAAATTTATTTGAAGTTCTATTTGATTTAATTTGAAAAATAAAAATTTACTTAAATTCTAGGATTTTCTGAAAATTTTAAAAAGTTTTTTCCTAAATATTTTAAAGCCAAAATAATTTATTTGCAAAATTTAAAAGCCAACTTTAAGTTGGTAATAATTTTATTAAGTCCAAAATAAGTATGGAAATTTCTGTGAATTTTTCCATAATTTTTGGAAATTATTCACTATTTTCTAAAGCCTAAATGAATTGCTGGAATTAAATTAATAGGAAAATCAATTAAAAATCTAGGTTAAAACCTCGGGCCGAAACATCCTTGGCCCATCTCTTTCCCCCCGGCTTGACCCGGCCTCCAGCACGCCCATCTCCCGCTGCCTCTCTCTCTCGCCCCGCCGCCCGATCCCCATCGGACGGCATCCAAATCCCCACGCCACCCCGCCATCTCCGCACCTTCGGATGAGGATCGGACAGCCCGTGGCCATCTTCTCCCCCACGCCCATCTTCTCCGCCCAGCCGCGCCCGAGCTCCGCCTCTCCGCCGCGCTGAGTCCGTCAAACACCACCATCCCGCCCCTTTTTCACGCGCGGACGTGCGCATCGGATTCCCCGCATCACGTCGCGCCCGTTCCCGCTCGTTGCCCCTTATTTCGCGCACGATTTCGCCGGTTCGTCCACGCGCCTAACCGCCGCCGTGATTTTTGCCGCCACGATCTCCCACCTCCGGCTTCCTCCGACCCTATAAAGGCGCACGAGATCGCTTCTTCTCCTCGGCCGCCCACCACCCACTCTCTACCTCTCCGCCCTAGCCTGGAATGGCCGTGGAAGCTCGCCAGCAGAGCTTCACTGCACCGCCCCTAGCGCCGCCGTCACCGCCGCCATGTCCTCGCCGACGCTACCATCAGCTTCGCCGCGACTTCGGCGACCCGGTGCGCACACCCGCCTCGCCGAAGCACCACCCGAGCCCCCGCGCTGCCGTGAGCCATTTTGCGCCACCACCTCTCACCTTACCGTTGGCGTTACTCCCACGCACTCGCGTCGCCACGGTGAGCAATGCACTCCCCGCACTCTCCTCTATCTTTTGCCGCCCTCGCCGGACCTCGCCGGGCCGCCGTCCGCCGGCGCCCTAGGCACCCGAGCCACCGCCGGTTCCGCCGACGCGTGGCATCGCCACTGTTGCCACCCGCGCCTGGGCCGCCACTAGTGCACCCACACCTACGTGGCTGCCTGCATGGCACCACGCCGAAGACACACCGCCAAGACGCCTCACGGCCATCGCTCCATACACCGGGTTCACCGTGGGCGTTGACCATCTCGTGGACCAAGTCCATTGACTGAGGGCCCACATGTCAGTCACTATTGTTTTTCCGTAGGAAAATAAATCAGCCGAAATTCAATATTCCCAGCCAGTGACGTCAGCATTGCGCAATAAAAGGCTTTTTCTTTAGAAAAATAATTCAAGAAATTCTGTTAAAATCAGATTTAGGGTTTTTAATAGATTTAAACTTAGAAAATTCATATCTTTTGAATCCCAACTCCAAATTGGGTGTTTCAAATTGCAAAATTTGTATAAAATCATTATCTAGCTAACTAAACCAAAATTATTTAATTTTGAGTTCATTTGACCACAAATTCCTTTAAACCCTAAATCTAACATTTCATGTAAATTCAAACTTCAAAAGCCCGCATCTTTTGCATCCGAACTCCGATTGAGCCCATTCAAATTTCTAAATTTATATAAATTCAAGATCTAGCCAACTAAACCAAAATTATTCAATTTGGATTTTATTGGAAACTTATTTGAATTTAGTTTGAATTTGGCTTATTTTCGCGTATAGATTTCGATGACTTCGGAAAGTCAAATTTCGACGTCGTTGAAGAGCACATAAGAGGATTGATTTTGACTGTATGATCATCGTGATTGTACACATAGACTACCTGGAGAAAGTACTTGTGAGTACTAGGTGACCTGTTAAGAAAAACAACATCACCTCAGTATTAGTTGATCTGTTCACCTCAAGCGAGGCAAGTTACATTCTTGATCATATTTGCACCCATTATTTAAAATTATTTAAATTCTGTTTTAAATAATTATTGCATGCTTATTTATATTCAGTAATTTAAATTCCTGTTTTAAATTTATAGTTATGCCTAAAATCCTTTGTATGACCAATTTTGATAATTGAATCAAATATGTTGTCACCCTAGTCTACACCTGGTTGATACGATAGTATGAACTGGGATCATTTTGGAAAGTATTGTGCTTAGCCATGCTTATAGACCAAATATGTTTCATTTGGGGAATTTCAGCCAAATATCAACTGTTGTTTAAATTGTACCCTTGGCATTGGTGTGTCATGGGAGTTTTGTAAATGACTTTATAAAATAAAACAAAATGATGGTTTGGACTTGGGCGAATTGGTTGTCTGGTGGGTGCAGGTTTATGCACGGGCTCAACTGGGTAGGTTGAAGCCTGTGTTCGTTGGTTGTCACCAGTCGATTAAGGACCGGTCTTGAGCCGCATCTTGCTAAGCCACATCGTACTACCACATGTCTTGTATGGGCAGGACCTGGCTAATTAATTTGCAAAGATCCATCATGGTCGTTCCTATTGATGCGGTGGGTAATCTTTCATGACTTTTGTTAGTCCCACCTAGCGCAAGAGGGGGCCTGAACTCTGCGGGCGGGTAGTCCAAAGGGGGCGAAACCTTAGCAAGGGAGGACTATGGTGGAATGATGCATTGTAAAGGCCTTGACATGTGCTCTAGACTGCTTACCTAAGGTAGTGAGCGGTGGTATCGACGGATACCAAACAACTAGAGAATTCATGTCTTGTGGGTAAAGTTGTACAACCTCTGCAGAGTGTAAAACTATTCGAATAGCTGTGTCCACGGTCATGGACATGCTGGCAAAGCCACTCAAAGTTAGACTTTGATTTCAAAATATTTTTGTAAAACAGTTTGGCATGGATGGGTGTCCATGAGAAAAGTTATGGGTTGAAGCCCCGGGTTGGTGCCCGTGTTTATGTTGGTGTTAGGTTGGAGCCTACACTATCTTTATCAATTCAAAATCAATTTTAGATTTTATAAAACTTGAGCTTTTAAACTTAGTATGGTATTTAATGTCAAATGCTGTTTTTGCACAAATAACCCTATAAGCCATCCTATGTTACATCCATTTATGCATATCATTATGTTATTTGACAGGTGTAACTTGCGAGCACGGAAGTTGTGCTCATTCTTGCTTTATGCAAACAAAATTTCAGAGGAGAAGGACTTCGCTTCAAGTGTGGATCGTGACGACTAGGCCGCTACCCCAGTTGATTGCCTGTGGCAGATTGCTGGACCCTACTACTTCTTCATCGTCTTCCGCTGTGTTTATTTAATATTGCCCTGTAAGGCTATCTCGTAATCAACTCTTTTGTTATTTAATAACTTTTAACGTTTATGGTTGTGTTATCACATTTGTTTACTGTGTGAGCTAGCCACTGATCATGGGACTAGTTCAGTTATGCACAGAAGATCTGGGATGTTAATCCCGGGGTCTTACAGTGTGCCAAAGACGATTGTTTCTGATCGTGGTGCGCTATTTACCTCTCGGTTTTGGCATAGCTTGCAAGAGGCTATGGGGACTCGTCTTTCATTCAGCATAGCTTTTCATCCCCAAACTGATGGCCAGACAAAGAGAGTCAACCAAGTCTTGGAAGACATGCTCCGTGCTTGTGTTCTTTCCTATGGAAAGAAGTGAGAGAAGTACCCGCCATTCGCCGAATTCTCCTACAACAACAGTTTCCAAGCCAGTCTCGGCATGGCACCTTTTGAGGCCTTGTATGGGAGAAAGTGCCTAACCCCATTGAACTGGTCAGAGACTGGTGAGAGACAGTTCTTCGGCCCAGATTTGATCAACGAGGCTGAAAGTCAAGTTCAGCGGTTCGCGATCGTTTGCGCACGGCCCAGTCCAGGCAAAAGAGCTATGCGGATCGTCTTCGCCGTGAATTGAGTTTTGAGCCCAATGACTTTGTTTATCTCAAAGTCTCTCCTTTGAAGGGCCATCAGCGCTTCGGTGTCAAGGGCAAGTTAGCTCCCCGATATGTTGGGCCTTATCGCATTATCGAGAAGGTGGGAGCTGTTGCCTACAGGTTGGAGTTGCCAACTGCACTTGAGGGGGTACATGATATGTTCCATGTGTTCCATTTGAAGAAGTGCCTCCGTGTTCCAACTGAGGAAACTCCGTTGAAAAATCTTGATGTTCAAGAAGATTTGACCTACCGCGAGCATTCTGTTCGTATTCTTGAAGAAGCTGAACAAAGAATAAGGAATCGTGCCATCAAGTTCCTTAAAATTCAGTGGTCAATTCATTCCGAGGATGCGGCAACTTGGGAGTGGGAAGATTGTCTTCGTGCGGACTACCCGTCTTTCTACTCCAAGTAAACGGAATGTCGGGACGAGATTCTTGTAAGGGGGAGGGGAGATTTTGTAACATCTCAAGTCTTGGCTTATGTTTCAAATTTAAGAAAATGTGTAGAAATTTAAAACTTTTCTTGCATCTTGTGTTTCATGTATGTTCTGAAAATTCTTGTAAAGGAATTATGGAAATACAAAACCACAAGCCTCTTTTGACCTAAATCTTGACCCCTTTAAAAACTTTCCTGGTTAATCTTGTGATTATCCTCTGGAAATATTTTTCCTTGGTGCTTAGGATGCTGTGTGACCACTCTGAAAAATTTCAAAATTTTTAGAAATTGTTTGAATATTTTAAGGGGGTAGTCAAACCAGTTTGACTGTTCGTCAAACCCTATCCCAGTACCTTGAAGAATTTATGGAGAAAAATACAATGCATAAAAACCTCTGGAAATTTTACAAAAGGTCAATCGTAGAGTTGTGACTCTCTTGTAAAAATTTTAGAATTTTTGGAGTTAGTTTGCCACCTCTAAAAATTCCTCAAATTTTAGCTTCAAATTCAAACCCTAGGTCTGAGTCAGACTCGGGCTCAGGGTCGAGCCAGACCACCTTTAACTGCACTCGGACGCGGTCGTTTAGGCGCGTGTGTTGAGCCGTTGGATCGCGATCCAACGCTCCAGACCTCTGATGCTGGTTGGATCTCCGAAGGTCTTGTGCAATCTCAACCGTTCTTCCCAGATCCTACCGCCAAGACCTCCCTCCTTCTGTTCTTCTTCTTCCTCGCGCACGAGCGCCATGGCGTGGTTAGTGAGATGCGTAGAGCCTTGTCACCTCACGCTCTTCCTCGTCAACATCTCTTTGCCTTGTGCATTTAATGCATTGCCATCAGCTTTGCCCTAAAAGTCTCCCTTCCACCTGCTCCCATCACACCCATCCCGTCCATAGCAGAGGCATGGACCTAGCACCGTGGAGCTTGCCTTGCCATTTCCCGTTGCCCTCCAGCTACTTAAAGCACCAGAGATCACCCTTAGCTTCCTTTAAACACTCCTTACAAACCTCAGCTCCCTCTCTGTAAGTCTGTGCGCAAATCACCGAGAGCCCCTTTGTCCGCCATTATCGGTCGCTCGAGCTCCTCATCATCGACGGTGCTCCAGTGGTTCCCTGGCTCTTCTTTTTGCGTCGCCTGGACCACCTCATTATCTTGAGCAAGTCCCCAAACCTGATTTTGGGTTGCCTTCGCAGGAGCGGCCTAACTCTGGGTTTGGATCTTTCGCAGCCGTGTTCTTCGTTTTCATCCCCATCTGTGGTAAGGAACTCCTCCCTTCAATTCCTTTCTCATGGACCACCTCTGGACCTGTGTGAAGTTGTCCTTACCATCCTTTTGCCTTCATTTTGCTCAGGATCTCTTGTCCTCATTTTCCTCCTCGGCTCCGGTGAGCTCCTCCGCCGCCAGGGCACCTCCGGCCACCTTTGGACCTCTTCTCAGTGGAGGTAGCTTCTTATTAGTCCCTTAGTGCTCAAGCGCTTGCTATTTTGGTCCGCTGCGGAACTTCTCGCTGTTTTCGTAGTTGGCCATATTTGCACCTCCGCCTCTCTCTGGCTTGCTAGCATTTTAGGCCAGCTCTACCGTCGAGAGTACCCTCAGGGTGTGCGCGATTATATTACGAACATATTGCCGCTGTTGGTTTGCGCGTTGTGGCCGAAGTCACCGGCGGCGAGCCAGCGAGCAAAGCTGGGAGGTACTTTGTCCTGTTGTCGTAAGTTAGACAAATTTCAGGACCTCTTAGGTTAGATCTTAGCCGTTAAAGACCTCTTTGGATTTAACCTTGACCGTTAGGAGCACCCTCTGTGTTTTCGCAAAAGACCACCCGTGGTCATTTTGGCAAAAACCACCCCTAAGACCACCCTCAGGGTCCCCTGTGCAAAAGACCACCCCCTTGGTATTTTGCGAAAACCACCCTCAGGACCACCCTTGGGGTCCTCTTTGCAAAAGACCACTCCTTGGTCTTTTGTAATGAAAACTATAGGACCTCCCACCTCACAGATCTTAACCTTTAGGATCACCCCCGGGTAGATCTTGACCGTTCAGGACCTCCCCATGGAGATCTGAGCCGTTCAAGACCTCCCCTCTTTTAGACCTTATCGTTGAGGACCTCCCCGTGGAGATCTTGACCGTCCAGGACCTCCTCTAGTAGATCTTGGCCGTCCAAGACATCCCCTCTTTTAGATCGTGTCGTTCAGGACCTCCTCCGAGTAAATCTTGATCGTCCAGAATCTCCCCTTAGAGATCTGAGCCATTTAGGACCTCCTCTAGTAGATCTTTAACCGTAGGACCTCCCCTGCAGTTCTGGACCGTCAGATCTTGATCTAACGGTCTAGACCTCCTCAGCAAGTTAGGAGTTCTAACATTCCGATCCCTCTGAGCTGTCCATTTCTAGATCTGCGGCTCAGAGCGTGTGAACGTTCGGACCGCCGAACATCCCCTCCAGTGTGGACCGTTGGATCTTGATCCAACGATGGGCACCGTTGGCTACGCGCGCGGCTGTGTTCCTGTGTGCGTGTGCCGTGGGATTCTATATCGACGGTCCACGTTTGTCCACGTCTTTTCCGTCAGTTAAGTTTGTTTAATTTCCGGTAAGCTTTTATTTGTCAACTGAAAATAGTATTAAACTTCAAAATTTCATAACTAATTCTTTTCAACTCCATTTCAGATGATTCAAATTGTGTTAAATTTTTGTTTAACTGAACTTTAATCTAAAAATGTGTTTATACACTATTCTGTACTAGAAAATTCTATAAATTGTATTAACTTGCTTTAGCATTAATTATTGTTCTAAGAAATTCATTGAACTTGTAAAATGCATAAATAATTCTCTGCAACTCGAAATTTAGTAAACTAAGAAGTGTTAGGCTCCTCTGGTAATGTACTTTAGTATAGAATAGGTTTTCATTATGCCCTTGTTTCTGAAAAATGTCATGCCCTAGTTTCATAACTTAGAAAAATCATAAGTAATTCAATTTAACTCCAAATGAAGTGAACCCAATTTTGCTGTTCTTAGGATGATATTATATGCCCACCCTAAAAATTTCATATTCAAAAACTTTCTGGAAATTTGTGCGATGAACAGTAACAAAAAGCAATTAAATTGAATTTTCCAGCTGAAAGAAAATGTTTAGGCCATAACTTTTGCATGCTTAGTCCAAATCGAGTGGTTCTTGTTGCTAAATTCATTTAAAATCATGATCTTCATGCTGTGTAAATTTCATGGAATTTGGATGATTTGGTTTTTGAGTCTTTTTCGGTGTTCTTCGTTCTTATTGGATTTTCGTGTTCTTGCGATACGTTCCGAAGAATTTGTTGAACCCGAGAGTGATCCTTTGCAGCAAGAGAACTACCAGCAAGGCAAACAGATGTAGCATTATTTGATCATATTGCTCCTATTATTTTCAAAGTCTAATATCTTGTTTGCAAAGTCTATGTATGCATTGCTATTTTGCTGTTAAACTATTGTCGATTAGTTGACCCATTCGATGCATAATCTGTAGGCAAATGTTTATCCTCTACTACTGAGCCTAGTATTATCTTGCTGTGATTTAGGGTTCGTTGGATGATCCCTTGTCACTTAATAGTTTACGAGTTAATGTTGCTTAGTCATGGTTAGCTATCGGTAGAATTGGGTGGTTGTCGACTTAGTCGATAACCTTGATCACACAAAAGCTTATTATGACTTTATATTCAGCACCTTGTGCTATGTTTAATTGCGAAAACTAAAACTAAAAATAAAATATTTTAGACTTGGGCACAATGGTAAGATGGTGTGCTTTTGGGTGTGAATGGTTAGTGCCCGAGTCAACAAGGACCAAACATCTTGTTACACTAAACCAAGCATTTTTGCGTGCTAACCACACTAGATGTTATGGGACTTCTCTTGACTTAGTACTTTGGCGTGTGTTAGCTCCGTGTCGTAGGAGGTTGTGTAGAAGGGAAGATGTTAGGGAGCATTGTAGTTGTCCGAAGGCTTTACCCCTTGTGGGTAGTTGACTTTCGGCTTTACAATGTTGCATATGGGTTTATATCCATACGAGCGGCTCGTAGTTGATGCACAATATTGGAAACGTCTCGTAGGACTTAGCCCTGCCAGCATACCTTTGGAAGTGTGCTTAATCATGTGGCCAAAAGGCGGTCTGAAGTGTGGGTAAATTGGTACACCCCTGCAGGGTTAAACTATTCGGATAGCCAAGTCTTTGGTTATGGACACGCTTGGGGGGGTCTTTCGAGAGTTAGACTATAACCTTTTCATTAAAACTTGAACTTGGGTGGTACAAATGGGTAATTCGTGCTATGTTGTGGTGGCTATTGGGTTAGTCACTTCTAGGTTGTTATTCATATTACTTATTGCTATCTCGCTGTTATCTCAACAATTAAAAACAGATTTGACAAATTGCCTTCAATCTATTACATTATTGCAAATGAAAATTGCTTTATACGTCTAATTAACCATATAACCATATCCTTTGTTACAGCTTGCATGTAGCTATGTATAGGCTTGTTACTCGTATGTCTTGCGAGTACACTTTTGTACTCAATTGCATTGCTTTATTGTTGTAGAGGAGGAAGTTGATCCCCCAAGGGATCGACTTTTGTGAGTTTTGCTGCGGTGGGGGTGACTAGCTTGGCGGCCCGATCGGTTGCCTTGTGGGTTATTGGCTAACCGGTTGGTTTTTGTTTATAGCCATCTTATGGCATTTTGCTTTCGCTGTTAACTCTGTTATTTTGTTGTCATTTGGCCGGTCGGACCTTGTTGTAATAACTCTATATTATGTATGTCTTTTGCTAGACTTGGTATTGTGAGTTGTATAGAAATGATGCATGATTTTGTAAAGATGTATGTGTGCTGCAATTCTGGGAAGCACATGTCCATCGAGGCTTAGGATATTTAATTGGTAATACTAGAACCAGTTGGAGGTTAAGTATTACGAGGTAAATACCTTGGGTCCTCACAAATCGCGCGAGAGAGAGAGGAACTAGCTGGGATTTTGTGTTCGTCGTCGTGGTCTCCAAGGGTAACGATCAGCATTTGTCCGCAAATTCGTTTAGCAATTTTTCTAGTCGGGAGAGATTTGGTTAGTAGATTGATTTAGTCTGCTGTTTGTTGTACGATTATTTTGGGTACCTTAATGGCATAATTTGAGAATTTCATCTGCTAGAGAGTTGTAGAGAATTTTGATAGCTTTCGGTAGAATTTTTATTCATGTCAATCCGATGCATAAATTGTGAGATATGAATTTTATAGTACTACTACCTAGTAGAGATTGTCATGTGTTGACAGTTTGTAGTAATCCGTAAATTAAAAATTGTAAATGAGATAATTAGTGTATTTGCTCTACATGAAAAGTGTAGATAAATTCTTAAACATTCCAGAGAGCCCAAGAACATAATTTTTGGGCGAGTAGAACAGAAGTTATGATAATGTTAGTGCTGGGACAGCGGGTAGTGTGTCCGGTAGTTTTGGGTAAAAAGGTTGGTTTGGCATAGGCGTGTGATTACGGTTAGAATAAAGTGTAGGTGTTGTAATGTATGATGTTGAGATGCATTTTGGATTGTTTGTCCAGGGAGTGTGGTCTCGTGTGCGTTGTCACCGTTTCGCTCTCCAGCATCACAAGGATAAGATGCAAGTGTATGGTAGACAGTGGTCATTGGTTGATCACTGTATGCTTTACCATTTATTATTATTAAATTGCTGTGCTTTTACTTATTTAATTGAAGTGTTGTTAATGGTCATTATTTATTCCTTATAGTTGGATATGATATTGTTGGACAATGGTAATATTGATGAAACATGAATAATTGTGCATTCATAAGCATTATTGTATATGAGAAGGTGATCATGTTGATCACAACTCCACGGGAGTGGAGAAGGTCCCCGATCCTTGATGTGGACGGGCTTGAGAGTGAACAATCTCGCGAGCGTTCACTCACGCTATACCAGTATACGCAAAAGAAGTGCATGTGGACATGTAGTGTAGAGATGCATGGAATGAAATGTAGTTGATGATTGAATATGTGAATAAAGAAAGAGAACTGAATCATTGAGCACGAGGATAAGGAAAAGAGAACAATTAATGTTGATGATGATATTGTGTACTGCGGATTAAGCATTGTGCATTGCTTACTATTGTGCTTGCTGAGTTGTGGACTCACCCTTGCTCTACTGTTGTTTTTAGGTGATCGTTGAAGACGCTTCGTTTGGGAAGGGCTAGCACACTTGAATCCACATCATATACCTGTTACTTGGTCCATTGGATATGAGAACTCACTTTATCAATTGTTGATTTATAGCTAAGACATGATAGTATTGGCTAGTCTTAGAAGATAGGTTGAAATTTATTATTCTATTAATAGACTTGCCTAGATAAGTTTTACGTCGATCTGTGTTTATTACCTTGCCATGTTCTTATGAGTTAAATAACCATGTTTTCTTTATAGTTATACTTGTGTTATTGTGATTCGTGTACATGTTTCATCTTTGATATGCTTGTTGTAACTTAGAGATAATTGTTGTTAAAATTGTCAGTTAGGTTAGTTTAGTGGCATTTCAGGCTCAGTGTTGGGCTGGGGTGTTACATTTGACTGGTTGGATATGGGATTTGCCCCTCCTAACATAACAAGACAGATATCTTTGGGCCTCTCGATGTGGTCGGATAAAGAAAGTGCACGGCCATGCCACTAGTGGTCGAAGAGTCGACCACATGAAGTTATCCAACACTTGATCGAGAAAGTATTGAACAGTCCATGGATGATAATATATCTCACTTGGAGTTCAATCAGATATCGTGAGGCAAAGGGAGAATACACAAACAAGTCATTCAGTTCGACAAGATACATACTAGTTGTATGGTGGTACGAGCTGGTCGTAGTCTGGTCGAACATACTCACTAACTGGTCGTGAACTGGTCATGACTAAATATGAACTGGTTGTATAGAGATACTAGCTAGTCGTAAGTGTTAAGGATCTACTCGTAGATCATATTGCATTAAGGTTCGTACGATATAATTTATGTGTATTTAGGAATCGTTATGTCCTGCTAGGAACTACTAACGACTCGTTGTCGAAAAAGGGTTTCTGAGTCACAACCGATTACGCATGAACCTACAGGGTCACATATTTAATGGGTTAGAACAAATGTGTTCGGATAGGATTCATCATGGGCTCTATATAAGGAGATGCATAAGGCTGTTGGGAGAAGTGATAGAACATGAGTTGGTCCACCGAAACCCTTGCCACCATCTTCTCGAGAGAGACCTACCGTGCGAGTTGGTGCTAGCACACCAGCGTACCGTGTTCCATCCCTGGACGTGTGGATACCATAGAAGCGCTGCTACGGTTGTTGTTGCGCTCGAGGACGATCCTCAACCTTCACAAGGAACTCGATTGGTTGCTGGAGGAGACAATCGACATCGAGAACGCTGGGCGATCGACTTGATGAGGCATAAGTCGGAATCCTTTGAAAAGTTCAAAGAATTTCACTATGAGGTACAAAATCAACTTGGCAAGATAATTAAATATCTACGATCAGATCGTAGAGGTAAATATTTGAGCCATGAGTTTGGTGATCATCTAAATTAATGTGGAATTGTTCCACAACTTACTCTGTCTGAACGACAGAATCAAACATTGTTAGACATGGTTCGGTCAACGATGAGTCAATCTAATCTTCCATTGTATTTCTGGGGATACACTCTAGAAACAGCGGCTTTCACTTTAAATAGGGTTCCATAAAAACGGTAGGGAAGACGCCATATGAGATATGAACCGGAAAGTGTCCTTGATTGTCTTTTCTCAGGATTTGGGGTTGTGAGGTTTATGTAAAATGTTTAACGTCTGACAAACTCACATCCAAGTCGGATAAGTGCTTCTTTGTGGGGGCATCCTAAGGAAACTAAAGGATATTACTTTTATAATCGGGATGATAACAAAGTGTTTGTTGCCCAAAATGGTGTCTTCTTGGAGAAAGAGTTTATTTCCAAAGGAGTCAGTGGGAGCAAGGTGCAACTCGAAGAAATTAAAAAAACATCTAAAAATGTTTCAACTCGTACTGAACCTCTACAGGATGAACAAAATATTGTAAAACCTATAGACAAGGCATCAGCCCCACGTAGATCTAAAATGCCAAATCAATTGCCTATAAGGTATGGGTATGATATTTTATTATTGAATAATGATGATCCTAAGGCTTATGAGGAAGCGATGATGGACCCAGACTCTGAGTCATGGCATGAAGCCATGAGATCTGAGATAAAATCCATGTATGATAATCAAGTTTAGCACTTGGTTGATCCACTTGATGGTGTTAAAACCATTGAGTGTAAATGAGTTTTTGAAGTAAGAGATAGATATAGATGGAAATGTTCACATTCATAAGGCACGACTGGTAGCGAAGGGTTTCAAACAAATTCAAGGTGTTGATTATGATGAAACCTTCTCACCTGTTGCTATGCTTAAAAAGTCTATCCAGATCATTCTAGCTATTGCTGCATATTTCGGTTATGAGATATGGTAAATGGATGTCAAAACGACTTTCCTAAATGGAAACCTAAGTGAGGATGTATTCATGACACAGCCTAAGGGTTTTGTCGATCCATAGGAAGCTAGAAAGGTATACAAGCTTCAAAAATCTATATATGGATTAAGACAAACATCTCGGAGTTGGAACATTCGTTTTGATGAGGTGGTCAAAGGGTTTGACTTCATCAAGAGTGAAGAAGAACCTTGTGTTTACAAGAAGGTTAGTGGGAGTAAGCTTGTGTTTCTGATATTGTATGTGGATGACATACTACTGGTTGGAAATGATATTCTAATGCTAGAATATGTTAAAACTTTTTTTAAAAATAGTTTTCCAATGAAAGATTTAGGAGATGTAGCATATATTTTAGGCATAAGAATCTATAGGGATAGATCTAAAATGCTAATTGGATTAAGTCAAGATATGTACATTGATAAGGTGTTGATGCGGTTCAACATGCAAGATTCCATGAAAGGTTTCTTGCCCTTGTCACATAGAATTAATCTTAGCAAGAGTCAGTATCCTTCGACTACTGATAAGAGGGACAAAATGAGTAGAATTCCATATGCTTCGACTATTGGATCTATCATGTATGCCATGCTTTGTATACAACTAGATGTGTCATATGCTCTAAGTGTTATAAGCAGATATTAGTCAGATCCAGGTGAAGGTCACTGGATAGCAGTCAAGAATATCCTTAAGTACTTGACAAGGACTAAGGATGCATTTATTATTTATGGTGGTGAGGAAGAGTTGGTCGTAAATGGTTACACCGACGCTAGCTTCCAAATCGACAAGGATGATTTCAGATCGCAGTCTAGGTTTGTGTTTTGTATTAATGGAGGAGCAGTGGGCTGGAAAAGTTATAAACAAAGAACGATTGCTAATTCTACAACAGAGGTTGAGTACATTGTGGCTTCCGAAGCAGCAAAAGAAGCTGTGTGGATTAGGAAGTTTATTAATGAACTAGGTGTGGTTTCTAGTGCTTCCAGTCCAATGGATCTATATTGTGATAATAGTTAGGGGTGTTCATTTTAAAACCGAACTGTACCGGTCAACTCGGTTTGACCGGTATTCGGTATGGTTTTCGAAAATCAGGTTTTTTGGTATTTCGGTAAAAACTGCTGGAAACCAAAAAAACAAAAAAAACCGAAATCATGTTAAGCTGTGGGCTGTGGCTCGGTGCCTCGGGCGCTCGGCCCATCCAGTTCGCGGGCGCAGCATTGGGATGAGGCCTGAGTGATGTGGCATTTTGGCAGCATTTTCCTCTGGCGGGTTAGCGGTGCTCTCTTGGCTCTAGCTAGTGGGCAGTGGCCACTGCAGCCTGCAGGCCTAATGGCCTTGTCATTTACTCATTTTGCTAGCTAACAGACTAACACCCCTATTCATGGCAGTCAACAAACACATTGCTAGCTTGTGCCCTCTAGAGCATTTCGGCATTTTGCCTGCTTGCTTTGCTAGTTGTAATTAAGTACTTAAGTTTGCTATGTGTTCACAATTTGCGTCAACTTTGGTAAATATGGTATTTACTGAAACCGTACCGAAAAACAATGGGATTTACCGAAACCGAACCGTATTTTTAAAAACACCGTATTTACTGAACTAACATTACCGTATTTACCGAACTAAAAAAACCAAAAAAACTAAAAAACACCCCTAATAATAGTGGAGCCATTGCACAAGCTAATGAGCCTAGATCACATCAAAAGTATAAGCACATATTTCGACAATATCATATTATTCGTGAGATTGTCGAAAGAGGTGATGTGAAGATATGCAAAGTGCACATGGATTTGAATATTGATGATCCGTTGATAAAGCCTCTCCCGCAACCTAAGCATGAGGTGCACACAAGAGCTATGGGTATAGGATACCTGTATCATTGAATCTAGTGCAAGTGGAAGATTGTTGGTGATATGCCCTAGAGGCAATCATAGAAATGATTGTATCATGTCTATGTTTATGAGTTACTGAATAAATGTTATTATGTTCCTTGAATCAATCATCGGTTACAAAGATTAACAAGTATTTGACTTATTGGTGAAGCTCTTTAACTTATATGATGTCATTCTAAATGTATCTCTGGTCGGAACACTAGTGACTTATTGACCAGCACATGTATTGATTGGTGATTATGTTTCACCGGTCATGGATATAGAGATATCGAATCAATAATGTGAACATGGTGTTGGGTTGACCCACCTTGAGATACTATTGAGATTATTGTTATTTTAGGTGTCATCAGTTGGTCTCAAACAATGATTATATATAATCCTTAGACCTGATATCAGTATAGTTCTCTACATGTGTAATAGCATAATTAGGGGTTGTCAAATGCTACTCCGTAACTAGATAGTTATAATGGTAGCTTTCGGGTATACTATGAAACATGCGAAGGGAGGTGACTAGTCTGATATGGTATTTGCCCCTCCTAACATAACAGGAGAGATATCTCTGGGCCCCTCGATGTGGTCGGATAAAGAAAGTGCATGGCCATACCACTAGTGTTCGAAGAGTCGACCACATGAAGTTATCTGACACTTGATCGAGAAAGTATTGAATAGTCCATGGATGAAAATATATCTCACCTGGAGTTCAACCAGATATCGTGAGGCAAAGGGAGAATACACAAGCAGGTCATTCAGTTAAACAAGATACAGACTAATCGTATGGTGATACGAGCTGGTCATAGTCTGGTCGAACATAATCACTAACTGGTCGTAAGGAGTTAGGAACTAGTCAGGACTAAATATGAACTGGTTGTATAGAGATACAAGCTACTCGTAGATCATATTGCATTAAGGTTCATCCGATATAATTTATGTGTATTCAGGAATCGTTATGTCCTGCTAGGAACGGCTAATGACTTGTGGTCGAAAAAGGGTTTTCAAGTCACAACCAATTACGCATGAACCTACAGGATCACACACTTAACGGGTTGGAACAAATGTGTTCGGATAGGATCCATCATGAGCTCTATGTAAGGAGATGCATGAGGCTGTTGGGAGAAGTGATAGAAAGTGAGTTGCTCCACCGAAACCCTTGCCACCATCTTCTCGAGAGAGACCTACCGTGCGAGTTGGTGCTAGCACACCGGCGTAGCGTGTTTCATCCCTAGACGTGTGGATACCATAGAAGCGCTGCTACAGTTGCTGCTGCGCTCGAGGACGATCCTTAACCTTCACAAGGAACGCGATTGGTTGCTGGAGGAGATGATCGACATCGAGGACACTGGACGATCGACTATGACCACTACATCGACGCGCTCAATCTTGGATTGGGCTGCTGCAACTCTTCTTCTACTGCGCTGCGTGTCTAGTGGTAACGATATATGATCTCTTGCTTGCATGGCTTCCTAGTTTACGTGGTAATTTTTTTGAATTGCCAGCTAGTGTTATTCTACCCGTATCCCTTTAAGAATATCCATTATCGTAGAGTTTGTGGCAGCATTGTCCAAAGTTATTGCAAAAATATTTTTTGTAAGACCAAAATCTTTCACAACTTTGATAACATAGTCCGCAATATTCTCACTTGTGTGTGCTACATTAATTAGTTTGAACCCTATAATTATTTTTTCTATTTCCCAATTGTCGTTAACATAAGGAAAAACTACAATAAGATAATCATCCCTAGCCCGACCACTCCAAATGTCCGAGGTCAAAGCCACTAAAAATGTACAGTTATTAAAGAGTTCTTTTAATTTAGCATGACATTTATTATAGTATTTAACTAGATCTCTTGTTGTTGTATGTTTAGAGACTGTAGAAAATAGAGGATTATGCACAATTGTAATGTAATTGTCAAACACTTTGGACTCACCAAAGTCTAAAAGTAGATCTTGTGGAACAATTAAACGACAAAAGAGATTGACAAGCTACCTCAGGACTATAATCCCAGCTATGTGCTATACCTCAGGACTATAATCCCAGCTGCCTCATAGTCAATCCTTGTCTTGCTTTACATCTTGTAGAGTGTCTAATCGAGGCCCCATTTCACTTGAAGACTTTGCAGCCAATTCATGATGACAAATTTTACAAACATCACATCTTACTTGAACTCCATTTTTGTCTGGCTTGGATTTTTTTATCGAAATTTGCCAGGACTCCTGATGTACTAGACCTAGATCTCTTTGCTTCGGTGCTTGCAGATGCAGAGCAATCGTAGAGCTTGATGCTTGGCGGACTCGAAAAATTTAATTTCCAAATCCTATGTGTTTGTCGTTGATGAGGACATCAACCCTCCGGATACGACTGCTACTCCACGTCATGGTACAAAGAAGGTTTCCACGTCACTTTGTGTCCAAGCCAAGCAAGAGTTCAAGTTGGACATGTTTTGGAATCCAATTCGGCCTCCAGAGACAGCCCTGACTTCAAACGTGCATAACTTTTCTGTACCGACTCCATTTAAGGTCCACAAGTACTTGATTGAAAGCTTATCTCGTCATCTTTCAAACGGATCTAGCATCACCTCCAAATACCTTCTGTAATTCGGATAGAAACCATCAAAAGAAGGTGCTGCTCACCTATTTGGGCCGTGGGCCTTGTAATTCGGATAGACACCATAGGGCTCATACTGTTCACACAGTTACTGTTTATGCATGAACAGTACCACCACCCCTCCTTCTTCCTCCTATACATAGAGGCCACCATCCCCTTTGATGAACTGTTGTTGTCCCGATCTTTCGATGAGAAGGATAAATTTTGATTGGATGATGATCAACTCTCACGATCCAGGCTATGAACGCAGCACGTACGAACCAAGCAATCGCTGAACTAATCTTCCTCACCCAAATATGGCTTCAAATCTGCAATGTTAAATGCGGGACTAACCCCGAACTCTGTAGGTAGATCAAGCTTATATGCATTATCATTAATCTTAGCTAACACCTTGAATAGACCATCAGCTCTAGGCATCAACTTAGACTTTCTCAATTCAGGAAATCTACCTTTGCGCAAATGTAACCAAACGAGATCATCAGGTTGAAAAGTTAAACTCTTTTTACCCTTACTACTAGCAACCTTATACTTAGCATTCATGCGCTCTATGTTTTCTTTAATTGTTTCATGTAGTTTAAGAACAAATTCAGCGCGTTTCTTAACATCTAACTTTACTTTTTCAGAAGTAGGCATAGGCAATAAATCAATAGGAGCAAGGGGTGGTGTCAATAAACAAAAGAGGGAGGTTCAAGAGCTTGATCAACAAGAGAAGCCATTAAACTTAGTTTGTTGGCATTTTGTACTCTGTAATCCCATTTGGTACAAGAACATATGAGTAGGGTTCTTATTCTCTCTGGAGAAGGTATGAACTTGTCTAAAAAGCCCCTATCTCTTCTTGCATAGTCTTGAGAGCCATGTCCTCGACATTTATTTCGTAAGATAAATAGTAATTCATCGACAGTTGTGAATCGTAGTGTTGTAACATGGGTTACCATTGGAAACAAGAAAATGTTAATTAATATGGTGGAGACCTGGGCGAGTGGTTGGTATGAGATTGGTGCAGCATGCACGCAAGTTGGGTTTGTCGATTGTCTCGTTTGAGTCGATTAAGGACAAAATCATGTGCTGCATTTCTAAACTACTAAGTTGTGTAACCACAAGTCTAGTATGGGATAAACTTGACCAACTTGTTTCCTCAGTTTTCGGCATAAACCCCGTGCATAGAGGTAACTTTTATATATAACGAGAAGGGCTGTGACTCCCTAACAACAGAGAGTCTCTCATTGAAAATACGCATGGTTAAGGGGCATTCTTGGGGTGCCCCGTAACTATCACTATCCCAGTGGCTGAGTGGTTCCCCACCAAAGTAGGTCGAGTGTCGGGACTGGGTATTGGAAAAGCCTTGTTATGATCATCTCTATCGCACGCCCAAGGAATCGTGTCATGGCCGATATTACGAGTTTATCATATCTTGTGGTTAAAGCTATACAACCTCTACAGGGTGAATAATCTATTCGAATAGTCATGCCCCGGTTATGGGCATTGTGCAGAAAGCCTCACTTGGTTACTTTTAAAAAATATGTGATTAGGACATGTTAACGAGAAACTAGTTGTAGTGGCGATGTAGGTGGATGGAACCTCATGAGTAACTGTAGGTGGATGGAACCTTACGAGTAAGTGCAGGTGGATGGAACATAATCGAGATAATAATTTCTTACAAAAATGAAACTTTGGTTTTGAAGTTAAAAGGGCTAAGTCGTAGGTTTGGAAAATAATTATAGTATTTAAGCAAACTTGCTTTGTGCTAAAATAAACATAAGATCCCTCCTTTGGCAAGCCTTGCATCTATATCCTTGAATCTGTTGTGAGGACTTGTTTAGTACCTCCATACTCATGGTTGCTCAAATATGTGGAGTTAGACTACGAAGCAGAAGACCAGGTGTATGGATACTTCTATGCATCCGGCTATGGAAACCAGATGACGGAGAAAATTAGGTCCAAGCCCTAGTCGATTGCCTGTGTCAAATGCATGGAGGCCTCTTCCTTTTGGTTTATTTACATTCCGATGCTGATTTTTACTCTCTAAACTTGTAGGCCATCGGCCCGTTATGTAAACGCTTGGCCCTACGGCCTATTTACAATGTTTTTTTTATAATAATTTAGTACTCTTTGATTATACACTTGTATGGATGTGATATTCACTAATAACTATACTGTGTGAGCTAGCTACTGATCATGTGACACTATCATAGACGGTTCTTGTTCAGAACCGTCTGTGATAGTTTTTTCTATTGCAAAAAAAAAAAATCTGATTTTGAATGTTTCATAGTTGGTACCATTACAATTCTTAATATAGAACTTGAACCTAGAAGATAAAATGTATATGTGAGCTTTCCATCTTTAGAGACTCTTGAAAATACATGGAAAAGGCATCACTCCCATACAAAAACCTTCCTGACCTCCCCATTGAGGCCTGTCAACACCCCGATGCTGCACATCTTGACCATGGCGTCGACGAAGTCCTGCCAGAAGTAGGGCCCGAAGAGGGTGCTGAGGAGGTCCGAGTAGGAGTCGACGACGTCGTCGGTGGATGTGTCGTTGTAGAGCATGGAGTCGGAGGCGATGATGGCGAAGCCGTTGCGGATGTTGCGGAGGATAGAGGTGTTGAAGGCGCGCTTGCTGCAGTGGTCGAGGAGGATGAAGAAGCACACCGTTGTGCCCACCGTGTGAACCACTCCACCCATTTACCATGATCGATCAAGTCATCAAGGAAGAAAAAGTTTGTTTGCTTACAGCTGAGAAGGATGAGGTCCTTGTCGTCGAGGCTGCAGCAGCGAACTTGGACCGAGCACATGGACGGAGTCGTGCACGTCGAGCAGCACATCGGCATCCTGCATGTTCGACACCCTCCCGAGTGCATCCTGCCTCGACTCGGCTATAATATATAAGGACAACGCCTTCATATTTTGCCTCCCGCGCACGTGTTCAAAATTTTTCAAATTCCCATGCTGCCAATCACAAACAGTTTAATACAAAAACTGTCTGTGATGACATATCACAGATAGTTCGTCATAGACGGTTTTTGATACGAACAGTCTCTAATTTTACCATGCTTTTTCTTACTCTCTGATTTTACCATGGCACACAATCCTTTGCCGCGGTAGACAATCCTCTATCATGGCACACAATCCTCTACCGTGGAACACAATCCTCTGCCGCACCCTGCCATGGCAACCAATCCTCTGCTGCGCCCTACCGTGGCAGCCAATCCCCTATCGTGGCACACCAATCCTCTGCTGTGGCACACCAATCCCCTACCGTGGCACACCAATCCTCTACTGTGGCAACCAATCCCCAGCAGTGCCATGGCAAAAAATTCCAAGCCATGGTAAAATCAAAGTGTAAGGAAAATTCCAAGCTATGTTAAAATCAGAGAGTAAGGTAAACTGCAATTCACAGATGGTTTTTAATACAAACCATTTATGATGAGATACTTATCATAGATGGTTCGTGATATGATCTGTCTATGATATGTGCGATTATCACAGACGGTTCCATTTACAAATCGTCTGTGATAATTATGTATCACAGATGGTTCCAAAGGAATCATCTGTGATGAGGCATCTAGCATAGCTTGTTTTGTAGTAGTGTGACTAACACAGAATGAATAGAGGGTTTGGATGCAAATCTGAGTACTCACACCAGAACCGAAGAAGATGGTGTCATTCCCAGTGAACTAAAAGATAAGGAGCTCTGGCTCTTGGTTGAGGGGATGAAAATGGTGAGCTGGAGGAGGTGACACAGTCGGCTTGTCTTAAGAAGGAAGGAGAAAAGTGGGAGGAGATCGTGAGATCTCATGAGCGTAGTGAGAACTCAAGCTCTCTCTCTCCCTCTCTGCCCAAACGGAACAAACAAAGATGACAAGGCAACTTGATGCACCTACAACGATGGGACGAGGCGAGGCGAAGAACATGACTTGCAAGACGAGGCAAAACGGTGGGCGGTGTCGTTGAAAACTGTGGGTGCACGCACAAGCTCGCCACGCCATGCGCGCGGTTGGGTGGGAGGAGGATAACGAATCCCATGGCAGGGCCCTGGGTCCATCGGTCAGATGCACGGTGAGAGGAGGGCGAGCAAAGCGGCTCTCCGCACTCGCACTTGCAAGCTAAGTGGCGAATGAGCGGGCGTGAGGTCGAAGATGATGGCTAGTGCACGAGCTCCACGCATCAGCGACTCTAGGTAGGGGAGATGGTGCATAGGTCATTGCTGGGCTGAAATAGTAGTGGGTCAGGCCATGGGGAACGATATCGGCTCGGAAAAAAGTACGAATTTTTGTTATTTTTGTATTTAAATTACTCCAGAAATCAAGTTTCAACTTTTGAAATTAGCAAACCTACTCTGAAAATTATTAAAAGTTTTCGAGAGGCTCCTAGCACCATATAGTATTTAGCAAAATTATTTATAGGTTTTTCTAGCTTTTAAATTTTAGTGAAAATTCTTTTGTTGCTTCCATTATTAGAAAAAGATTTAAATAAAAATCCAAAATGCAGAGAAAAGCTAAAAAAATGCAGATTTTAATAATTTAAGCATAAATAATAGAGAATACCAATTTTTGGGATGATACAATCATGATATTGCATGCTCTTCTGTTTGAGTTGGAAGCACAACATTCTTGAAAGATGAAAGATCCTTCGGTGAAATTCCGAAATCGGCAATAGGAAAAGAGAAAAAACTACTAAACGGTATAGCGTTGGAAGCCGATCCAACGAGACAACAATCTACCATAGGATCCCCATATATGTTGATGTCCACCACAACCTTATCCACTCCACCCCTGAGACTAAAATGAATGAACCACTTCTTCTTCCTCCTCCTCTCTCCCTCCCTCTCTCTCACTCACTCAACCAAGCCCTTCTTCGTCGAGCCAGCTTGCAGCAGCGGTAAATAGTAGGAGCAGGGCACGATGGCGATGGGCAGGTGCGATGGCAGCCACCCGATGGAATCATCCAAGCCTATCCACGTTCTAGCCTTCTCTGTGTTCTCATTCCTTCTTCTAGACTATTCCCCTCCCAAATAGAATGTACCTGCTCCCCTACGACTGCGGCTCATGCGAGCAACCACCTAAGCGTGTTGCCAGTGGGCTAGAGCATTACCGATGCCATCCTCGATCGACTCAATGTCTCGACTCTCAGGTTTGGCGCTTGTTGGGGCCAACAAAATTTGCGGCTGCTTACGAAGGTCGATAGGTGTTTGGTTTGGTTCTACTCAACTGCCCCAACGTTCTGGTATACAGCCTCAAATTTGTACAACCAATATCGATGGATTCGACAATGACATATCTATAGTGCGATGGGGAGTGGCAGCGTACAGGCTCGGTCGGAGTTGCGACTACTGGAGGCACGCGCGCATACGCATGGGGAGGTGAGTGGCTACAGCAGACCATTGAGCATGGAGCGACAGGCGAGCTCAGTGGTAGGTAAGAAGGACAAAGGCCACGACATCCTGACAAGCGCGAAGCTGTGGCAGCGAGCGATCACGTAATCATAGGTGAGCTTGTCGAGATTTGCGGCTCTTGTTGATTTTTGATAAAACTTGTTGAAACTTCTTAAAATATGTCGAAACTTCTTGAAACTTAACTTTTGTCTAAAACTTCTTGAAACTTGAGTTCTAAAATATGAAACTTGTTGAAACTTCTTGAAAAATGTTGAAACTTGCTGAAACTTGAAACTTGAGTTCCAAAATCCGAAACTTGTTAGAACTTCTTGAAACATGTTGAAACTTGCTGAAACTTCTTGAAACTTTTGTTTGAAACTTGTTAAAACTTGAGTTACAAAATCTGAAACTTGTTGAAACTTGGTGTAACAGCCCAAAAATATCTAAATGCAAAAATATGGGATTTCTAAAACTTTTTGTATGTTATCTATTGTCATTCCGTTTGCTTGTATTTTTTAGAGTTATTTGAGTGCATCTTTCTCTTTTGCTACCATGATTTATCTATCATTGCATTAGAATCCCTTAAAGCGAATATCAGAATTTTAGCAAATCTAAAACTCTGTTATTCTACCTTTTCCCAATTCTTTCTAGCCTTTTTATTTCTTCCTACTTTTCCTTTTGCTAAGTACTAATTAGTCTGGATCTGGTCCGACTCGACCAGCTCCCACGCGTCCCCTTTCTTCCTTCTTTTCCAGCCGAGCCAGCGCTTGTGCCATCGTCCCCCTCTCCTATTCCTCTGACCAGTGGCTTGCTGAACCTGGTGTAGCCAGGACAGCTCCTTCGGCCAGATTCTCCCGAGCGAACCAGAGATAGCTGCTTCTCTTTCTCCCCGCTCAGCCATTAATAGCCGTCACTCAACCTGTCACTCCGCCGCATTGTGTTGTCTACCCTGTCAACATCACCACCACTTTGCCTTGTCGGGCCATGCCAAATTGCTTATTATATAGCTGCCCGAGCTCCCTCATCGCCTTCTTCACCACACCAGTGCTAGCCCCACCTTCTTCCTCCCTCAAGCGAGCTTGAGCTCCAGGCAAGACTCGAGTGCTTGCTTCGGCCGAGCATCATCGCAACGCCGCCATCGCTGTTGACCCCCATCAGAGCCGCCTTTGACCTCGCACTTACTCCCCTCTGACCAGAATAGCCATAGTAGTCAAGTCGACCCCGTCAGGGTGGAATACTCTAAGACATTCCTTTAGGACCACCTACCTTCTTCGCTGGAGCTATCCTAAAGATGAAAGATTACTCCCCCTTCCTCAGGCCACTATAGGAGCGCGGAGCTTCTCTTGCTGTCGCTGTCTACAGCCACCAGCCCAGCTCCGACTAATTCGTTCCCTCCGCATCATATCGGTATGTTCTTAGTGGTCACCAAGTACTCGTACCCACCCTAGTTGCGTGGAAGCAGAGTCGAACCTCCTACGACCACATAGTCGAAACTCCTTCGACTACGCATAGCCGAACTATCCACTACCACGTAGTCGAAACTCCTTCGACTACACACAACCGAAGCTTCCTACGACCCTGTTGAGTAGTTGTATTCTTCTTGAATCCTTCTTAGGACCACACTGAGTAGTCATATCCTTCCTATGACTGCATTATGCAGTTGTGTCCTTTCGGCTACCACGTTGAGCAGTCGTAGCCTTCCTACGACCACATTGAGTAGTCACATCCTTCCTATGACCACATTGTGTAGTTGTAGTCTTTTTGTATCCTTTTTAGGACCCCATTGAGTAGTCATATCCTCTCTACGACCACGTGGAGCAGTCGTATCCTTCCTACGACCATGTTGAGTAGTCGTATCTTTATTTTGGATATGGTAGCCCCTTTTCGACTAGTTAGTCGTACCTCTTCCAACTACATGTAGTCAATCCTCCTTCGACTACGCATAGTCGAATCCTTTTCCGACCACGTGATCATGTAGTCTTTACACAGAGTCGTACCTCCTTCGACTACGTATAGTCGAACTTCTCTCTAACCAGGTAGTCGAACCTCCAGGTAGTAGACTCTCATTCCGCGTGGAATGTAGTCGAAATCCCTTCCAACCAGATGGTCGAAACCTTTTAGATCAGTTAGTTGAAATCCCTTCTGACTAGATGGTCGAAACCCTTCCGACCAGTTAGTCGAAAACCCCATCCGATGTACTGTACTCGAAACGATGTACAAAACTCAAAGCGATGTACTGTACTCAAAATCCGTTCCGACCAATCTTCGACCACTTTGTTTCGACCACTCATTCTCAACCACTTTTTCTCGACCACTCTGTTTTGAACACTGAGTTTCGACCACTCAATTCCGACCACTGAGCTTCGACCGCTCAGTTTCGATCACACTTTTGACCACTCAGTTTAGACCACTAAGTTCGACCACTGAGTTACGACGCTCAGTTTTGACCACTGAGTTTCAACCACTCAATTTCGACCACTAAGTTTCAACCACTCAGGTTTTACTACTGAGTTTCGACCAGATTTATTCGACCACACTGGCCTATGCCTCCGACCACACTGGTCTATGGAATCAACCAGATTGCTTCAATTGTACAAGTCTATGCCTTCGACCACCTTGGTCTAAGACTCCGACCACACTAGTCTAAGGCTTCTAGTCTAAGACCTTGCTCGAATGTGTAAAGACACATACGTGCTCGATTCCAAAAATAAAGATTGACTTCAAGGACCATGCATAACTTGAAAGCGAATATGAGAGTATTACCTAACCAGGTAATCTCTCCCATCTAGGTAACCATTGAGGAATGTTCCTTTGGACATTCTCTCTCTCTGTTAGAGTCGTCCGCTTTGGTTCGAAGTATTCCCTGTTGCGATGGAATTGCTCAATCCTCTCCCTCTTGGAAACCATTCACTGGTCTCTCTTGTATCTCTGATTAAACATACACAGAGAGGAAACTCCTTGGGATTGAGACTCAATCTCTATTGTGCTTCACTTTCTTTAACAGGAAATACTCGGCTTAAATAAGCCTCCTGCACATAGGGTTGCATGACCTGTACTCCACGCACCCACTAACTCCACCAGGATATATTCTCATGCCACGACCTCCAAGAATCTCTCCACGATCCAAAATACACGGCCAACCGATTGACCTAGACTACTGCTTCATTCGGGCGTTACCACTGCTACGACCACTGTAGCTCCTACAACCACTGCAGCTTCTACCGCTGTATCTTCTAAGACCACTGCAGCTTCCACGACCACTATAGTTTCTATGACCACTGCCGCTTCTACAACCACTGTAGTTTCTATGACCACTGTAGCTCCTACAACCACTGCCGCTTCTACCGCTGTAGCTTCTACGACCATTGTAGCTTCTACGACCACTATAGCTTCTACGACCACTGTAGCTTCTACGACCACCGTAGCTTCTACGACCACTATAGCTTTTACGACTTCTGTAGCTTCTACCACTACAGCTTCTACAACCACTGTAGCTTTTACAACTTCTGTAGCTTCTACCACTGCAACTTCTATGACCACTGTAGCCACTATGACCACGACAGCTTTTCTATGACCATCTCCTGGTCGTAAGATCCTCAACAACCAGCCCCTAGTCGTAAGCTTTTCCACGACTATCTCCTAATCGTAAGTCCTCCTACGATCAATATGTGGTCGTAAGCTCTACTACGACCACCACCTGGTCATAAGTTTCCCCACGACCAGTTCCTAGTTATAAGCCCTTCTACGACCACCACCTGGTCATAAGTTCCTCTACGACCAGTTCCTAGTCGTAAGCCCTTCTACGACCACCACCTGGTTATAAGTTCCTCTACGACTGGTTCCTAGTCGTAAGCCTTTCTATGACCATTCCCTGATCGTAAGTTCTTCTATGACCAATCTCTACTCGATGGGGCTTACAGACATGTAGGCCTGGCCGACCAGGGAGTCTTCTTCGCCATATTTAAAGATATGGCCTGGTCGTTCTGTCGACATATCGTTAGATAGGTGGAAACCTTAGCAGGTGGGGTTGCGTCGAGGTTGAGCATTGTAAAGGCCTTGTGTTAATCTCCACTTGATTCAAATGTCCAAGGAAACATGTGTATATATCAAGACGATTATCTCTTGTGGGTAAAGTGTACAAACTTTGTAGAGCAAGAAAACTATCTACATAGCCATGCTCATGGTCAAGAGCGGCGCTGAGAACTCACTTGAACTAGTTTTCATTTTCATAAAATGATTTGTGGATGGAATGGAAAGAAGGGGTGGGACCCCAGGGATTTGGAATGGCCTAGTCGAGGACCAGTGGTAAATACGGGATAGCCCGGGCATTGAGTGGTCACAGCCCTCAATGGTATAGGAGGTGGGACCTCCACTAGTACTCTGCAAAATGAAAACTCAATTTATAAAACCTATGTTAGTTAAAAATGCTATGTCTCCGGTTTTGCTACTACTTACCCTATTCTAAAAGAGTGGCTTTATGCAAACAAATGAACCACAAGCCATTCCTTTGTTTAGCCTTGCATTTATAATAATTGCATTGCGTGTGGGCCCACGAGTACGGTTGTGTACTTTGCTCACTATTTACATTCTTTTAGCCATCAAGCACAAAAGAAGGCTTCTGGGACAACTATAAGTATTGTTCACACTGAGTACTGTTCCCGCAGAGTACTGTTCACACCGAGTACTATTTCCTCTGAGTGCGATTCACGCCTTTGACTGCTCGGACCTCCCTCTTTGGCGCAGTATTGCGGCATTTGGTCGAAGGCCCCAACTGGCGTTCCCTACACTACACAACTATAACCTTCGGCCGAGACCTTGTTGTGACAACGGACCTGGTCATAGGCCTGCCTTTGGATAATTATCGGTGTTGATCAAGACTGAAGATCAAGAAGGCTCAGAACTAAGTCACAAGCCCACAGTTGATTGCTGGTGTGCATATCGTGAGGGTTCCACTTGTTATGTTTTGAGTCTTCTTCCGCTACTGTTCTCTGGAAATATTTGGCCTGTTCGGCCATTTTGTAAGTCAAAAACCATATGGTATAATTATGTTTGTTCAGTATTATGTAATATCTTTGCATTGTCATGATATGTGTTTGAACCAACAATGTAATTGTGTGTGCTATCTACTGATCCAGGGAATGGCACAAATATACACAGTAGGTCCCAAGTTCCAAATTTGGGGTCTGACAAACTTGGTATCAGAGCATATCAACTCTAGGTCGCGACCTTAGTTAGCATGGCCATTAGTTTCATCGGTGGAAGTTTTCAAAATCTATCTTCGCCTACAAAAAGCTTTGCAAAAAATATAAGTTTTATTGCTCATTCGCATCTCTCCTAAAGATTACCCTCTCTTACCAATGGAATCTTCTTTTGATTTCGAAAAATGATTGGTTCTCTCTCCTCTTATCCAAAAATTCAAATACTTAAGTTCAGGAACGTGGTGGCTTGTTAGGATAGGGCAATCTCATTTTGAGTAACCCTTGTGCGTAGAATTGTACACCCCCATGTGTGATGCTGCGAGTAGACGATGTACTATTGTAAGATTTTAGTTGGAGCCTGTGTACTGCCTGTTTTGCCATGGGCGTCATATTTCGCAGTCATCGAAAAAGCTTGTTTTAAAATATTTGTATGATTGTTTGAGCCTCCCCGAATTTTTGTATGGTTAAGTCCTAGATTTTAAAAGGGAAAATGGGTTTTAGTGACGTTATTCCTGCAATATTTCACCTATTTCATGCTATTCCCCTCATTCCTTGCTGAAAGCATCCACAGACGGCAAGACCAACCTAACAAGCGTACAAGATCAATACAAAGCCCTGTCAAAGCTTGTCAACCCTGGCTCTAACTGCCTAGACAAGACCCTAAGCATCACCACACGTCAGTTGGGATTCCATGCACTGCCACATGTTCCAGACGCAACAAGGTGGGCCACTTCGTGTCTCACTGCCCTAAGGAGTGAAAAAGGCAAAAGCAATTTATGTGCTTCAGATGTGGTGAAGTGGGGCACTTCGCTCAGAATTGTCATCTAAAAAGGTAGAACAAGGCGGTCATGAAGATCAAGGCTTATCGACGCTATTGTGAGGAAGGATGCTACCTCAACGAGTGCACTACAAATTGTCCAACTATCAAGACCGCCATGGAAACAGTCCCTAACCAAGAAGGCACGTAAGGAAACCTGGATAATGGATTAACACATGATGTATCCTTAGGCCTAGTCGATGTCGTGGAGGACTTATATGATAGGTAGTTAATGCATATGTATCAAATGTACCTTATGGTTTTGAGGATGAATAAAATATGTGACATATTGCTGGAATAACCATAAGTAAAAGTGCTTGGAAGACATCACCATAGGACCACATTCGGATTGAATTAACAAGGGTAATTGAATTTATGCACATAATGGATCATCAAATGGATTGTTAGAAATTTTTTGAGACTGGATATTAAAAGAATTAACGTGGTCAAAGTGGTACTAAATGAAAATTGGAGTTGCCCTAGAAAATACTGATTTTGCTTCTGAAGACTAAATAACCATGAATCATATGGTAATTGATGGAACCAAATATGATTGTGGGCAATTAGGATCAATTGAAAGGTAGTTAATCAATAGGAATAGCCATAGTTGTTCGAAGTTGGATCACTATGGATTATACAGAATCTAGGTAGGGATTAATCTAGATGTTATGAATCACAGGTGGAGAATAGCAGATCATGGTTATATGGTTCCTAGGTGATCTTGATGGATAATGACAAAATTGAAAATTATGATCGATATTAAGGTGAATCCTTGTATTAAGGTGACCATATAATCTTGGTAGATAAATAACGATTGAGTTATTGGAGGCTGAGGATACAACGAGTATTGGTGGACATTTCTTAAGGGTGGTAGCAAAATACAGAAATGATTAAACCGTCATGATTAAATACAGTTATAAATTGGTGGTATAACAACTCCTATTAAAGAAAATTTGGCAGACCATGAGGAAACACAAGCTAAAAATATAAGTAGTAACATTGATTGTAATATAAACCTATATTTTAAATTATGGTAATTAGAGGGCTAAAGCAAAAAAATTGGATTCTGGTGGGAAAAATGGGACATGATGATCAGAATATAGTTATTGACATGTCCTAGGGCTAACTATTCCTTCAGATATGGACAATTACTGCCAATCCATCAAAAGAGAATTTAGGGCTGTCATGAGGAAAACCGAGGACAACAATGATGAGAAGTGTCAGGATCCAAAGGAATTGGATACAGATTGATGAAGTTCAGTTCATTTCGGTTAAAGGATGGCTATGATTTCCCAATACCCATCAATTGGACGGTCTACGACCTGATCGGTTAGAGAGTCGATTTATAGTGAATAGTAAATACAAAAAGTTTCTACAGTCATCTGACGTGATGAAGAGGTATGATGTAGTCGTAGCCATTGGATCTTCTTGATACTGATATCATCGCACCGTTCTTTAGGATTTGAAACACATTCGAGTTTGCAGAACATCAGAATCTGACAGCTACATCTTCGTTCCATTTACTTCTTTACGTTCAACCAAAATCTCGGGGTTGAGATTTTTCTTAAGGGGGGTAGGGTTTGTAACAGCCCAAAAATATCTAAATGCAAAAATATGGGATTTTTAAAACTTTTTGTATGTTATCTATTATCGTTCCATTTGCCTGCATTTCTGGGAGTAATTTTAGTGCATCTTTCTTTTTTGCTATCATGTTATCTATCATCACGTTAGAATCCCTTAAAGCGAATATCAGAATTTTAGCAAATCTAAAACTCTGTTATTCTACCTTTTCCCAATTCTTTCTAGCCTTTTTCTTTCTTCCTACTTTTCCTTTTGCAAAGTACTAATTAGTCTGGATCTGGTCTGACTCAACCAGCTCCCCTGCGTCCCCTTTCTCCCTTCTTTTCCAGCCGAGCCAGCGCTCGTGCCATCGCTCACCCTTTCCTGTTCCTCCGACCAAGGGCTTGCTGAACCTAGTGCAGCCAGGACAGCTCCTTCGGCTGGATTCTCCTGAGCGAACCAGAGACAGCTGCGTCTCTTTTTCCCCGCTCGGCCATTAATAGCCGTCACTCAACCCGTCACTCCACCGCACTATGTTGCCAACCCTGTCAACATCACCACCACTCCGCCTTGTCGGGCCGTGCCGAATTGCTTATTATATAGCAGCCCGAGCACCCTCATCGCCTTCTTCACCACGCCAGTGCTAGCCCCACCTTCTTCCTCCCTCAAGCGAGCTTGAGCTCCAGGCAAGACTCGAGTGCTCGCTTTGGCCAAGTGCCACCGTAACGCTGCCATTGACCTCACTCTTCCTCCCCTCTGACCAGAATAGCCCTAGCAGTCGAGTCGACCCCGTTAGGCTAGAATACTCCAAGACATTCCTTCAGGACCACCTACCTGCTTCCCTGGAGCTATCCTATAGATCGAAGACTACTCCCCCTTCCTCAGGCCACTATCTGCTTCCCTGGAGCTATCTTGGAGCTTCTCTCGCTGTCGCTGTCTACAGTCGCTAGCCTAACTCTAGCTAACTCGTTCCCTTCGCATCATACCGGTAAGTTCTTAGTGGTCACCAAGTACTTGTGCTCACCCTAGTTGCGTGGAAGCATAGTCGAACCTCCTACGACCACATAGTCGAAACTCCTTCGAATACGCACAGCCGAACTTTCCACGACCACATTGTCGAAACTCCTTTGACTACGTACAGCCAAACCTTCCTACGACCACATTGAGTAGTCGTATTCTCCTTGAATCCTTCTTAGGACCACATTGAGTAGTCATATCCTTTCTACGACTGTATTACACAGTCGTATCCTTTCTGCGACCACGTTGAGTAGTCATAGCCTTTCTATGACCACGTTGAGCAGTCGTAGCCTTCCTACAACCACATTGAGCAGTCGTATCCGTCCTACGACCACATTGAGTAGTCATATCCTTCCTGTGACCATCCTTTTTACGACCCCATTGAGTAGTCGTATCCTCCCTATGATCACATGGAGTAGTCTAGCCTTCCTACGACCACATTGTGTTGTCGCACATCGAGTAGTCGTATCTTTATTTTGGATCTAGTAGCCCCTTTCCGACTAGTTAGTCGTACCTCTTCCAACTACACGTAGTCGATCCTCCTTCGACTAGCATAGTTGAATCTTTTTCCGACCACGTGATGGTGTATTCTTAACATGTAGTCATACCTCCTTCGACTACGTATAGTTGAACTTCTCTCTGACAAGGTAGTCGAACCTCCAGGTAGTCGACTCTCATTCTGCTTGGAATGTAGTCGAAATCCCTTCTGACCAGATGGTCGAAATCCCTTCCAACCTGATGGTCAAAACCTTTTAGACTAGTTAGTCAAAATCCCTTCTGGCCACATGGTTGAAACCCTTCCGATCAGTTAGTCGAAAACTTCGTTCGATGTACAGTACTCGATGCAATGTACTATACTCGAAATCCGTTCCAACCAATCTTCGACCACTGTGTTTCGATCCCAAAGTTCGACCACTCATTCTCATCCACTGTGTCTCGACCACTCAGTTTCAACCACTAAGTTTCGACCACTCAGCTCCGACCACTGAGCTTCAACCGCTCAGTTTCGACCACACTTTTGACCACTCAGTTTAGACCACTGAGTTACGACCACTCAGTTCTGACCGCTGAGTTTCAACCACTCAGTTTTTACTACTGAGTTTCGACCAGATTAATTCAATCCCACTGGCCTATGCCTTCGACCACACTAGTCTGTAGCTTTGACCAGATTGCTTCGATCGTACTAGTCTATGCCTTCGACCACCCTTGTCTAAGACTCCGACCACACTAGTCTAAGGCTTGGTCTAAGACCTTGCCCGAATATGTAAACAAACATATGTGCTCGATTCCAACAATAAAGACTGACTCCAAGGACCATGCATAACTCGAAAGAGGATCTGAGAGTATTACCTAACAAGGTAATCTCTCTCATCTAGGTAACCATTGAGGAATGCTCCTATAGACATTCTCTCTCTCTATTTGAAAGTATTTGGATTTATTGGATTTCATTTTGGTTGTTTTCAATCGTTCTGGAGCTCAATCTTAGTATGCGTAATTAGAATCTGAAGATGTAATGGAACAACAACCCCAACAAGGACAAGATTGCCAGAGCATTGAACAGGATGATTATTAGAACGTTGAGCGAGATTATTACCAGGATATCGAGAAAGGTGAATATTAGAATATAGAGCTTTATCAGAACCTCGAGCTAGGCGAGTCAATACTTTGATCATATTGCACCTACTGTTGGTAAATTATATTACTTTAAATTATAAAATTGCATTGCTACGAATTATACAACTACATTAGTCTAGCTCATTGTAACACCCCAGCCCCAGCATGAGGCTAGAATGCTACCAAGCTAACAACATAACAAGTTTAATCCATGACACTTTACTAAAATCCGACAGCATCTCCTTTATTTAGTTAACAATTCTAGGAGTTTCAACATGTACAAGTATCAAAAGCAAAGAATCCAACTCACAGAATAAACAATAGGCATCATGGTATACTAAAAGACTAAAGCATAATCAAAATTAACCAAAAGAATATGCTACTCATCATCATTACAAATAATCCAACACGTAAACATAACCATAACCAATCCATTAAGCAGTGTACTCATTTATTAAGGTACGGTCTGAAATTTAATCAACTATCAAAGTTTCATAACTGTGTGCGTGCGAACATAAGCTGCTCCCTCCCATGCATGTCGTTCTTGGGTTGGGTACCTAAAATAACAACAACAACAAGGGTGAGTCCACAGACTCAGCAAGTACATATTAAAGACATAAATACAAAATTATAACATAAGCATCCACTTCCAGACACATATCATACAATCATTCCATATGCATATGCAATGCTCAAGGATCCTTTCTCTTTATCTCTTTTTGTATTTTACCGGTAATGCAAAGTATGCAACTGTCGCTGCATACCCATGCCTGTGCTCGCAAGCATAGGGACCAATTGCCTAATACTCCGCAAGTAAAGGGGACCTCAAGCCCACACTCCACAAGTGTGGGAAACTCAAGCCCATCATATACATGACGAGGACCTCAAAGATGTGCATACTTGGTCAATACGTGACCAAGCCTCAACATGATCTCAAAATGCACATGCGCAGTTACTCTATTCATCAACAACATGCCAAAAGCAATAACATCATACATGAATAGAACATAATCATACTTTGAGCATTCACCATTCTTGGTTCACACATCATGCCAGCAACCATGCTTCGCTATCATGTATCAACTACATGCAATCATGATTAAGCATTCACAACCAATGTAACAAACAATGTACTTGCCTCAACCGTGCGAGAACGAAGGACGCGAAGAGGGCGCTACCCCTGGAACCAATCCCCCACCTGAGACAAGTTAACAATCACCCTAAGGTCACAATACTGGACCAAAACAAGCTAGAAGCATTTATGAAAAAACTATACTCTCTCGCGCAACCCTAACTCCAAAATCCTGAACAGTAGTCTGTCCCCTCGACGGACTGTCATATTCAAAAATTCATATCTTTTAGTACAGAGATCCACATGGGGTGTTCTTAGACTTTTTAGAAATCTTATCAATTTCTCAAACTAAACCTAGTTGATGAGCCTTCCTGATTCGACCATTTAATACTCCTACCAAGCTAATTAACAGAACATCGATTTCACGTCAGGTTCTCTGGACAGTATACTAAAACTACCATAACTTTCAGTACGATTGTCCAAATTTCACGTTCTTTAGCTTCTCGGAAAGATAAGACAGTTATCTACAACTTTCGTTATAGTGAGACCTCCGAGAAATCACTGTAGCTATCGCTTAAGTCTGTTTACTAAAATCTGTCAGAGGTGAGGCAGAGTTACGGAACAGCAACGCTACAAAAATCATACCTTTTGAACCGCTCGTCCAAACGACACGATCTTATACTCTACAGAAAGGTATCGACGTCACCTACAATTCTCTAGGAGGCGTCCTGATTTGATTCTTCCATTAAATATCTCAAAAATGTCGCCCAACCTGATCTGCTCTAGTCAGACCTAAATACCAACATTGCTAAAGATCAAATAACTCACTAATCGGAAGGGGACGGGGTCTTACCCTTGAAGAACCGCCATCGAATGCGATGAACACCCACCCCTGGCCCTGATCTCTCCCTTCCCCTCTTCTCTTCTTCTACCTCTTCCTCTTACTCTCTTCCTTCCCCCTCCTTCTTCTTCCCAATGGCTGGCAGCAGGGAGGATGGCGCTGAGGAGAGGAGGAGCAGTAGCAGGCAGAGGTACTGTAGCGCGGCTACTATAGCGTGACCGCTATAGCACGACGGTTACTGTAGCATAGGTGGCTAGGGTTTAGTTCTCCCCCTCCCTTGCCTTCTAATGGGTTGTTAGCCCACTTATGGGCCTTGGGCCACTATGGCCGGCTCCTCTCCTCTCGAATATGAATTGGCGGCCCATTCCTCTTCTAAAATTTTGAGTTTTCTATCTTATCTCTTAATTCTTTCTCAATTTAGTTGTTCTCTCTCGAATATTCTTTTGAATACTTTTGGGGTATTACATTTTACCCCCCTTAAACGGAATTCGACCCCGAATTCTACTCACCCTTAATGCTAAAGAATAACCATAGCTGAGAACTTACTAATATTACCACGTACCTGTTGTGAACAATTCCAGATTCTGCTCACGCATGCGAGACTCCAATTCCCAAGTAGCCTTCCTCTCAGAATTATGGAACCACCGCACCTTGATGCAACTGACGTGTTACACCCTATTACTCACCCCAACCTTTCAAGAGTCACTCAACGAACATGACTCGAGAGCACGGTCTTACTCGTAGATCACCGGCTCCAACGAATCTTCACACTTAGAATGGCTCCAACATTCTCTTAACACTAGTTCACCCAACACGTTATATTCCTCGCTCCAAGACTCGAGACGGTCCTCATGAATGGCTACCTTCCGAAGTCCTCGCAACTTCCAGAACAATCAAATATATGTTAGGCTATCTATCTCTTCGGGTCCAAACCACAAAACTTGCACATAACATATGGAACTCTTGTTCCATGTCTCAGTCGACCTCTTCATCATAACAAGGAGATCCTCCATTACGTAGGGATGTGCAACACAACTTATTTTAGTCAAACTTTATTAATCAGATTCAACTGAAAACAAATGATTCACACTGTAATTCCAACTTTCCTCCAAAATACTCAAATCTAAAATCAGAGATTCTTCACGAAAACCTTCCATCCTTCCAACTCAGTAGTTTGCAACTAAGCACCACATAAGCCAAAAGAGTACTTGCTCGAATGCCCAAATCAAACACTTCACTTATTTCCCTGAACCGGAAAAACCACCTTGCCAACAAAGAGGCAACTCAAATTGTACATGTCTCCGTCAAAAAACCCAACTCAACTAGAACCACTAGAGCACTTCTCTACTCAAGAGAACATGCTCCCCCTCCCTTGCCTTCTAATGGGCTGTTAGCCCACTTATGGGCCTTGGGCCACTATGGCCGGCTTCTCTCCTCTCGAATATGAATTGGTGGCCCATTCCTCTTCTAAAATTTTGAATTTTCTATCTTATCTCTTAATTCTCTCTCAATTTAGTTGTTCTCTCTCGAATATTCTTTTGAATACTTTTGGGGTATTACACTCATACTTAATGCCTTAATAATAATTGTGTATAAACTTCCAATCCTTGAACTTGGACACTATCCCTTGTCACCCTAGAATTAATGGATTACAAACTAGTTATAAGTATGTATCTAAGTTTCATGCTTAACCTTGCTTAGATACATCGTCATGTGGGCATTAAATTGCCCGACAACACTCATTCAAAACATGAAAACTGGATTTGGGGCAATCGAGGCTGGGAGCCTGGCTGGTAGGTTGGACTAAATGATTATTTTTAAAACAAATAAAACCCGAAAAACAGATTTTGACTTGGGCGGATGGAAAGAGTGGATGGTGCCGGGGGCACGAGATGATGTTGGTATGTGAATGTACCGCCCAAGTCAGTAAAGGACTGAGTTCTTGTGATGACCTCTCATGTAAAAACAATACAACCACAAGTCTATAATTGGTACGACCTGGCTAACAAATTCGTTCGCCTCAACGTGGCTTAGCCACTGGTCGGTGTGTGGTGTGGGTAAGGGTAGAAGCCCCAGCAAAACCACACGACGCAAGAGGGGGCCTCCTGGGAGTGTGGCTCCGGGTGGTGGAAACCTTAGCGGGTGGGGTTGCGTTGAGGTTGAGCATGGTAAAAGCCTTGTGGTAATCACCTCTTGATTCACATGTCCAAGGAAACGTGCGTATATATCAAGACGATTATCTCATGTGGGTAAAGTGTACAAACTCTGTAGAGTAAGAAAACTATCTACATAGCTGTGCTCGCGGTCAAGAGCGGTGCTGAGAACTCACTTGAACTAGTTTTCATTTTCATAAAACGACTTGTGGATGGAATGGAATGGAAAGATGGGGTGGAACCCCAGGGATTTGGAATGGCCTGGTCGAGGACCAGTGGTAAATACGGGATAGCCGGGCATTGAGTGGTCGGAGCACTCAATGGTATAGGAGGTGAGACCTCCACTAGTACTCTGCAAAATGAAAACTCAGTTTATAAAACCTGTGTTAGTTCAAAATGCTAAGTCTCAGGTTTTGCTACTACTTACCCTATTCTAAACAAATGAACCACAAGCCATTCCTTTGTTTAGCCTTGCATTTATAATAATTACATTGTGTGTTGGCTCGTGTGTACGGTTGTGTACTCATGCATGCTATTTACATTCTTTTAGCCATCAAGCACAAAAGAAGGCTTAGGACAACTACAGTCTTCGTTCCCACCGAAATCGCTATTCATGCAGTATTGTTCACACAATCTTTGTTTCCTCCGAGTGCGGTTCACACCTTTCGTTGCATGGACCTCCCCCTTTGGCGCAGCATGGCGGCATCTGGTCCAAGACCCCAACCGGCGTTCCCTACACTACACGACTATAACCTTCGGTCAAGACCTGGTCGTGACAATAGACCTGGTCGTAGGCTTGCCTTGGGATAATTATGGGTGTTGATCAAGACTAAAGATCAAGAAGGCTAAGAACTAAGTCGCGAGCCCACAGTCGATTACCAGTGTGCATATCATGAGGGTTCCACGCGTTATGCTTTGATTCTTCTTTCGCTACTATTCTCAGGAGATATTTGGCCTGCTCGGCCATTTTGCATGTCAAAAGCCATATGGTATAATTATGTTTGTTCAATATTATGTAATATCTTTGCATGGCCATGATATGTATTTGAACCAACAATGTAACTGTGTGTACTATCTACTGATCCAGTGAATGACATAAATATACACAGTGTAATACCCCAAAAATTAAATCGGGAGAGAATAATTAAATCGGGAGAGAACAATTAAATCGGGAGAATATTTCTTTTAGCAAAGCGATTGAACAGAGAAACGAGGGTTTTAATGTAATACTCGATTTATTCTCTGAAAGCGTTCAAAGAAAATTAGACATAAAGGGGGTTTCTGCAGTTTTTGGCAACTTGGGCCTCGGGCCTTGGCCGGGAGAGGCCCATGAGGATTGGCCACCAATAAAGGAAGGGAAACCCTAGGAGCACTGTAGCTACAGTGCCGCCGCCATCACTGTAGCACTCCCTCTCCTCCATGGTGGTGCTCCCCTCCATTGGTGCCTCCTCCTCGCCGTTGGTGCTCCCTACTGCCGATCAAGTGAAGAAAGGAGAGAGATCAACTGCGGGAGAGTTCATCATATTGCTGCGATTCTACAAGGGTAACGTCGCGTGTTCTTCGTTGGTTGATGCGTAGTAGTTGCGGTTGATGTCGTTTGGTAGATTGATTTGCGTCGGTTTAATAGATCGTGTTCTGTCCAGAATGTTGCGCAGCCAGTTTCATGTGTTTAGAAGCCGAATTAGGAGTTTTGATCTCCTAGAGTTATGTAGACAATGTTATTAGCTTTCAGTGGCCACCAAGATCACCCAAATCCGATTAACGGTTAGAAAGTTATGAATTTTTTAGTATCGCTGTCCTGCTGATCTGTCAGTATTGGGACAGTCTGTAGAAATCTGAATTAATCTATTAGTTAAAGTCGAAATCAGAGGATCTCAATATAACGACAAATGTGGGTAATTTCTATACCTTTTCAAAGAGATAAAGAACACAAGATTCGGACTTTCGTAGCAAACGTTATGGTGCTTTTAGTGCACTGTCCAGAGAACCCGACGTGAATTCTGATGTTCTGTAGATTGGCTTGGTAGGGGAAGTAAATGGAAGAATCAAAAGGGCTCCCCAACTAGGTTTATTTAGGTAATTTAATTACCTTTTCATAAAGTCTAAGATCATCTTATTTGGATTCCTGAGCAGAAAGTTATGTATTTTAGAAGTTGACTGTCTACAGTGTGCGCCAAATCGATCGCTAGAAATTGGAAGTTGGGAAACACTTGGGCGGTTTAGCAAGTTCATGTGTGTTGTTCTTATGCTCTTGGTTCGGTATGTTGGTCGTAGATTGGGTTATCTTAAAAATTCAGGTGGGAGCGTGGTCCCAGGGGCAGCACCCTCGTCGCGTCCACCGTTCTCACGGTTGAGGCAAGTATTCGGGCTATAATATATGTATGCTTGCATGATATGATTGTGGTGTATCTTGATCGTATAGCCATGCATGCTGTTTATGAGATGAGTTCTTGTTTATTTTGATGATTGCTAGTTATGGTTAAAGGTTCTTCCGCATGTTGTTATTGCTTAGTGCCAATGAGAATATGTTGTATTCTGCATATGAAAATGTTATCATGGTGCATATGCATGTTGAGAGCATCTGAGTGCCTTGGTCACGTGGTGACCAAGCACATCTGATTGAGTCCCGTCATGTAGATGACGGGCTTGAGGTCCCCACATTCGTGGAATGTGGGCTAATGAACAAAGTGGTCCCCATCATTAAGATGATGGGCAAAGGTCCCTATACATGTGGTGTATAGGCTATTGGTCCCACTGTGCGGAGGGCACGAACAAGCGTATCTGGCGACGGTTGTATACCCGCATTCGGTAAAATGCGAAAGAGATAAAGTTCAAAGGAGCATTGCATTGGTTGCATATCATGAGCTAAATGGCTACGTTTAGTGTGATGTTAATTGAGGATCATCGATGCTATGTTTGTGTTCTTGTTTATTTCCTTGTTGATACTTGCGAGTCTTTAGGCTCACCCTTGCTTTAATGTGTTTTAGGTACGAGCGAGAGCGACATGCATGGGAGGAATAGAAGTTGTTGCACTCACTACCTCACACTCTTAAGGCGTTTGCCACTTAGCACCAATTTAGAAATAAATAAAGCTGTTTGGTTATCACCATATATGGTTTTGGTTTGAGTATCGATTATTTGTAATAATGAGGTTGCAGTCTTAGTATGTTCATTGATTATCATGCATGAATGAGTAGACTTGATTATGAGAAATATTGTTAAAGGCCATGTTTTATTGTTGAACTCTCGGTATAGCTGTTTAAACAAAGAAGATTACGCAAAAATTGGTAGTTTGTGCTAGAATAGTATAATTCGGTAGCATTCGGGCTCTTTGAGAGTTGGGGTGTTACGATTAGTATCGAGCGGGCTTTAGGTCCGTGGTTAATAGAAAAATATTAAATTGACACACTTTGTACACGATGGGTGGGGTTGGGAATTACGTTGCTTCGCATTATCTATTGTTATGTTTCATTGGATTGAGCAATTGTTGAATTGCTCTGTCTTATCTTTCTTGTTGTTAATCTATGATATGTTATGATATTCCATATCTATGAATCTATTCTATGATTGTCATGAGATGATCATGTATAATCATATTTGATTATATTTTTATGCGTGTCGATAATGGTTGTTAGGAAGTGGAGGCCGTGGTTGTGGCCTTGGACTTTGTCGAGTTATACCACCGTTCGTGGTAGACGAATAGAGTAGTTACCCGAATACCTAGTTGCGGGAGTTAAGCGTGAGTGCTTTAGAAAGTTGTTTCTTTCTTGACCTCAAATCTTGGCAAATTTTTGTTACGTGGTGGATGATGAATTTCTCTTAGGTTAAGTGGTTCATGGTAGTTGTTGTGTTTCAATGGTCTCTAATGGTTCTTTGAAACAATTATTGTTTTCCATTGTTGAGTTGCTTTTGCTACTTGTGATCCTCGTCAATTGGCAATATGGATAATTCCATGGTTGTTCCTTCTTTCTCTTTGGTAAAGAATGACTCATTTATTCGTTTGATAGTTTGGGTAATGAGAGTTTACATTGCAAGTTTGTTAGCATGAAAGCTTTGGCTCTATGTGTTCCTTTCGGATTATTTAGTGTTGAAGTTTAAGGCATCTCTTTTACGTTGGAAATTGCTAAAATCCTTTTACGATGCCTTGTTATGGTTAAGTTAGAGTTTGTAATCTAATAACTTGATATGGTATGGGTATCAAGTGGAGACATTGGTGTGGTGCATAATTAATATTAATTAGTAACCTTGAAAGTTAAATTGATTAAGTTGATGTTGTCTTCTACAGTTCTTGATGAGCTGTATATGAGTAGTGACTCGAGTATGTCCACACCTATGTGGAGTCAAAGAGATATCAATAAGTATGGAACATTGATGAATTAGTCGGTCATTAAAAATCGTTAGGTTGATAAACTCGTTGGGTTCTTTGGTTCCCATGGATTAATTTAAATGTGTGGAAAGGAAACTAGAGGAAATGCTAGATTTACATATTCACTAGTATGATTAGTTATTGGAATTGTGTACAACGGTTGAATGGATTGAATATCGGTGGATCTAGAATTTATGGGAGGAGTTCTATGTGGTTCTTCTATATAGGATGACACGATGAATTGGGTTATAGTGTTGTTGAGACTTTTGATCGATAGAAGATTTGATTTGTCAAGTTTTAGTGTATTTTGCCAAAATTCAAATATGAGGATGAACAGTTGAATATGTGTTTGTTAATATCCATGTGATTTGGGAAGGAAAGTAGGTAGCAATTAGATTTCATAATGAAGCCAGTTGATAACAACAATAGTTGTAGTATAACTGTTGTGTGTTGAAGTTTGATGTTGAGCATCGCTAAAGTTGAATTGATATGATATAATAGGTGGCTTATGCCCACATGATTGTGAAAATATCGGATGATAATGTGTCCTTGATGAAAGATTTTTGGGTAGGATTTTCAATTGGGTGGTAGACCCCTTCCAAACTTAAGAAGTTGATGTAGTGGAGTAGTATGGATTTGGTATACACTCGTTTTGAAGATGGGATGAAAAGGAAGTATGAAACAATGTGGTGAAACTTTGGAGGCTTTCTAATGAAATAGTTGATGACAAAGATTCGTGTTTAGAGTGTATTATTCTTGATGTTAGTAAGATTATCTGCGAGAGATGGTGACTTGTGTGTGTGGTGATGATTCTTTTAGAAGTAAAGTAAATTGATCGTCTTTCGTAATTTGGATTTAGTAAAAGTGTTCGAGTTTTACGGTTGTGATTATTTGGACCTCTTGAGTATTGTGGTGATTGAGTTTGATTCGAGCAAGTGACATGTCGAAAGCATTTTATTGGTTCTTAAGTGGTTCTGGGATTTGGTTTTAAGAGCCTATCATGTTTAAGCTAGCAAAGTGATGTAGTAATCACAGAATAACTTTCCTTGTTAAAGGAAGGAGTGAAGTATAAGTGTTTGAGATTTAAATCGTTTCGCATTTTGCGGTTTGTTTGAGTGTGCTTGAACCTTATGCAATTGTTCCATAAGGGTTTATCAATTTTGAAAGGGCATTACGTTTTTCTCTTTTGTGGTTTGGTATTCGCTTTCGGTAGGGCTTGAGCCCTCATTGTTGACTTTCTCTTATGTTTTGAGTTCTTTGCCTAGGTGACTATTTCCACAGGTTACGTGTTTACTTCAAGCGATAAATGTCTTCATTGCTTTTCTTTTGAGGAAGGATCCACCGATTCGTTTCAGTGGTTTTCTAAGTGTTTATTTATTGTGGTTGTGAGATCTTGGATTGTAAGTTAATCGAGGCGTGAAGGATGAACTAATTTAGTGTGTAATTCTTGGAGAATTTTATTTGTACAAAATGTTTGCCTTTGAGGCTAAAGCGATTGCATTATTGCAACTATTAGAACCTATGAAGATTTGTGAACCAAGATCCATTGTTCAATTCGGGTGGAACATTAGAATTTTTGAAAGGATGGGAATCTTGATCAATGTATTAGAGTGTCACGATTGAGTACCTTGCATGGTTGTGCAGATGAATTATGATGGTGTTGTAATGAGAGTAATATTAGCGAAGCAATCGATCGTTAAAGTGACTAATGAGGTAGACGGGATGGTTGGATTATTACCAGGAAAGACTTGGACTTAGTAAGTAACTCTTTAAGAGTTAGAAACTTTATAAAGATAATTGGGTCAAGAAGATGTTTCCATGTTGATGTTAGTGCGCAGTATGTGCGATTGTGAGAATTTTAGGGATTTTAATCGGAGGTTTTCCTATCTTCTTTATGAGAAGTTCGTTGCAAGAGTCTTGGAGGTTAAATTTGGGCTTTGCATTGTTATGCTAGAACTTTGATCGCCCAATGATAATGTGAAGAAGAAGTATAAGGGTGGATTTTGAATAGTGGGATAATCATTGATAGAAAACTTTTGATGTAGTACATGAGAGTGTGTGATGTGAATTACGAGTAGTTTGTTCTTAAAAGGGTTGAGGTGATATGATTGTGCGAGAGATCTAATTTGGGGATACTTTACGAGTATCTTTCTGTCAAATGAATTATGTCGATAAAGGAAATCGGTTAGAGAATATTTTGTGAGATCATTAGAGTCCCTATTCAAAGGTGTAGACAAGGTGTTTGATTTGGGTTTGGCGTTGAGATCGCCAAGTTAAAAGTAACAAGTTAGTGTGTTGTGCGATGATTGGGGATTCCATAGTTTGAGGAAATTTTGGTCTTAAAGAAAATTGATAATTTGATGCTTCCTCGGAAGTGAATCATTTTCTGATTCTCATTTGAGTTCTCTGTTGACCATTGTCTTTCGTAAGTTGAGCTCGGTATTTACGTTGGCGTGTGTGATTCTTTCGATTCGGATGGAATAAAAGAAGTATTTGATTTGGGCATTCGAGTGATTTCTCATTTGGATTTCGTGACGTTTATTATAAACGCCATTGGAAAATGGAAATGGTTTTCGTGATGAAATTCCTATTTCGATTTGACTCTTGATCGAAATGGTAACGCATAGTTGCGATGTGAGTATTTCATCTTCGGATGGGTTTTGTCGGTAAAAGAGTGTGTTTAAAGCGAGTTCTGTTGTGTGTCCCTCGTTAAAGGAGGTGATCTTTTTTTTGGGTGAAAAAGTTCGAACGCTTTCTTTCGTAGAATAAATCGGAGTATTACATTAAAACCCCTCGTTCTCCTGTTCAATCGCTTTGCTAAAAGAAATATTCTCCCGATTTAATTATTCTCTCCCGATTTAATTATTCTCTCCCGATTTAATTTTTGGGGTATTACATTCTACCCTCCTTAAACAGAATTCGACCCCGAATTCTATTCAACCTCAACACCCCAAAAAAAACCACTGCTAAAAGATTTACTAACATTACTATGTACCTACCATGAAAAACTTTGGATAAAGCTCGCACATGCGAGAATCCAATTCCCAAGTCGCCTCCCTCTCGGGCTAATGGGACAAAGGCACCTTGACACAAACCAACGACTTGTGCCTCAGCACTCGCTCTGACCTCTCTAACAACGCATAGGATGCTACTCAAAGGTCAGCAGCTCCCACGAAACTTCAAACTTCGGACCTCTCTGGTACTCACTCAGCACTGGGACAAACAAGACGATGTGTACTTCGCGCATGGACTCACTACGGTCCTAACGTTTCGCCAACTAGCGAAAACAACCCAATGTACCTTAGGGCAACCCCCCTAGTGGTACCAAACCACGCAACATGTGCATAGAACACTGAACTCTTGTTCCACCTCAATCGAACTTTTCACCAAAAAAGATCACCTCCTTTAACGAGGACACACAACGAACTCGCTTTAAACACACTCTTTACCGACAAAACCCATCTCAAGATGAAATACTCACATCGCAACTATCGTTACATTTTCGATCTTGAAGAGTCAAATCCGAAATAGGAATTTCATCACGAAAACCATTTCCATTTTCAATGGCGGTTTGCGAATAAACGTCCACGAAATCCAAATGAGAAATCACTCGAATGCCCAAATCAAATACTTCTTTTATTCCATCCGGAAAGAATCACACACGCCAACGTAAATACCGAGCTCAACTTACGAAAGACAATGGTCAACAGCAGAGAACTCAAATGAGAATCAGGAAAATGATTCACTTCCTGAGGAAGCATCAAATTATCAATTTCTCTTTTAAGACCAAAATTTCCCTCAAACTATGGAATCCCCAATCATCGCACAACACACTAACTTGTTACTCTTAACTTGGCGATCTCAACGCCAAACCCAAATCGAAACACCTTGTCTACACCTTTGAATAGGGACTCTAATGATCTCACAAAATATTCTCTAACCGATTTCCTTTACCGACATAATTCATTTGTGAGAAAGATACTCGAAAAGTATCCCCAAATTAGATCTCTCGCACAATCATATCACCTCAACCCTTTTAAGAACAAACTACTCGAATTCACATCACACACTCTCATGTACTACATCAAAAGTTTTCTATCAATGATTATCCCACTATTCAAAATCCACCCTTATACTTCTTCTTCACATTATCATTGGGCGATCAAAGTTCTAGCATAACAATGCAAAGCCCAAATTTAACCTCCAAGACTCTTGCAACGAACTTCTCATAAAGAAGATAGGGAAAACCTCTGATTAAAATCCCTAAAATTCTCACAGTCCGTACATACTCGCGCACTAACATCAACATGGAAACATCTTCTTGACCCAATTATCTTTATAAAGTTTCTAACTCTTAAAGAGTTACTTACTAAGTCCAAGTCTTTCCTGGTAATAATCCAACCATCCCGTCTACCTCATTAGTCACTTTAACGATCAGTTGCCGCTAATATTACTCTCATTACAACACCATCATAATTCATCTGCACAACCATGCAAGGTACTCAATCGTGACACTCTAATACATTGATCAAGATTCCCATCCTTTCAAAAATTCTAATGTTCCACCCGAATTGAACAATGGATCTTGGTTCACAAATCTTCATAGGTTCTAATAGTTGCAATAATGCAATCGTTTAGCCTCAAAGGCAAACATTTTGTACAAATAAAATTCCCTCCAAGAATTACACACGAAATTAGTTCATCCTTCAACGCCTCGATTAACTTACAATCCAAGATCTCACAACCACAATAAATAAACACTTAGAAAACCACTGTGAAACGAATCGGTGGATCCTTCCTCAAAAGAAAAAGCAATGAAGACATTTACTGCTTGAAGTAAACACAGAACCCAGGGAAATAGTCACCTAGGCAAAGAACTCGAAAAACATAAGAGAAAGTCAACAGTCGAGGGCTCAAGCCCTACTGAAAGCGAATACCAAACCACAAAAGAGAAAAACGTAATGCCCTTTCAAAATTGATAAACCCTTATGGAACAATTGCATAAGGTTCAAGCACACTCAAACAAACTGCAAAATGCGAAACGATTTAAATCTCAAACACTTATACTTCACTCCTTCCTTTAACAAGGAAAGTTATTCTCTGTGATTACTACATCACTTTGCTAGCTTAAACATGATAGGCTCTTAAAAACCAAATCCCAGGAACCACTTAAGAACCAATAAAATGCTTTCGACATGTCACTTGCTCGAATCAAACTCAATCACCACAATACTCAAGAGGTCCAAATAATCACAACCGTAAAACTCGGAACACTTTTACTAAATCCAAATTACGAAAGACGATCAATTTACTTTACTTCTAAAAGAATCATCACCACACACACAAGTCACCATCTCTCGCAGATAATCTTACTAACATCAAGAATAATACACTCTGAACACGAATCTTTGTCATCAACTATTTCATTAGAAAGCCTCCAAAGTTTCACCACATTGTTTCATACTTCCTTTTCATCCCATCTTCAAAACGAGTGTATACCAAATCCATACTACCCCACTACATCAACTTCTTAAGTTTGGAAGGGGTCTACCACCCAATTGAAAAAGTCCTACCCAAAAATCTTTCATCAAGGACACATTATCATCCGATATTTTCACAATCATGTGGGCATAAGCCACCTATTATATCATATCAATTCAACTTTTAGCGATGCTCAACATCAAACTTCAACACACAACAGTTATACTACAACTATTGTTGTTATCAACTGGCTTCATTATGAAATCTAATTGCTACCTACTTTCCTTCCCAAATCACATGGATATTAACAAACACATATTCAACTGTTCATCCTCATATTTGAATTTTGGCAAAAATACACTAAAACTTGACAAATCGAAATCTTCTATCGATCAAAAGTCTCAACAACACTATAACCCAATTCATCGTGTCATCCTATATAGAAGAACCACATAGAACTCCTCCCATAAATTCTAGATCCACCGATATTCAATCCATTCAACCGGTTGTACACAATTCCAATAACTAATCATACTAGTGAATATGTAAATCTAGCATTTCCTCTAGTTTCCCTTTCCACACATTTAAATTAATCCATGGGAACCAAAGAACCCAACGAGTTTATCAACCTAACGATTTTTAATGACCAGACTAATTCATCAATGTTCCATACTTATTGATATCTCTTTTGACTCCACATAGGTGTGGACATACTCTGAGTCACTACTCATATACAGTTCATCAAGAACTGGTAGAAGACAACATCAACTTAATCAATTTAACTTTCAAGGTTACTAATTAATATTAATTATGCACCACACCAATGTCTCCACTTGATACCCATACCATATCAAGTTATTAGATTACAAACTCTAACTTAACCATAACAAGGCATCAGAAAAGGATTTTAGCAATTTCCAACAGAAAAGAGATGCCTTAAACTTCAACACTAAAATAATCCGAAAGGAACACATAGAGCCAAAGCTTTCTCATGCTAACAAACTTGCAATGAAACTCTCATTACCCAAACTATCAAGCGAATAAATGAGTCATTCTTTGCCAAAGAGAAAGAAGGAACAACCATGGAATTATCCATATTGCCAATTGACGAGGATCACAAGTAGCAAAAGCAACTCAACAGTCGGAAAACAATAATTGTTTCAAAGAACCATTAGAGACCATTGAAACACAACAACTACCATGAACCACGAACCTAAGAGAAATTCATCATCCACCACAGAACAAAAATTTGCCAAGATTTGAGGTCAAGAAAAAACAACTTTCTAAAGCGACTCACGCTTAACTCCCGCAACTAGGGTATTCGGGTAACTACTCTATTAGTCTACCACGAGCGGTGGTATAACGACAAAGTCAAGGCCACAACCACGGCCTCCACTTCCTAACAACCATTATCGACACGCATAAAAATATAATCAAATATGATTATACATGATCATCTCATGACAATCATAGAATAGATTCATAGATATGGAATATCATAACATATCATAGATTAACAACAAGAAAGATAAGACGAGCAATTCAACAATTGCTCAATCCAATGAAACATAACAATAGATAATGCGGAAGCAACGTAATTCCCAACCCCACCTCATCGTGCACGGTGTGTCAATTTAATATTTTTCTATTAACCACGGACCTAAAGCCGCTCGATACCAATGTAACACCCCAACTCTCAAAGAGCACGAATGCTCTTGGAATTATACTATTCTAGCACAAACTACCAATTTTTGGCGAGAATCTTCTTTGTTTAAACAGCTATCTTGAGAGTTCAACAATAAAACATGGCCTTTAACAATATTTCTCATAATCAAGTCTACTCATTCATGCATGATAATCAATGAACATACCAAGGCGGCAACCTCATTATTACAAATAATCGGATACTCAAACCAAAACCATATATGGTGATAACCAAGCAGTTTATTTATTTCTAAATTGGTGCTAAGTGGCAAACGTCTTAAGAGTGTGAGGTAGTGAGTGCAACAACTTCTATTCCCTCCCATGCATGTCGTTCACGCTACAGTACCTAAAACACATTAAAGCAAGGGTGAGCCTAAAGACTCGACAAGTATCAACAAGGAAATAAACAAGAACACAAACATAGCATCGATGATCCTCAATTAACATCACACTAAACGTAGCCATTTAGCTCATGATATGCAACCAATGCAATGCTCCTTTGAACTTTATCTCTTTCGCATTTTACCGTGTAATGCGGGTATACAACCGTCATTGTATACGCTTGCTCGTGCCCTCCGCACGGGGACCAATAACCTATACACCACATGTATAGGGACCTTTGCCCATCATCTTAATGATGGGGACCACTTTGTTCATTAGCCCACATTCCACGAATGTGGGGACCTCAAGCCGTCATCTACATGGCGGGGACCTCAATCAGTATGTGCTTGGTCACCACGTGACCAAGGCACTGTATGCTCTCAACATGCATATGCACCATGATAACATTTTCATATGCGGGAATACAACATATTCTCATTGGCACGGAAGCAATAACAACATGCGGAAGAACCTTTAACCATAACTAGCGTCATCAAAATAAGCGATAACTCATCTCATAAGCAGGCATGCATGGCTATCGATCAAGATACACCACAATCATATCATGCAAGCATACATATATTATAGCCGAATACTTGCCTCAACCGTGCGAGAACGGTGGGCGCGACGAGGGTGCTGCCCCTGGGACCACGCTCCCACCTGAATTTTAAGATAACCCAATCTCGACCAACATACCGAACCAAGAGCATAAGAACAACACACATGAACTTGCTAAACCGCCAAGTGTTTCCCAACTTCCAATTTCTAGCGATCGATTTGGCGCACACTGTAGACAGTCAACTTCTAAAATACATAACTTTCTGCTCAGGAATCCAAATAAGATGATCTTAGACTTTATGAAAAGGTAATTAAATTACCTAAATAAACCTAGTTGGGGAGCCCTTTTGATTCTTCCATTTACTTCCCCTACCAAGCCAATCTACAGAACATCAGAATTCACGTCGGGTTCTCTGGACAGTGCACTAAAAGCACCATAACTTTTGCTACGAAAGTCCGAATCTTGTGTTCTTTATCTCTTTGAAAAGGTATAGAAATTACCCACATTTGTCGTTATATTGAGATCCTCTGATTTCGACTTTAACTAATAGATTAATTCAGATTTCTACAGACTGTCCCAATACTGACAGATCAGCAGGACAGCGATACTAAAAAATTCATAACTTTCTAACCGTTAATCGGATTTGGGTGATCTTGGTGGCCACTGAAAGCTAAGAACATTGTCTACATAACTCTAGGAGATCAAAACTCCTAATTCGGCTTCTAAACACATGAAACTGGCTGCGCAACATTCTGGACAGAACACGATCTATTAAACCGACGCAAATCAATCTACCAAACGACATCAACCGCAACTACTACGCATCAACCAACGAAGAACACGCGACGTTACCCTTGTAGAATCGCAGCAATATGATGAACTCTCCCCGCAAAGTTGATCTCCTCTCCTTTCTTCACTTGATCGGCAGTAGGGAGCACCAACGGCGAGGAGGGAGGCACCAATGGAGGGGAGCACCACCATGGAGGAGAGGGAGTGCTACAGTGATGGCGGCGGCACTGTAGCTACAGTGCTCCTAGGGTTTCCCCCTTCCTTTTATTGGTGGCCAACCCCTCATGGGCCTCCTGGGCCAAGGCCCGAGGCCCAAGTTGCCAAAAAAACTGCAGAAACCCCCCTTTTTTATGTCTAATTTCTCTTTTGAACGCTTTCTTTCGTAGAATAAATCGGAGTATTACATTAAAACCCCTCGTTCTCCTGTTCAATCGCTTTGCTAAAAGAAATATTCTCCTGATTTAATTATTCTCTCCCGATTTAATTATTCTCTCCCGATTTAATTTTTGGGGTATTACACACAGTAGGTCCCAAGTTCCAAATTTAGGGTGACACTTGGGCTTGAAACTTTCTTGGAATCTTCTGAAAACTTCTAGAAATACGCAAAACTCACTGAAATCTAAAACATTTAAAATGTTTTCACTTCTTGAAACTTCATAAAACTTGCTGAAAACTTCTTGAAAATCTTTTATCTGAAACTTGTTGAAACTTGAGTTCCAAAATTTGAAAATGTTGAAACTTGAGCTTGAAACTTTCTTGGAATCCTCTTGAAACTTCTAGAAATATGCGAAACTCACTAAAACATGAAACTTTTAAAATATTTTCATGAAACTTTCTTGAAACTTCATGAAACCTTTTGCGTATAACCAAGTTGCAAACGTGAGGAAGAACAAAACACAAAAACTTATCTAAATTTGAAACTTGTCGAAACTTGGGCTTGAAACACTACTAAAGAAAGCCTCATCACGAGCGGTTGAACCGTCATCACGCAGCGGTTTCAACCGTGCATGTAAAAGTACGTCTGTGATAACAGGTTATCCTGACGGTTTTTGAGCCGTGCGTGATAAAAGCTATCACGACGGTTGAGAACAAGAGCGCTGTGAAAACGGCTATCACAGACGGTTTGGAACAAGAACCGTCTGTGATAATCAATTATCACAGACGGTTCTTGTTCCGAACCGTCTGTGATAGCTGTTTTCACAGACGGCTCTTGTTTCGAACCGTCTATGATAGCTTTTTTGATTGCAAAAAAAAAAATTGCCATTTCATGGATATACTCATACACATACACTGCCATTTCCGAAGCCTCCCAAACATGGAATCATTGATACACATACATGGATTCCCAAACTCCTAAGCCTCGCAATAAATTTCTCAAGCCATGGATTCATGGATACGCGCATACACTCGATCATATACAAGTACCAACAGAAGTAGAATATGGAGGAGAATCTAACAGAAATCTGGATATGAATCTAACACAAGTACCACAAGCTCATACATACAAATCTGGATCTGAATCTAATAGAACCTCATATACAAAAGTACCAATGAACCTCATATACCGAGAGACATCGACGTCGGAGGAGGACTAGAGGAGGTCAGCGTTGGTGTCGGCGTCGACTCTCAGTTGTTGGGGAGGAAGACCACGTTGAAGGTTGGGGATTGCGGGAGCAAGGGAGGACCGGAGCACGGAGGTGCGGCGGGGCCGAGGAGCTGCAGGAGGACCGGAGGAGCGGCTACGGCCGGAGCTCGGAGGAGGCTGCCGGAACAAGGAGGACCGAGCCGAGAGGAGGACCGGGGCTGCGAGTGTGAGACGGCGCCCGAGGAGGTCGGCCATAATATATAAGGACATATTTTGCCTCCCGCGCGCGCGTTCAAAATTTTCAAATTCCGCGCTCACGAATTACGAGCGGTTTCATACAAAAACCGTGCAGTGATGACAAATCACGAGCGGTTCGTGTCACGAACCGTGCGTGATAATAACTCATCACGAGCGGTTCTTATCTGAACTATGCGTGATAAGTACCTCATCACGAGATGGTTGGGATTAACAGCGAATGCGTGATTTTGATTTACCATGACTTTAAATTTTTCTTACTCTACGATTTTACCATGGCTTGGAATTTTGCTTACTCTCTGATTTTACCATGGCTTGGAATTTTTCTTACTCTCTGAAAATTCCAAGCCATAGTAAAATCACAGAGTAAAAATTTCAAGTCATGGTAAAATCAGAGAGTAAGAAAAATTTTAAGCCATGGTAAAATCAAAATCACAGACGGTTGTTAATCCAAACCGTTTGTGATGGGGTACTTATCACTGACGGTTGGTATCACGAACCGTCTGTGAAGTATCATAGGCGGTTCGTTATACTAGCAAATGCGTGATGAGTGTCCTCATCACGACGGCTCCTTCTACCAACCGTGCGTGATACTTCATGAGCGGTTGGTAGAAGGCGCCGTCGTGATGAGTACTATCGCGACGGTTCTTATTATGAACCATCTGTGAAGTATCACAGACGGTTGGTAATAAGAACCGTCTGTGATGAGGCACTATCACAGACGGTTCCAAAGGGAACCGTCTGTATAAGTTCAACACAGATGGCTCCTTTGGAACCGTCTGTGATGAGGCGTCCAGTATGAGTTGTTTTGTAGTAGTGAAACTTTCTTGAAATCTTTTGGAAACTTTTAGAAATCTGAACACGTTCAAACCTAGTCGAAACTTTAAGCTCGAAATTTGGAACTTTTAACCAAATGAAACTTCAGGAAACTGTATGAAACTACTATACCGTTGGAAATGCATTCAATAGTATAGCATGGGCTAGTAGCTCCCATAGGAAAATTATGGTAATTTCCCATTATGAAAACTACAGATAAAAAGTTACACTATTATTTTTTTCACCTTAGTATAACAAATGAGAACAATAAAAATGTACAGAAAATAGTATTGTTACCTCTTTTCCTTACTGCAACTATTGGATTTCGAAATTCTGGATATTTGGCAAAAAAATATTTCAAATTTTGCGAAATTATCACAAAAAGGGTCTAAATTTTCACAATAGAATTCAGAGAAGAGAGTGAAGGTTGGATAGTGGCTAAATGGGGGGGGGGGTTATGCTGCCTATTTACATAATTTTTTGTTTTTAAAAAGCTTCCCAATGGCTAAAAAATTCAAAAATTTAACCATTACCGTGTCTAACGGGCCTAATAGTGCCCAACGGGCCGTGTCGTGCATAACAGTGCCTAACAGGCTTAACAGTGCTTAATGGGCCTAATCGTGCCTAACGGATCGTGTCATGCCTACCGTTGCTTAACGGACTAAATGAGGTTGTGCCTAAACGTGTCGTGCCCTAGGCTGTGCTATGCCAGGCACAGTACTGTGCGTGTCGTGCTGGGCCAGCCTGGGGTCATGACCCAAGCATGGCACAGTGTGTTAGGCCATCTTTGCCGAGTGCGCTTAGTCTTTGGGTCGTCTGCGTGCCTTGGTCAGACCAGCGATGCGATGCTTGAGCCACCGGCAGACACAACCCATTTGGGTAGGTCTACTTCACGAGTTTCAGGTACCAGAAAACTCATGATAGGTAAACAAGTAAACAACTCAGACCTCTCTCTAGATAATACTCCGTCTAATCACAAAAAAAAATGTTATTTTGATGTATGTGCATTCAAATTTTCTAAACTTTGGCTATCGATATCATTTTCAATATTTAGATTGAACACATGAAAACGATACGTATAGATTTTTCTCAAAAAAACTTTCATAATATTATAATTTATTAGATTTTATAAATCTATTATAATATAAAAATTAGTAGGCAGAGTTGTATTTTAGGGATCCTGTCAGTGCCCAAAACGATATATTTTTTTGAGTTAATTTCTTATTCGCCATTAGAAGTTGACGAGCTCCCTAAAATACCATCGAAAAATTGTCCATCCCTTGTATGCCACTCGTTCTCAACTTTAATCCCTTCTTTGCCACTCCGGTCAGTTGACCGTGGATTTGACCGTTGACTTGGATACGAAAAGACAATTTTGCCCCTAAGTATGCTGAGATTTTTAGGGAATTATTTGACATGGTAATATAGTTCCAAAAATTATGAAAATTTTAGGGGAAGTTTCTCACATAGTTTAGATTATTATGTAATGTTTATAGGGTTTTATTTACAACATGTTTTAATCTAAAAATCTTTCAAGTTACAACCGAAAATTTAAAGATTTTTTTAGAAAAAACATGTTGCAAATAAAACACTATAAAAATTACAGAATAATCTACATTATGTCTGAAACTTTTCATATAAATTTCATAATTTTTGGAATTATATTACTATATCAAACAATTGCTTAAAGATCTCAGCCCTAAATAATGCACTTAGGGGCAAAATCGTCTTGTTGCGTCCAAATCAACGGTCAACTGGCCGGAGTGCCAAAGAAGAGATTAAAGTTGAGAACGAGTGGCATACAAAGGATGAACAATTTTTCGATGGCATTTTAGAGAGCTCACTAACTTCCAATGGCAAATAAGGAATTAACTCTATTTTTTTGTTTTTTGTGAATGGAAGGAGTAGTATCGTAAGCGTTACCATCCGGTGTGGCGTCTTCTTGTCTTCTTGCTAATTCTGGTCCCGATGCAGAAAAAAAAAAAGAGAATCAGTGAGCAAATTAGAGAAGTCTTAGATAAATAGCCCTAGAAACCAAAATGTCGACAGCCGCCATATCTGCTGTCCTTGGCTTTCCTGAACAGAAATGGTAATCTAACCATTTTTGCTGCTCTTCTCTGTTTTGCTTCCTCTCATTCCAGAAAGAGCACGGGATTTGACTTGAGTCGTAGAGCATATCAACCACTATTCTTCAATATTTTCTCCAAAACTTTTCGAACTTTTCTATGGTACTTTGTACAACTATATATGGGATTTTTTTTTTTTTTGTTTTTGCAAATGAACCAGCATTGGTGATATGGTTGTCATTGTTTTAATCACGAGGGTAGTCGGTTACCGAATGTTGCATACAGCACAAATGATCTACTCCAATCAAAAGAACTGCTTCCACAGCATTAGTAGTCTCATGCCATATTGCCATGTCTGCAATACAAATCCCACTTCCAATTCTAAGATTACATTGCGATGATATTTTATCATGTAAGATAATTTAAAGACAATCAGCATAAAAGAAAGAATAACTTCATAATGTTACAAGGCATTGCATAGCTTTGGTGTGAAACTACCAACTCTTTTAGCAGGTTCTCTACGCTAAAAAACAAAAAGAGAAGCTCAAAACATTGGCTGACATTACAGAAATACTTTCTGCAAACCAGATAAGCCCCGTAATCAAACTTATTTTGGACGGGGTCATTTCACAAATTACTAAATACCTCAACTTGACTTAGGAAAAAACAAAAATGCAATAGCATTGAACATTGAACAAGCCAGAAAGATGGAGGAGCCTCTATGCCTAGTATGATCTCAACTTCCATGGCAGAATAAAGCTCTAAATTTTCAGAACAGTTTCTCGGCATCTGACGATCTATTATCTTATTAAAACAGAATAAAAAAAAACCACAACGTTTCCTCTGAAGAGAATTCTCACATTAATCAGAGTAACAAGAGAAATATCAACATCATTGATTTTCTATGGGTCTACATTATAACGGTGCAGATTTCATCTCTAGATTCAGGGCTCCTCTCGTGTTGTATTTGATTAGTATCCGGATGCAGGCCTCTTCGTGTCCTCTTCCGAGACAGACATGGAAACAAAACATAGAGGGCAACTATAGTAAGTTGACCTGTGCTGGCTGAGAAAGATACATATACGGAAGTTCAAATAAGAGGTGGCCATGATTCCATGAATATACACCGATGCACGTACAAATTATGTGCACGTAGAAAGAAGAGGGACGGCACTGATCAAGCGATTAGAGAAAATCAACTTGGAGAGACGCATATGAAGATCAAAGGCCAAGAAGTCAGGCGTTCTTTCTTCAAAGCATCTAGAACAAAGCATATATATCTTTTTCTTCAAGGATTCTTATGATTAGGGTGTTGTGAGGAAGCACCGATCGAGGGGCTGGTCGCCTCACCGGCAGGGAGGTAGGGACATCACCACGCTGGTGCAGGAGGTGGCTGTCCTGGGCGCGCTGTCGTGCCACGGGCTGCCGCTGGACGACGCGGCCAGCTGTTGCATGGAGCCCCAGGTTGTGGAGTGTACGCCGCACCGCCGACCCTACAGGTCCCGTACGAATCCCAGGGTACGGCCGGGTTGGTAAAAGAGCAGCGAGCTCGTTGCCGAGAGCCCGATATTCAAATTCGGATCCTCCGTTGTTGTTGGGATCTGAATATTCAAATTCAGACTCTCTATTTATACTGTATTAATATAGAATTATGCTAGTACACACAATGACAACATTGATGAACATCAATTCATACAAGAGATTAAAATGAATAAACGAATAGATTTGATAAACAAATAAGGGTTTTGATCTTACTATCGAGTTTCCATTTATTCAGTTACTAGGGCTTAGGCAAATAACAAGAAATAGTAGCAACGGAACAAAAAGCGATTTTAGCAGAACCCATCACTTGCCATAAGCAACCGACTGAGAACAAGACCTAACGATCAACCTTGTCGAAAAACTCATCCTCCAAAGCAAAAGTTGACTCCTCCGATTCTTCCTCTGAATGGTGATTATAACAAGAGTGAGCACATCTAGTACTCAGAAAGTTGTACCACAGAATACAATTATAGATGATGCTGATTTCAAAGGAAATAACTTCTATGGTTATTTTTGCAAAAAACAACAGTTACAATTGAATATGAATAATAGATTGAAAGCGTAAATTAAAATAGTAATAATAAATAGTAACAAGAGTTTCCACAAGTTCACTGGCTTAATTCAATTCTTTCACATAGCTTACTTTCCACAATGTTCTATAAATCTACCTTTCGGGTATGTCAAACCCCGGGCATGGAATACCTAAAGCCCTCATGTGTGTAACGTACTAGTCCTATGATCAGCGGCTAGTACACACACCCACAACTTTGGCACACACATCCATACACAATATACATACAACATGAAACAAATGTGGTGCTTATCTTAAATGGTTACATCACAGAATATGGTACACGACCGACCACTCAAATAAAATAATAAGTATCAGAAGTAGCAAATTAAACAGCGAAAGCACAACATGTACATAAACCAAAAGTTCAGTGGTATGCCCATCCAAACCCTAAGGCAACCGACAAGAAATAAGATCTAGAAAGACCCATCACTGAACCCTCTGGTAATAGGTGCAAAGAGCGCGTCGTCCAGCATAGGCTCATCGTCTAACTTTGAATAACAATTTAAGTAAGATTAAGTACATTGCGTATTAAGAAGACTTATAGCGTATCGCATAAAATTTATATATATGCATGGCTAACAAGGGATGAGGCTATATGCTATAAGTTATAAGTTATTTTTAGTATTAAACAAGCTTTATTTGCAATATCGATACATAGTACTTTGCAATAGAATTTAAGAAGCGATTAAATAGGTAAAGAACAACAAGTAAGTACTTGAATAAATAACAAATCACAACCATCCTCGGTTGCGATCAGCATCTTATTTCCAGCCATAGAAATGACACTCAACTTAAATAACAACAACAAAACCATTCCCACATTTCTCCAACAAGAGTTATTTTTATGAAAACAAAGTCTATACCCATTAAGACTGCACTAAGCATGCTCACGACCGCAAGCATGGTTATTTAAATAGATTTACACTCTGAAAAGGTGTACAAATTTATCCACAGCATACGAATTCTCTAGTTTATTTGTAACATCCAATTTTCAGATCTTTTTAAAAAATTTAAAAATAAAAATAACCATTTGATTTCGTTGATTTGCTCAAGCTTAACTTGGAGATTTTGGAGAGTTGGAAGTGATTTAATATGAATTAATCAAACTTCAACTAATTCAAAGCTTAGTTTGTTTGGAGTTTATTGGAGTTCCCTAGTTTGGGATCCCTTTTTCTCGGTCCATTCCTCCTTCCCACGTGCCCGTGCCTTCAATCCTTGCGAGCCGTCCGATTGTTTTTGAGTGGCTCGATCTTGTTTGGACGTTCGCCTAGTACGAATGTCCCAATTCTTGCGAGCCATCCGATTGTGTTTGAGCGGCTCGATCTTGTTTGGGCGTTCGCCCAGTCCGCATCTCAATCCTGGTGAGCCGTCCGATTGTGTTTGAGCGGCTCGATCTTGTTTGGATGTTCACCCAGTCTGAATGTCCCAATCCTTGCGAGTCGTCCGATCGTGTTTGAACGGCCCGATCTCGTTTGCGCGTTCTCCAGTCCAAACGTTCCAAATCCTTGTGAGCCGTCCGATTAGAATCGAATGGCCTTCATCCCATAGACCACCCTCTTTAGTCGCAATTGCTCTTTTTGCAAAGACCACTCTCTTTGGTCGCAACCGCCCTTTTTCAAAGACCATCCTCTTTGGTCGCGACTCCCCTTTTGCAAAGACGACCTTCTCGGTTGCGACTGCCCTTTTTGCAAAGATGACCCTCTCTGTCGCAATCGCCCTTTTTCAAAAGACAACCATCTTTGGTCGCAACTCCCCTTTTGCAAAGACCACCCTCCTGGTCAAGACCTCCCCTTTTACAAAGACCACCCTCGTGGTCACGACCTCCCCTTTTGTAAAGACCACCTCTTTGATGAGGGCATCCCGTCGATTAGACCTATTGATGAGGACATCAACTCTAAGGATGCAACCACTGCTTCGACCCGCTGCACGACATCTTCTACTTCCACCACATCCTCTCCGATGGGACTTTCGGCTCCATAACGCCATATTCCTAGTTGGGTGAGCCATGTCTACTCATACGAGCCGAGTGTCATCCACATGCCATGGTGTTACGTCTACATGCCATGGTGCTACGTCACCAATTATTGGCCCAAAAGCTATGTAATATATTGGCCGACAACTTGGCCCATCTATTGAACGACTTGGCCCATCTGCTGACCGGCCTTCCCCTACGCTCGTACTGTTCATGTGGGCACTATTCACACATGAACAGTCCGTGAACAGTACCTTGGCCTAGGGTTCCCACCTCCCGGCCGCCTCCTCATATAGGAGCCGTCGCCCTTTAGTTTTGCTGGGGTTTTCTTAGATAATATTCTACTTTGCAGTTTTCGCCGTTCATCGGTTTGAGGAACCCCAATTTGTGTGCTTCAATTATTATTCGCAATACAGATTGCATCTTCTACTCTCTTGCTTGTGTTCTCGATTCGCTTGCGGAGATAGCCTTCTTAGTGAGTCAACCGCGTTCGCACGGTTGATAACCAACGGGCGATGGTGTAGTGATTGCGAGGATCGATCTGTTGGTCGGAGCCTTGGATCATCAACGTCGTGTTCTCCACAATCGACGTATCGGTACATATCGGAAGATCGGGCCACACTTCCATCGATTGGTATCGAGCTTGATTTGCGTTAGGTAATCTCGATTTTTCCCTTTTAGTTTGATCTTTGTTCATCGTCCTAGAACTCCAGAAAATTAGCCCACAAAAATAATTGTTAAATCGTGTCTTCCGCTGTCCCATCACCCCTTTGAGCGTGCAATTTTCGTTTGATCTTTTGCTTGTTGAATTATTGATTGCATCGTCGTGTCGGTTCTTGATTTCTAGTCTAGTTAGAGTCTAGTTAAATGCGTTGTCTAGTTGCATCTCGTGTTTCCTTTGCGTAGCTTCATCGTTGTCTAGTTCGCATCTGTGTTCTTGTGTGTTCGTGTGTGTTCGTGTTGTTGGAGATATGCCCTAGAGGCAATCATTTTGATGATGATATTTCATTGTATCCATGATTTAATAAATGTTCCTTGAATATTGCCTTTGTGTTGATTAACAAGTATGTGACTTGTTTGTGAAACTCTTTACTTGTATGGTTATTCTAAAGTTGTCCTAGTCGGAGTTCATGTGAGGACACACGTGAATGATTGATTAGCACATGTATCGGTTGATGACCATGTTTCACGGTCATAGACATGGAGATGTCAAACCAATAATGTGGACACATGTTTAGAACATGGGGTTGGACCGACCCAACATGAGACATAGTAATTATTCTTATGGTTCTCTCTACACAATGTATCGCCTTGTCCTTAGACACGAGATTGTCGCATGTACTTGAGATGTGAATCGACCTGCTTAGGGGCTATCAAACGCTACTCGTGGCCGGGTAGTTATAAAGGTAGCTTCGGGTTTGTCATGAAGCATCTTTGCGAGGCATGGTCGGTCGAGATGGGATTTGCCTCTCTCTACAGAGAGATATCTCTGGGCCTCGAGTGATCGGATCCGAAATGCATGGCCATGCTACTTAAGGTTAAGAGTTAACCTAGTAAGGGATTCGGATCACGAGGATCGAAAGAGTGGTCAGCTTGGAGCTCATTGAATATCGTGAGGCAAAGGGATTAGCATGTACATAACGTTGTGATGGTTCGTCCGATATGATCTTTACGTTTGTTTAGGAGTTGGCATGTCTTGCTAGAGGCGCTACCAACTATTGACCAAGTATGTGTACTCGCGTCATGTCTAAACATATGTGAACCATAGGGTCACACACTTAAAGTGCGAAGCCTAATTCGGATTGGATCCGAATTAGATGAGCATTGAGTCCTAATGGGCCTCTATTCGTAGAAGCCCATTATAAGGACGTCTATAAAGGAGGGCGGGCGCCTTTGGTTAAGGGTTGAGTTTTTAGTGACATCCTCAAACCACGGCGCCACCCCCACGCCCTAGTCGCTTCGCGCGGATCTAGTAGTCCGGCGTCGTCGCTTCCTCCGTGCGTGTGGATACCTTTGGAGGCGCGCATCGTGGCGTTGGGACGAACGCGCAAGAAAGGAGCATGCGTGGGGCGCGCGGCGAGGGCGAGGAAGTAGTACGACTACTGCGCCCGACGTCTTGCATCAGCGAGTGCGACTACTGCGCCTGACGTCTTTGCATCAACTTCCGCACTGCGCGTCTAGTGGTAAGACCGTGATCTATAAGCTGCGATGATCTTGGTTTACGGGTAGAATTTTTAATTTGCGCTAGTGTAGCCTACCCGTTTCCCAACGATGGTATCGAGCGGTTCTTTGTCATGTTATAGGTTCGGGTGATTTGCATATGGCGATATGTAAATCGGTATGATCGATGTGATCGATTGTATAGTTCGGTAATGGATTGATCGGTTTCGTGATCATGCTTGCTAGGTCGTGAAACAACATACCCCTACCGGTCGGATTCGCCATCGGGGTAAGCGGTGACACGTAAAACCGATTGCGAATGCGAAGATCAATATGATTGATCGAATCGAACCTAGATTAATAATCGATGTACCGTGATCATCTTGCTAAGGTCGTGAAACAACATACCCCTACGGTCGGATTACGCCATCGGGTGAAGCGGTGACACGTAAAACGGTTGCGGCATCGAAGATCGATACAAATTGGTCGAATCGAACGATGAGTCGATTTGTGGTAAATATGATTTGCCGATCAAAATCCTATGTAAAAATTGCATAGATTGGATCTCTGTTTTTGCCCTTCGAACCCGCGAGAAACCCCTCGACCCCTATCCGGTGAGTGCGATTCTATGCATAAACTTGTTTTGCGGGATGTATGTGACCAGTATGGCCTAATGTGTATGTGATGCATGTTTGTAATATTTGCATGACCTGCGTGTCGTGGAGTGCGGCAACACGGTGGAGCCATTGTGTTGTCAAAGTATTGTATTAACGGCTGCGTGCGACTTGTGATGATTCCAAGTATCCATGTATTTTATTACTAGTTGTTATGAGTAATAGCTTATAGTAGTACTCGAAGGACACATCACTTGGAGGATGGCACACATGAACCATGGAGATGGAGATCATCATGGTGGGCCAGATTCTATGGCGATGGAGATCACCATGAGAAAATGGGCCATCTTGAGTCACAAGCTGTGTGAATGTTATTCCTATTGTTTTACTCCTATGCATGTTTGAATGGTAGAAGTATAGCGATCCCTCACAAAATGTTAAGTTAAACATATGCCCTCCCAATTAAACTTTGCACCATCCCATGTCTTGTAAATTGATGGTGGGTCTATAAAATTAGGGCACCATCAACTTTCCTTGACTAGATGGGTTTTGTATCGGATACTTATATGCATAAGGATTGGTGAACTTAACAAGGTTATCATAAAGGTTATGGGCCTTGGGGCATAAAGGTTGGTAGCAGGGGCATAGAGATGTCACCCAACAACAAGAGTCATATAGAGATATGATTAGCAAAGTGTTGCTTACGAATTACCTTGTCTCCTAGCGGTGATGCAAAAGCTCACTAGTAGACTCGTTAATTGCGGATCTTGAATCGCTAAGAATCAACAGAGGGATGTTGATTTTGGTGGGAGTACATTCTATTAAATTTGTTTAATACAGTTTACTCTATCATGGTTTTATTTGTCTTAGTATTTTGCATTTCCTATTGTAGATCAATGGCATCTAGCAACCACGCACACCCTTTTGCTTTGTGATCGATTCTTGAGAAAGAGAAATTAAATGGAACAAACTATTCGATTTGGTCCGTAACTTTGAATTGTTCTCGAGCGGATAAAAAGAAAACGTTACGGACACCCCAATCCCGAAAGAACACGCAAATAATCGTCTGCTTCTTTGTTAAAAATGCCTACAAGAAAGCATGTGATGACTCTCTTGAGATTAGTTGTCTTATGCTTGCATGCATGGAACGACCTTCAAAAGCGGTTTGAGGATCGGGGAAGCGTATGATATGATCATTGCGCTTAGGACATGTTCGAACACGAGCGGGGACTGAGCGGTTCAATGTCTCTAAGGCTTTTACGGAATGCAAGTTAGAAGAAGTGCACCGTAGGCCCACATGTGATCAAAATGGTTGGTTCTGATCGGACTTTGGATAAACTTGGTTTTCCAATTGGCCAAGAGTTGGCAATCGATTTCATTTTAGCGTCTCTTCCACCTAGCTATGGGCATTTCATTTGAACTACCATATGCATGGGGCGGATAAGGGCCTTAATGAGCTTTGTGGGATGCTCAAAGCAGAGAGTGACATTAAGAAGTGTGCGGGGCCTAGCCATGTGATGGTGTCTGAGAACAAGTCTAGCTTCAAGAAAAGGGTAAGCCATGGCCAAAGAATAAGGGCAAGGTTAAAGATATGATCTAAAGCCAACGCCTAAGCCTAATCTTTGGACTGGAGGCTGAGACAGTATGCTTCTATTGTAAAGCGGCCTTTGGAAGAAAAGCGCAAGAAGTACATGGATTCGATGAATGCAGAAGAAATTGAAGTAAGACTTCCACCCATGGTACACTTGTTATAAATGTTTTAGACATTTTCTCATGATTCTCCTATTAACTCTTGGGTATTTGATCTGGATCGGTTGCTCACATTTGCAACTCGATGCGAGGGCTAATAAGAAGTAGAGGAGTCGCAAGAGGTGAAGTTGATTTTCGCGTCGGGAATAAAGCAAGGGTTCTTTGCGTTGACCGTCGGCACCATGCAACTTCACTTCCTTCAAGATTTATTATGGAATTGAATAATTGTTATTATGTTCCTAGTATGAGTGAAACATTTTATCCCCTCATGTTTGATGAGAGATGGTTATTCATTTGCAAGTAAAGACAATGGTTGTTTGATCTCTAAAAATGGAATGTTTATGGCTTTTTGCCCATTGTGAATGGGTTATTTATTTTAAATCTTGATGATGCCTATCTTTAACATAAATGCTAAAAGACTTGACCTAATGATTTGAATCCCACCTCGTTTGGCATTGTCGTTTGGGTCACATAAGTGAAAAGCGCATGAAGAAGCTCCATCTTGATGGTCTTCTAACCGTTTGATTTTGAATCATACGAGACATGTGAAGCTTGTTTGCTTGGTAAGATGACCAAATCACCTTTCAAAGGTTCTTTTGAGAGGCGTCGGACTTGTTGGAAATCATACATGCGATGTATGTGGACCAATGAGCACGCATTGCTAGAGGTGGATTTCATTACTTCATAACTTTCACTGATGATTTTAGTAGATATGGCTATGTCTACTTAATGAAGCATAAGTCTGAAACTTTGAAAAGTTCAAAGAGTTCGAATGAGGTTGAAAATCAGCGTGCCAAGAAAATTAAGGCTCTGCGATCGATCGTGGTGGCGAGTATTTGAGTCATGAATTTAGCAATCATCGAAGAGTTGCGGAATTGTTCCTGATGCTAACACCGCGGAGCGCCTCAAAGAAGCGGGGTATCGGCGGCGTGTCGGACCTTGTTGGACATGGTTCGATCGATGATGAGCGATCAGTTACCATTATCCTTTTGAGGTTACGCTCTAGAAGCGGCGACTTTCACACTTAATAGGTGCCGTCTAAATCCGTAGTTAAGACACCATATGAGATATGGGTAGGAAGAGTCACGGTTTGTCTTTTCTAAAGATTTGGGGATGTGAGGCGTTGTCAGCGACTCTGATCGGACAAGCTCACACCAAGTCGGATAAATGCATTTTAAGTGGGATATCAGAAGAAACCTTTGGATATTACTTCTACAACCGACTAGAGGGCAAAGTGTTTGTCGCTCGAAGTGGTGTTTTCCTAGAAAGAGTTTCTCAATAGGGAGACAAGTGGAAGCAGTGCGGCTTGAAGAAGTTCAAGATGAACCAATCGGGAAGACTCGGCGAATGATGCCCATGTGGCGGAACAAGTTGAGAACCCATGGCAAAGGAAGCACCACCACCACGAAGGTGGAAGGCTCCGCAATGCGCGAGATATATTATTGTTAGACAATGATGAGCCTCGACCTATGCGGAAGCAATGATGGACCAGACTACGAGAAATGGCATAGTGCCATGAGATCCGAGATAGCATCCATGGGAGACAATCAAGTTTGGAATTTGGTTGACCCTTTGATGGTGTTAAAACCATAGAGTGCAAATGGATCTATAAAGGAAGATTGATATGGATGGAAATGTTCATATCCATAAAGCTCGACTTGTCGCAAAGGTTTCGGCAAGTTCAAGGAGTTGACTACGATGAGACTTTCTCACTGTGGCGATGCTTAAATCAATACGGATCATTCTAGCTATTGCTTTGCATATTTCGACTATGAGATATGGCGGATGGATGTCAAAAGCGGCTTTCCTTAATGGAAATTTAACAGGGGCGTGTATATGATACAGCCAGGGTTTTGTCGATCAAACAATGCTAGAAAAGTATGCAAACTTCAAAAATCCATTTATGGATTGAAGCAAGCATCTCGGAGTTGGAACATTCGTTTTGATGAAGTGGTCAAAGGGTTTGACTTCATCAAAAGCGAAGAAGAATCTTGTGTTTACAAGAAGACAAGTGGGAGCTCACTCGTATTTCTAATCTTATATGTAGATGACATATTCTTGATTGGAAATGATATTCCTATGCTCGAGTCCGTTAAGACCTCCTTTGAAAAATAGTTTCTCAATGAAGGACTTAGGGGCGGCATATATTTTGGGTATTAAGATCTATAGAGATAGATCAAAAGGCTAATAGGATTAAGCCAGTACTTACATTGACAAAGTGTTGAAACGGTTCAACATGGAGGAGGCAAAGAAAGGGTTCTTGCCCATGTCTCATGGCATAAATCTTGGCAAGACTCGGTGTCCTTCGACAAGCGATGGCGAGATCGCATGAGTAAGATTCCATATGCTTGGCCATTGGATCTATCATGTATGCTATGATGTGTACTCGCCGAGATGTTTCCTATGCTCTAAGTGTTCTGGCGGATACGAGTGATCGGTGAGAGTCCTGGGCAGCGATTAAAAACATCCTCAAGTATTTGAGAAGAACTAAGGATGTGTTCCTAGTCTACGGAGGTGAGGAAGAGCTCGTTGTAAATGGTTACACGATGCAAGCTTCCAAACCGACAAAGATGATTACAAATCGCAATCGGGTTTTGTGTTCCTTTTGAGCGGTGGTGCGGTAAGTTGGAAGAGTTCCAAGCGGAGGCTGTGCGACTCTACAACGGAGTAAGAGTACATTGCGGCCACGAGCGGCAAAGGAAGGTGTTTGGATAAGGAAGTTCATAAGCTGAACTAGGTGTGGTTCCTAGTGCGTGCGATCCTCTGGATCTTTCTTGTGATAACGGTGGGGCCATTGCGCAAGCCAAGGAGCCGAGGAATCACCAAAAGAACAAACACATCTTGCGGCGGTTTCATCTCATTCGAGAGATCCTTAATCGAGGAGATTTAAAGATATGCAAAATACACAGTTTGAATGTTTGAGATCCTTTGTGAAACCTCTCCTGACCTAAGCATGTGGCGCACACAAGAGCTATGGGTATTAGATATCTTCTAGATTGACTCTAGTGCAAGTGGGAGGCTATTGGAGATATGCCTAGAGGCAATCATTTTGATGATGATATTTCATTGTATCCATGATTTAATAAATGTTCCTTGAATATTGCCTTTGTGTTGATTAACAAGTATGTGACTTGTTTGTGAAACTCTTTACTTGTATGGTTATTCTAAAGTTGTCCTAGTCGGAGTTCATGTGAGGACACACGTGAATGATTGATTAGCACATGTATCGGTTGATGACCATGTTTCACGAGTCATAGACATGGAGATGTCAAACCAATAATGTGGACACATGTTTAGAACATGGGGTTGGACCGACCCAACATGAGACATAGTAATTATTCTTATGGTTCTCTCTACACAATGTGTACGCCTTGTCCTTAGACACGAGATTGTCGCATGTACTTGAGATGTGAATCGACCTACTTAGGGGCTATCAAGCGCTACTCAAATGGCGGGTAGTTATAAAGGTAGCTTTCGGGTTTGTCATGAAGCATGCTGCGAGGCATGGTCGATCGAGATGGGATTTGCCCCTCTCTGCGAGAGATATCTCTGGGCCTCGGTGATCGGATCCAGAAATGCATGGCCATGCTACTTAAGGTTAAGAGTTAACCTAGTAAGGGATTCCGGATCACAGGATCGAGAAAGAGTGGTCAGCTTGGAGCTCGACTGAATATCGTGAGGCAAAGGGATTAGCATGTACATAACGTTGTGATGGTTCGTCCGATATGATCTTTACGTTTGTTTAGGAGTTGGCATGTCTTGCTAGAGGCCGCTACCAACTATTGACCAAGTATGTGTACTCGCGTCATGTCTAAACATATGTGAACCATAGGGTCACACACTTAAAGTGCAAGCCTAGTTCGGATTGGATCCGAATTAGTGAGCATTGAGTCCTAATGGGCCTCTATTCGTAGAAGCCCATTATAAGGGCGTCTATAAAAGGAGAGCGGCGCGGTTAAGGGTTGAGTTTTTCGTGACATCCTCAAACCACGGCGCCACCCTCCCACGCCCTAGTCGCTCGCGCGGATCTAGTAGTCGGCGTCGCGCTTCCTCCGTGCGTGTGGATACCTTTGGGCGCTGCATCCGTGGCGTTGGGACGAACCGCAAGAAAGGAGCTGTGCGTGGGGCGCGCGACGAGGGCGAGGAAGTAGTACGACTACTCGCCCGACGTCTTGCATCAGCGATGCGACTACACCGCCCGACGCGTCTTGCATCAACTTCCGCACTGCGGCGTCTAGTGGTAAGACCGTGATCTATAGCTGCGGTGATCTTGGTTTACGGGTAGAATTTTTTAATTTGCGCTAGTGTAGCCTACCTGTTTCCCAACACGTGTTCCATCTTCGCTGCCACGGCAAACCCATCTGCTGCAACCAATCCACAGATCCTGTCGCCGCCATCCACACAACCCTACCACGCCAATTCTGCCACCGCCATCCACCACCAAGCACCTGCCGCAACCACCCCCTACTACGACTACCACCAACCCACAACATCCTCTGTTGCGGCCACCCCAGTGCTTGCTTGCCACGACAGCCACCGTGCCCTGCCGTGGACATATCTTCTTATTGCGGCCACCAACGCCTCGTGCTGCCACGGCCGCCAACTCCCAGCCTTGTCGCAGCAACCCACTTCATCGCTATCGTCGTTTGATCTCGCTGCCGCGACAACCGACTCATCCCTTCCTGCCACGGTCAACCAAGCCCCGCCACTACCTCCACAAAGCACTGCCGCGGCACCCGAACGCCCTACTGCCGCTATCCTGCCTCCTGCCATGGCAATTGAGTCAGATTGATTTCGGTTGGAAGTTTTGCAAACCCTAATTGGTTTCGGGTCTTCAAGAAGGACGCGAAAAGGAAAGTTTGATTTCGGGATCAAGTGAAGAAAAGAAAGAAAGAAACAGAGAGAAAAAAAAAGAGAAAAAAATCAGAAAAGGAGAAGAAAAAAACAGCAAAAGAGAGAAGAAAAACAGAAAAGAGACAACTCTCTGTCCGAAATTTGAAAGTGAATCAAACTTTCGTGACAATCAGTGAAATTTGGTGGAGCCCTTCCTGATATAGCCACCAGCTCCCAGAAAAAAATTGGGCACGTTTGGCCCACGGGATCAAAAGATATAGCAATTTGAAGTTGAAACCGAAACGAATTCGAGTCCGTTTCCGACACCCTTTCAGTAAAACGGGCATAACTTTTGCATACGAAGTCGGAATTCGACGTTCTTGTGCTCGTTTCGAAGCTATCAACGACGTGCATCTGAAAATCTGACAAGCAAAGTGCCTGTCGCCCTCCAAGACCCACAAAATCGGCCATCTTTAGCCCTAAAATCGCATCGCAAGTTTTCGGTTTTCTGTTTTTGGCGATTCTTTTGGTCTTCCCTTCGGAATTTGGGGTTTGTCCAGTTGAGAAAGTTGTAGATCTCGTTGAAACCTTTCAAACGAGTATATATAAGCCACATAAAACTTTGCTTGTTCATCGTTTGAGACTAGCTATTGTTTCTGCTCAATCTAGAGGGCCGTCTACGTTGCACGTTTTTACCGTTTTTGTGCTCTACATCGCGTGGACGATCTTGTGCCCTTAGAAAGAAGTTTGAGTGGTTGGCTAACGTCTCTCCTAGCACTTGTTGTGGGGCTTTTCATTGCTCACATCAAGTCACATTGATCGTTGCGTGTGCGTACATACACTTCTCTGCATAGGGCGGTGATTCGCTAGCTTTGATTAGGCTACGATCGGCAACTTGACGAGTACTTTAAATAATCTTTCAACTTGCATTAACTGAATTGATTATTGCTAATCCTTTGCTACATATTGTGCCTTCCAAGCTCCACCTACTCTTGATCAAAACAGGTTACCTCTTGCAATCGTACCAGCGCCGACACAAAGATTATCACGAACCACGACCACCGGTACATACCACCTCTGTATGCTTTGGTAAGAACACTTGTAAGAGTGTGGTAAGATGCTTGAGAGTGTGTGATTCGCTTTCCATCACCTAGTAGTTGATAGGATAATACCTTTGTGTTGTCTTTTGTTTTCTACTAACCATGGCAGGTGAGATGACTGATGAGAAAGAGTGCGTGGTAAAGGGAGAGCTCATGACGCTCCTGGATGAGCAACGCACAACCATTAATGAGGACATCGACAGGAAGCTTCAAGCTACTACAACTACATTGCAGCAATCAATCAACGATAGTCTTGCAGCGCTCACTATACGCCTTGAAAGAATGGTGAATCGGCCACCTCACAATGGACGCGGGTATGATCAGGATGCAGCCCAAGATCTTGAGGTGGACGATGATAATGAGAGCCGAAACCGCGACGCCGGGGCTGCCCTTGCTGACCAAGATGCACATTAACGACACCACCTACATCACAACCGTCACGGTATGGGAGGTAATAACTATTTTCAGGACAACAATGCTCGTGTTAATGATGACCCGTTTGCTAAAGTCAAATTTACCATACCATCTTTTGCGGGTGTTTGTGATGCTGAAATTTATCTAGATTGGGAGATGACAGTTGAACAAAAATTTAATGCCCATCTAATTCCTGAAGTGCATAGAGTCAAACAAGCCACTAGTGAATTTAAAGATTTTGCTATCATTTGGTGGAATCAAATAGTTAATTCTGGTTTAACACCTGATACATGGGATAGATTGAAGGTAGCTATGCGTGCTAGATTTGTTACTCCTGCTTTTAATCGTGATATGCGTAAAAAATTGCAGCGCTTAGATCAAGGTAATTAATCTGTCGAGGAATACTATTAAGAACTACAAATAGGCATGCTGCATTGTAACGTTGTTGAGGATGAGGAGGATAAAATGGCTCGTTTTTATGGTGGCTTAAGGAGTAAAATTCAGGACATAGTTGATTACAAAGAGTATAATGATATCAATAGGTTGTTTCAGCTTGCTTGTTTGGCAGAAAAGGAATTGCAAGGAAGACAACAAAGGACCAGGAGCAACTTTGGAAGTACGTCTACATCGACGTCGGGGCACGCCAACACAGCTCCACCTCCTGCTTCTCGGTCTGCTGCCCCCTCCATGAGTAAGGCGCATTCAACAGCACCGCCACCACCGTCACGCGCACCCGAGGTAAGTAAATCTACTAGTGGGCAGGCACCAGCCCAGAGCTCATCATCAGCTGCTTCCACGGGTTGCACGACGGGAATTGTGTGCCACCGTTGTAAAGGGATGAGCCACTTCATGAGAGATTGCCCAAGTCAGCGAGCATACATTGCGACAGACGACGGTGGTTATGTAAGTGCTAGTGATGTTGAGGATGAATATGCTCTTGCAGCTAACCTTGCTGGTAATGATGATGATCATGAGACAGATAGCAACGGTGATGAAATTTTAGGTGCCGCTGCCACCAAGAATTATAGGACCCTAATTGTGCAACGAGTATTGAGCACTCAAATGGAGCAAGCGGAGAAGCTACAACACCATAATTTATTTCAGCTGTTCCTCATCGTCAAGGATTGCCGTATTCGTGTCATAATTGATGGCGGGAGCTGTAACAACTTGGTGAATTCATATTTGGTCAAGAAGCTTGGCTTGACCACACGTGCGCATCCTCACCCGTACTACATTCAGTGGTTCAACAACAGCGGTAAGGTGAAGGTAACACAATCTGCGAGAGTGTATTTTTCCATTGGTTCCTATCATGATGTTGCTGATTTCGACGTAGTGCCTATGCAAGCCTGCTCCCTTTTATTAGGACGTCCATGGGAATTTGATACCGATGCAATCCATCATGGTAGAAGTAATAAGTACTCTCTTATGCACAAAGGAAAGAAAATAACTTTGTTACCTTTGACACCTACTGAAATTGTGCAATGTGATAAAGAGATAGTTGCAAATGAGATGAAAGACCGTGAACAGGGATCTGAAAATCAGCAAGTAGTAAAGAACATTTTCCCACATAAGAAAGAGAAGTTGGCACCTAGTTCTAGTCATGAGGGAATTAAATTAAAGGGTTGTGTCATGCTTGCAACCAAACCTGTTCTTGTTGAAAATTTTGATAATCATATGCCATGTGATGCTTTGAAATGCAAAGATGCTTCATTTTCACTTGATGATATATCTAGCTCTCTGTCGTCGACTGCCACTAACCTTTTGCAGAAAAATGATGATTTGGATACAACGGTTGAGTCGAGGACGACTCAAATTCAAGAAAGGGAGGATGATGAGGACATCAACTCTAAGGATGCAACCACTGCTTCGACCCGCTGCACGACATCTTCTACTTCCACCGCATCCTCTCCGATGGGACTTTCGGCTACCGCACTACCATATTCCCCAGTTGGACCGAGCCACGTCTACTCATACGAGCCGAGCGTCATCCACATGTCATGGTGCTACGTCTACATGCCATGGTGCTGCATCACCAATTATTGGCCCAAAAACTATGTAATATATTGGCCAACAACTTGGCCCATCTATTGGACGACTTGGCCCATCTGCTGACCGGCCTTCCCCTAGGCCCATACTGTTCACATGGGCACTATTCACATGTGAACAGTACCATGAACACTACCTCATATAGGAGCCGTCGCCCTTTAGTTTTGCTGGGGTTTTTCTTAGATAATATTCTACTTTGCAGTTTTCGCCGTTCATCAGTTTGAGGAACCCCAATTTGTGTGCTTCAATTATTATTCGCAATATAGATTGCATCTTCTACTCTCTTGCTTGTGTTCTCGATTCGCTTGAAGGAGATAGCCTTCTTGGCGAGGTCAACCGCGTTCGGCACGGTTGATAACCAATGGAGCAATGGTATAGTGATCGCGAGGGGATCGATCTGTTCGGGTCGGAGCCTTCGGATCATCAACGTCGTGTTCTCCACAATCGACGTATCAGTACCCATCGGAAGATCGGGCCACACTTCCATCACCTATTACACGAGCACGAGCTAAATTAATTAACCAACGGGTGAACTCGCTCCTAATTAATTTTAATCTTGATTCTAATGAATATATGATACTGCCTAATAGTCTCATATTGTGTGTGTGTAGTTTTATACATATAGAAGCATGGGAGACTGTATCAGGACGAAGGAGCGGAGATGCTGCTGCTAACGTAAATCTATGTTTGACGGTGTGTACAAATGTCAAGTACTATCCATGCAGAAAAATATCAAAGGAGGTCAAGAGAAAGAACTCAAAGAAGGAAGCCAATGCTGATGTGCATGGAAAGGAAAGAGAGAGGGCTGCATGCATGGATATGTGTGTTGCGGTTCCAATCAATATGCATGCATGGAAAGAACCATATCTCTACATATACACTAACAGAAGCATCGGTTACAATTGCTACTAATTAATACATGGGACCCACAAGGCATTGGGCATGAAGTGACGATTGGACCTGGCATGCATTGATGTCGGTTGAATCAGGATTTTGTCGTGGCAGAGGGAAACAATTAATTAGGAAGGTTTTTTTTATTCCGAGTGGTAGTAGTACATTGGCCGAATCCCTCCAGAAGTCGGGTGTACTAGGGCCGGCGGGGGAAGCTTTATAAAACTCTGTACGTTTGTCGTTGGGAGACTACCACGAATATGAATCTATTATTTCAGAAAGAGAGCTATACGCTTGTTCTTCCTAGAGGGGAATTAGGCGTTCTCAACCCCGTTGTTCTTGTGATTCCTTGTGTTTTGCAAGAGCGGCGACACGTCTACCGTGTCGTCGGTGAAGCGGGATCACGGCGTGTGGTTGGGCGAATTCTTTTGTCGCGAGTTGCTTTGTTTTGACATGGTTGGCGCCATCGGTTCGTCGAGGTTGCGGATCCAAAGTTATCATCGATCCTATGTCGTGAAGATCGGGCATCCCCCGTATCACTTTTGTTCATAATTCCTCGGACCTCCTCCTTCGTAGGACCTCCTCCTTTGGATCTCCTCCTTTGGACCTTCTCCTTTGGACCTCCTCCTTCGCAGGACCTCCTCCTTTGGACCTCCCCCTTTGTGGTAACAACCGCCCCTTGATCATGACCGGCCCCATCGATCAGCCCTTGTTCACTTTCTTTATTCACCCACATTTTCCTCTGTAGCAACGTGTGCATTAAATGCGACGTGCGGGTCTGTAGTGATGTGCGCATTAAATGTCATTGCCTCTGCCGAGCCTCATCGTCACACAAAGATGAGCCCATGCCTCACCACTGCAAATCCACCGCCCATCTTGTCACCGGCCATTCTCCTTCCTCTACAAATAGGGCACCAAGGAGTCTCTTAGCCCTTTTGTTTACGCCACTTTCGGCTTTCTCTCTCTTTCCTCTCGATCTCCTTTGTTCAAGCTCCATCTTGAGTAGTTTACCTTTCTATCTTCACCTTACTTTAGTATCTTTCTTTTGGCTTTGGTTTGGTATTTTCGTTGGAGTTTTTGTAGATTTGTTTTCTTATTTGGCTTTGTTCGCGCGTGTATATTCTGGCTTCTCTAAAGAGTTCGTGGACCTGACAACCTCAACCGAAGCTTTCCAACTCCTCAACGAAGGCAAGTCGTAGACCTTTGATCATGTTGAACCCAGTTTAAAAAACTATGTTGTTTTGTATCAACATGCATGGCTAATTGTATAAAAATGGTTTGGGATGTAGCTAAACACCTACTTAACAGTTTGACTCCTTGAATAATTTGGTTCGACATGTTGACATGTTCCTTTGGACACCATAGGTTGGGTAAATTTTTAGTTGGATATTATTGGTATACCAACCTGGGCATCGTTTATGCTTAGACATGCTTAGTTTGCGCTGGATACTTGATCACTTACTCAAAGAATGTTAATTTGACTAATGAGATATGGAATCGTGGTGCGATGCCACTGTTGTGCAACTGTGGTCGTAAAGGGGGTGCAGGAAGCACTTTGGGATGAGGATGTTTCCCCTATGCTACCACTAAGGACTTAACTTTTTGCGCCATTGATTTGGGCCTTACTGTGCAACCACAAGTCTATTATGGGGCAGACAGGGCAAACTATTTAGCAACATTTTGAATCGGTTCTGTCGTGGTGGTGTGTGCTGGTTCACATGGCGCAAGAGGGGCCAGGAAGGCGAAACCTTAGCGGGCAGAACTGAGTCAAAATGGAGCTTTGAAAGAGCCTTGTGATAGTCTCACCTTGATTCACACGTCAAAGAAAACGTGTGGTATATCAGGCGATTATCCCTTGTGGGTCAAGTGTACAACCTCTGTAGAGTGTAAAACTATTCAAATAGACGTGTCCCCGGTTATGGACAATATCTGGTGATTTGTCACGAGGGGTAGATTTGTTAAAAAAAGGGGAGTGGTCTTGAGCGACCAGGAGTGGTCGTGGGTGACCACGAGTGGTCCGGGGAGTGAGCATGGTGCTCACATGTTGTTTTTAAAGAACTCGTTTACTTATGTATTACTCTTTCAACTTGTGCCTTGCAATCTACTTATTGTATTTGTTGTCAATACTGCTTTCTGCAAATTAACCATAAAGCTATTCTTGTCAAGCCTTCCATGAATAATATTTGCATAACTTTCTCTGTGACTTGTTGAATACATTCAAAGTACTCACGACTTTATGCTCTCTGGTTGACCAGTAGTCAAAGAAGATGAACTAATGAACTCCGGGTTCAACGAAGAGGAGTTTGTTGAAGACTATGCGATCTAGGGGACGACCTCCACTCGATAGCCTGTGGGCGAGTCGAATGGCTTCCGCGAGTTATTTGTTCCGCTGCCCTCTTTTGTTGTAAGCCCGTGCGGCAAACCTTGTAACAACCTTGACCGTATGGTCTTTTGCTATTAATATTAATTTGTTTGCTTCATCTTTAGCTTGTTGTATGGAAATGATTACATCAATGTTGTGACTGTTGCGAGCTAGCTACTGATCTAGGACTAGTTCGGAATGCACAGAGGGTTTCGGGGATTGTTTACCCGGGTTCCCGACATTATTTGGCATCCGTCGAAACCGCCGCTCACTATCCTCTAGTAAGTAGTCTAGAGCATGTATCGAAGCCTTTACATCACATAGTCCTAACCTTACACTAGCCCAGCGAATGAACACCCTCACTTCACCCGAGTATACCCTCGTCACAGTGAGGCATTAACTGTTGTGTCGGCAAGCTTGTTCCCAACGCCTCGGGGAAGGAAACCCCTTCGAACATATTTTTTAAAATAATATTAATTTAAAGATAATTACAAAAAAAAATAGTAATTTTTTTACAAAAATAGGTGCATGTCGCGATTCCAAATGGCGACAGGCTCCTTTCGCCATTTCAACTGGCGATAGGAACCTATTTACTGCGAGTTGTCATTCCAACTTCATGTCGCCATTTCAACTCATGATTTGCATCGAAGAGTGTGCAAATCGCCAGTTCAACTGGCGATAGGAACTGGCTATATAAACCCCGAAAATTCGGTGGAAAGGTCATTTTAATTCCGGTGGAGAGGGGAGAAGAGAAGAGAGAGAGAAGAAAGCGAGAGAGGAGAAGAGACATAGCGAAGCCTGCCAGTTCTGGGAGGAGAGAGAGAGAACAATGATGTCGGTCGCCCATTTTGTAGGTAAATGTTCTTGCAACTTTGTACCTAAATTCGAAACCTTGTAGGTTAGCAAATAAAAATAGCGACAAAGAATTCAATGGATTAGAAAATTTTAGCTATATTGTTGTTTGATGTAGTACATCATTTTAGCTATGTATAATTTAGTTCATCATATAGATATTATTTATGTTGCAGTACTCGTACGATTTAGAACAATCCGCAAAAATACTAAGAAAACTTTGTAAGTTTTCATTTTTACACGATAAATATTTTGTTAATACCAAAAATACTTTTTAAACTAGGAAAATAGGAAGACACCGCTAAAAATAACAAGATACCTATTAAAATATGAAAAAATTGTAGAGTAGCTAAATAGGATATGTAGAGCTTAATCAAAATAATCCTAACTTAATTTTGGTTTCCATTTGTACATGGTAAATATTACATAATGCCAAAAAATACTTTTTAAACTAGAAAAATAGCAAGACACCTCTAAAAATTTTGCTATGTATCCGAACTTAATTTTGGTTTCCATTTGTGCATGCTAAATAATTGGCAAACAACGAAAATAGCAAGGTATCTTTAAAAATTCTACGAAAATTCCAGAGTAACTAAATAGGGAATGTAGACTTTAATTAAAACATTGTGAACTTAATTTTACTTTCCATCTGCACACGGCAAAATACCTCTAAAAATTTATGTGTAGATACAAATGTATGCATATCAGTTTCCTATGTATCGCTAATGTGGGGACCCCGGGTTATCTCCGTAAGACCGAGGCTAAGCATGGTCTTAAGGAAATAACTCTGGATCTCCGGTAAATGGATTCTAACTTAACTCAATCTAAATGAGAGGCTTAACTGAAACTAGAGCCCCGACGATCATGCGATTGTCGGTTCTCCAACAAGTCAAACACTACACTTAGTGAATTAAATAGGAAGCCATGAACAGTGAGTATGATTTATATTGGCTCCCAAGATCAGTGACCAATATAACCATACTCTCATACAACGTTGATCACATCCATACAACACTCATACATAAGTAGTACAAAACTCATACATCATAGTTCCAAGTTTACAACTAATACAAGTGGCCGACCGGCCAAATTAAACGAGTTCTTAAAGTAACAGCGGAAGCAAGTAAATAAACCAAAATGCCAGCAGTGGTATGCCCCATAACCCATCGGCAACCAACTGGGAGTTAAGAGATAGCATACTACTCATCAGTGTCGCCTAAATCGACACCGACAAGCTCATCGGTCTCAATATCTTCCTCACCTGTAAAAGCCAGCAAACATCTGGCTAAGTACCAAAGAGTACTCGCAAGTCTTACACAAATAAAAATAGTTATGCATAAGGTCATTCAAAGGAAGGGCTCATATTGGCTTAGTTTTGCGAAAGAGACGCAACAATGTACAACCTACACATACTAGTTTTTCAAGTACCATTTCAAAATCAGATTTGAAGTAGAAGTAAAACATGTGAATAAGTAATGAATTCAATAACAAATAAATCATACAAATAGCAAAGTGGTTGTCCACTTTGATACAACAACAAGCATGAACATCCCATTCATGACAATACCAAGTTATAACCACAATTTTAATTCCAAGTCTAACAATAGTAACTTCCGAACTCAAGCGGTTGTCCATAGCAGTGGACACGGCTATTCGAATAGATTTATACCTGGGGGTGTACTACTTACCCACACGACTTGATTAGCCCGTAAGCCTCCAGATGCCTCCGAATATAGCATACTTCCTATGGTATGCCGGCCGGGTAAATCAAGATATGGTCGTTTTTAGCAAGAAGATCCCATTGAGCTAAGTCTCTCAACCCAGGGCTCCTAGGAAACACAAGACGTTAACGTCTCCATCCTATCGGCCCAAAAGGGAAACATGGGATTTCTCGGTCCCATGCCCTTACAATTTCACCACCGTGGGACTCAACACAACAAAACCCTCCCCCCTACTTAACCATACGGCACCCATATACCACGTGTGATAGCACAAATGTACTTGAATCAACGACGTTACCAAAGTTCGGTCCTTAATTATCCAGACAAGTCGACCACTTACCCAAAGCTCGTGCACAAAGCACCATCACTAACCAACACTTGTCCGGACCAAAAACTTCTTTAAAAAGTCAAAATTTAACTCATAAAATAGGCACAAATATCTGAACAAAAGTATATAAAGGAAGTTGTATATATCCCATAATTGTCGGGTTATTCCCGACAATCAAACTACCGGTTCTAGACTTGCATGGCTAAGCAAACCCGAATAACTCAAATTCACACATCCTATCTTAAGCATTTCAGTACTGGAATAATTCATGGATAGCCACAATGACAATGTAATAGGATGTGTCTAACTATTCATCATACAGATAGCGACAATATCAAAATAGCATGCAAGCAATTATCATTGCATCTATCCTAACAAAACTGGGATCAAAATATGATGCAAAAAGAAAGCTCAAAGGATGCTTCCCTTGCTGGTAGGCTAATTGCTCTCCCTCAGTAGTGTATGTGTCAATATCGATAGGCTCGGAATCTATATAAATACAATACCGAATAAACATCGAGAAATACTAAAAAAATTCAAAGTACTAAAAAATGCATGATTTTTCTACAGTAGCTAAGTCATGATTTTAGATGATTTTAGGTGAAAGAATTATTCCATTTTGATTTAGTATGTCAAAGTTATGATGGTTCGAATTTCAGTTTTCGATATGTCCTCTTTGAGTAATTTAATTATGAGGTGAAAATTTGTAGAGCAGTGGTGAGTACATGGATTACATGGATAAATAGACAATATTGTTACAAGTTCAAAACAATTGAGTTTGCCTCAATTGGAGCTTTCATGATTTAGTTATGAATTTCTAAAGTTATCAGCATTTCCTTTTGTAAAAATAATAGTGTTAAGGGGTCAATTTCCAAAATAATACTCTCTGCTGCAGAGACATGGTTGAAACAAATTTTAACATAAAGTTCATTAAAAATAAAAATTATCAGAAGTGGTTTCACATATTTTGGAGTTAAAATAAATTAGTTATGTATTTTCAAAGTTATACATATATTTCAGCTTACAGATAAATGGATCTCGAATTTTATACATCATTTTAAACTTTTCTCACCGAGCCGTGTGCTAGCCGCAGTAGCTGACGCACGGGCCCGGAGAACAGTGGGCTTTTCCATTTAACTCAGGATTAACAATTCTAACTGACATGTGGGTCCCGTGTGTTAGAGACTTGGTCAACGGAACTAGGTCACGCGCGCGCGCCGCACGGTGCACGGGACAAAGCCTAGGGCCCATATCATCGCATCGTGGCTTTAACCTCAACGTTCTGTTTTTGGTACATGGGGCCGCGTGTAGCGACACATTAGTGCGCTTAAGACATCGATTAAGGCTAAGCCAATCATTAGGTAATTAAAGATCGTCATTTGCCGTAACCTCCCGGCTCGATCTTTGGTCGATGCGACAACGCTCCGTCTTGCTTTGCCGGCTGCGCGGCGCTACGCCATGGCGGAGCCGGCCAAGGCCGTGATAGCTTCGCAATAGTCTTGCGCATCTTTGAGAGGTGGTGGCGAGTGCAGGATGCCACGCAGGTGGCTAGCCCAGGAGCTAAATGGCGGCGGTTCTCGGCAAAGTACACACAACAACATAGAGCTCCGCGGTGCATGCAAGCGGTGCACGAGGTCTAGGGACTACTAAGGGTCTACTGGCCTGGAGCGAGCTCGAGATGGTCGGGAAGGTGGAGCAACGTCGGCAGGGAGAAGAAGATGGCGGCGGCACGGCTTCACGAGAGAGGATTGCCAAAATCCTCGAACCATGGATGATCGATATAGCTCCGGGACCATAAGAGGTTGCTATAGGAACAAGGAATTGGGCGATGTCTTCTGGGACCCAAGTGGGAGATGAAAGGTTGGTTCCTCGGCCAAAAACCAATCTTTACAAATCCACGAAGCCACGTCGTGCGTTACCCAATTAGAGTTAGGGGTTTTCCATCTTAAGCCTAAAGGCACGAAGTGACACGCTAAGTTTCAGACAAAACTCACCGGAGACGAAGATCACAAAGTGATGTCCTCGGGAGTGTGCTCTAGAGCTTGCAATGGCACCACGATGGTCCAGGTGCTACAAGCAATGAGAGAAGTTGAGATTAGTAAAAATGGAAACAGGATGGATCACAGAGCAGGGAGGAATCATGCGGAGGAAGCTCACCCGTGAAGAGAGCAAGAACAAGCTTCCTCTCCTCGATCAACGAGGAGAAGTGAGGAAGAAGAGAGTGCAGGGTATATTATGCGGAAAATAGGAGAATGGAGGCGGCGTTACGCGAGCGCCTCGGAGTGGTGGATGGAGCGGTGGATTGGCGGCCGGAGCATCGCCGTTCGGTGAGCGTCGGATGCGGCGGCGCGTGGCGCTGCGCTCTGAGCCCGCAGCGGGAGGTAGGAGATGAGCGACATGCGGGGCCACCGTGTCGCGACTCGGCTAGCGTGGTGCGAATGTAAGTTAAGTGGATCGGCGCGCGCCGTTGGATCTCGGTGGGCGGCTTGGATTAGAAAGGCGATCGCAAGCGGGCGAGAGTGCGCGATCGGGGCCGTCGATTTCCCATCGGGTGGCTCACGTGCGGTGCATGTAGTTGGTTCGGCCGAATCGATTCGCCGAGTCAGACTCGAGCTTTGTGAGATAGCGACGGTTAGGTTTGAGGGTTTGGTGATATTTAAATTGTTTTTCCAACTTTGACCAGGGGCTTAAAAATAGAAATAAAATTCCTAAAATCATGAAATAATTTATGGGGGTTCCTGGGATAGCCTAGTGTCCATAAAAATTATTGAACACTACTGCTCATGATATAAAGTGTATTATTTAAATTCAAACATGATGTTGGTCTTTAAATTATGTTTGAATTTTCTCTAGGTTCAAACCAGTCCCAAAAATTTAGGAAAAATTATATTTATTCATGATAATTAATATAGTATTTGAATAAATTATTTACAGAGGAACTTTAGTAGCATTTATTCAATTTTTTAGTTTGGAGCTCAAATTAAAGTGTATGTCCCATATGTATTTTGAGATTTTCCAAGTACAATATGTAAATAAAAAGTTTCAAAACATGATGCATGCTAATGAGATGCATAATAAACCTCTTTATTAATTTGGGGATGTGACAGCTAATCGTACAATAATTGAATTTAATTAGATATGTCCCATCTTATTACTTTTTGTATATGTTTCGTAGTATTTACAATGTATGCATTGAATTTTCAGGTATAGCGGACCCAAGATACGTTGCGCAGTGGCCGTACGAGTTGCTTGACCCTGTCATTGACGTACATCAACATAGCCGTCTCAGTACCATCCTCCCCCAGGAGGGCGAGGGCGTTACGGCTATGCACGCCCATGAGAGCATGGAGGGTGGACCCATGTTGTGTTTTGAGATACATATAGTTGTGACCTTCGTGTGCTCAATTGCAGTCTGACTACTTTGGGTGGACTCACGTTTGTTTTTAATCCTTTCGATGCAGGTTGAGAGCAACAAACCTCCTTCCACTACCGAGGATGGTGGAGGCGACGTGGGAAGACAACCAGGACCGCGAGGGTGGTGGTCGTACGTCGTGGCGCTTTTTGTATGACCGGGGCCTCTTGACGGCTCTGGTTGACCAGTGGAGACCAGAGATGCACACGTTTCAAGTCCCGTGCGAGGAGATGGCGTCGACATTTCAAGACGTGACCTTCTTGACCGGGTTTCCCTGCGCAGGGTTCCCCCTAGAGGCGCAGGATGTCCCGGCCATGTGGTGCACGGTTCCTCGAGAGTTCCAAAAGTCTTGCTACCCAACAGTGGCTATAGGGAGTTCAGAAGCACACATGGGCCATCGCTGTAGTGGATCTACCAGTTCTATGTAAGTTTTTGTAACTCTTGCCCTTCTGCTTCAATTGCTTTATGTAACTTACTAATGTGTATCCGTCTTCTTGCAGCTAGAACGTATGGCAGAGGACGCACTCGAGTACACGGTGAGGAGGCACTTTGAGGTCTACTTGTTGTGGCTATTCGGGTGGGTGATGTTCCTGGGGTCCCATGGCGACAGCGTCGACAAGCACTTCATCTAGTATGCATGCCAATTGGCGGACTGGGAGGTGGAGGAGATCCAACCCTACACTTGGGGCCCGACGATGCTGTGCATGATATACTGCGCCCTGTGAGACGCATCCCACTGGGTTCGGGACAGCTCCATCCTCTTCGGATACTGCGCTAGCTTCTTGTGTGGTCCTCAGGGTTTTCAGTTGGACACCCACAAGCGGACTGAGGCAACTACGATCGCCATGTACACCGTCGACGATGATGTGGACCGGCCGACCATGGTTACGGTGTGGTGGCACCGATGGGTAAGTTTTCTAAACAATTGTTCTTTTTCGTAATATAATTCAATTTCTTGTGGTAAGTTTCGGTTGTTCCATTCGACAGGTCACCTTCACTTTGATCACTATGCACACATCCTACCCGACTACATTGTGATGTTGATCGGTTCACCGATGACCACATCATCTAGACACACGTACACTCCCAACGGTGTGCGCATGCACCCCGAGACTGTTGAGCACTGTGCACGTGATACCACGCATGCGGTACACAGAGGTGCTTAGTGCACGATGTCTTCGTGGAGGAGTACCACATGCACGGTGATGCAGATTCGGTCTCTGACGAGAGGTCCCAGCCCACAGCACGGCGGTGGCGATCATCCATGGGTAAGTTCATGTTTTATTACAGCCGTACCATTTGCCTTATGTACCTACGAAACAATCGTTTGCCTTCCACAGTACACTAGGAAGGAGTCCCGCTATGACTTCCTAGAAGCGGACGAGATGTTCCCTTGGGTTTAGGGTGGCTTCGCACCTTGGAGGGCGTCGTCGGGAGGATGCTCCCTCGACCACGAGGCGTATGATGAGTACATCA
>JAYEVH010000400.1:0-185438 GCA_036346255.1 Ampelocalamus luodianensis | reverse complement strand
TAGGAGAAGAAGGAGGAGGAGGAGAGGAAAGGGTGGTGGTTCTGGGCGGCATCCTGGTCATCAGCGTTAAATCAAGGGTAACCCCGATTCCCGAGTAGATGCATCTTTTGATTGTTGTAGCAATGTCGATATTTCGTCTCCTCAGGACAGATCGCGTTAGACAGACGTTTTGATGTAGTTAAGTGCGGATTCAAAACGACATCTTTTGATGACGTTTTGAGAGTTGTAGAGGACGTCAATAGCTTTCGATGAAGTGCTAGATCATATTATTTGGACCCCTGTAGCAAAAGTTATGAATTTATTGGTGCGGCTGTTCTGCAACCCTGTCAGTTTCTGGACAGGTTTTAGTGATCTGATCTTTGCAATCCGTTAAAGGGAGAATTAGAGGATCACAGTATAACAAAAGTTGTAGATAATTGTCGTAGCTTTCAGGGAAGCACAAGAACGCGAAATTTGGGTAAACGAGCTGAAAGTTATGTTAGTTTTAGTGCTCTGTCCAGAAAGGGTGACGTGAAATCGATGTTTTGTTAATCAATTTAAAAGTGATTTTAGATGGCCGAATCAGGGAGGCTCACCAACTAGGTTTAGTTGAGAAATTTGATTACCTTTCAATGAAGTCCAAGAACACCTAATTTGGACCACTGTACGGAAAGATATGAATTTTAGAACTTAACTGTTCACAGAGGGCATTTCAGTACCTAAGAAAGCGGGGTCGAGATCGCGTTGCAATCTGTTACTTGATGTGTTCACTTATATAATTCATGTTTTTCGTTGCTGGGGTATTAGTTTGTATTCGTAATGTATTAGGTGGGGGATTGGTACCGGAGGCAGCACCGTCTTCACGTCCTCCATTCGCACGTGGTTAAGGCAAGTGCATTGTTTGTTACTTGGTTGTGATTGATTGGCCATGTTTGTATGTTTTCGATACATGATAGTGTAGCAAGATTGCTGGCATGATGATTGTTTCAAGTATGGTGGTTGCTCCAAGTATGACTATGCTTTACTATGGTATGATGTTGTCGTCTTTTGGTAAATTGATGATGAGTAAAAGATAAGCAAGTGCATTGTGGTTTGATTGATTGGCTATATTGTGTGTTATTTGATATATGGTTGCATAGCAAGATGGTATACTTGATGAATGTTTAAGTTTGGTTATTGCTCAAATGATGCTTATGCTTTACTATGGTTCAATGTGGTAGTCTTTGGTAAGATTGATGATGAATGAGAGTTGAGCATTTGCATATTGAGAACATATTGAGGCTTGGTCACGCGGTGACCAAGTATGTTTCCCTTTGAGAACCCCGTCATGAATGTGACGGGCCCGAGATCCCCTCACTCGTGGAGTGTGGGCTTGAGGTCCCGTTACTTGCGAGTAACGGCAATTGGTCCTGTGCGTGCGCGCAGGCATGCATGGGCATGCGGCGGCGATCGCATACTCGTGCACACGTGTAATGCACACAGAAAGTTAAAGATAAAGGTTCCTTGAGCATTGCATTTGCATATGAGATGTTTTAATGTTGATCTCCTTTACATGTATGTTGATGTTATAGTTTCTTTATGTACTTGCTGAGTCTATGGACTCACTCTTGCTTTTATTGTTGTTTTAGGTATCCGAGCCAAGAATGACATGCATGGGGGGAAGTAGACTGCTAGTCACACACATACCACATGAACTAAATAAAGTTGAATGATCTTCAGAACGTGGTTGATTTTACATTATTATGTTTTGTCTTATGCAATGGATTAAATGTAATAATGATGAGTAGTGGAACTTCATACCTCTCTAGTTATGTTAGACACTTAACATGTCTTTGTTTATCTCTTGATGTCTCTAGATGATAGTTTAGTTAATACATGTATTATCTGTATGTTGGAACCTCCGTGTAATTAACTTTACAAGGGAGGTTCGGCCGAGATTTACTAAAATTGCCTTGATTAGAATTATTAGGGTTTGTTTAGTAGCATTGCAGGCTCATGTCGAGCTGGGGTGTTACAGCTAGTCCTGGCACTAGGCTGGATATCTCAGGTCCACTTATACAGTCCGAGACCATCTTTGTCGATGATGAGGACTATGGAGATGAGGGTTTTCTACCTGATCCAGTCCCATCTGATCCTGAGGTGCCTACTTCAACCACTACACCTCAGGGAGATCAGCCCTTACCTTCTAGCACTTCTGCGGCTTGTGGCCCTGTTCCTACCTCCACAACTCATGAGGTAGAGGCCACTTCTGCAACACACTCAGGACCTCCCCGACACATTCAGCGTTCTCATCCTTCTGAGCAGATCATAAGTGATCTCTTTGAGCGTGTCAGGCGCTCAAAGTCTAGCTTGTCTCTCTTTTGTCTACATTCTTCCTATATCGCCACTTTCGAGCCCAAGGATGTTTGCCATGCACTTTCTGATGAGTCTTGGGTAAATACCATGAATGAAGAGTTAGAGAATTTTGAGAGAAACAAGGTCTGGTCGCTTGTTGAGCCCCCTAGTGGTCATAATGTCATAGGGACAAAGTGGGTATTTAAGAACAAGCAGAGTGAGGACGTGGTAGTCATTCGGAACAAGGCTAGACTGGTAGCTCAGGGCTTTTCCTAGGTTGAGGGTTTATATTTTGAAGAGACTTTTGCCCCTGTAGCTAGACTAGAGGCCATTAGGATTTTGCTTGCTTTCACGGCGTCTAAGGGCTTCAAGCTGTACCAAATGGATGTCAAGAGTGCCTTTCTCAATGGGTATATTGAGGAAGAGGTTTATGTTAGACAGCCTCCAGGTTTGGAGAACCCCAAATGTCCGAACCATGTATTGAAGCTTTCCAAAGCCTTGTATGGACTTAAGCAAGCTCCTAGAGCTTGTTATGAGAGGCTTAAGTCCTATCTTTTGAGTCATAAGTTTGAGATGGGTAAGGTAGATAAGACTTTGTTCATTGGTAGGCATGACAATGATCTTCTGCTCGTCCAGATTTATGTAGATGATATTATTTTTTGTGGCTCTTCTCATGCTCTTGTTTCCTAGTTTTCTAATGTCATGAGCACAGAGTTTGAGATGAGCATGATGGGTGAGTTGAGCTTCTTCCTCGGCTTCCATATCAAGCAGACTTGGGAGGGTACTTTCTTGCATCACGGCAAGTACACGCAAGACCTCCTGAGACGCTTTGACATGTCTGATGGCAAGCCGGTGTCAACTCCGATGGCGACCACGACCTCACTTGATCCTGATGAGGGTAGCGATCCCATAGATCAAAATAAGTATAACAATATGATTGGCTCCCTCCTATACCTCACGGCTTCGAGGCCGGACATACATTTCGTTGTGTCTCTATGCGCTCGATTTTAGGCCTCTCCTCGTGCCTCTCACCGTCAGGCGGTGAAGCGCATTTTTAGGTACCTTCGAGCTACTCTAGACTATGGTATTTGGTACTCTTCTGCTTCCTTTCTTTCCCTTAGAGCCTTCTCCGACGCAGACTTTGCTGGCTGTAGGATAGATAGGAAGAGCACCTCTAGGAGTTGCCAATTCATTGGCACTTCTCTTGTTTCATGGTCTTCTAGCAAGCAGTCAGGTGTTGTACAGTCCACCGCAGAGGCTGAGTATGTTATAGCCGCTAGTTGTTGTAGTCAGGTGCTTTGGATGGTTTCGACCTTGCGAGACTTTGGGTTAGCCTTAGATAGTGTTCCACTTTTCCGTGACAACACTTCTACCATTAGCGTTGCCAAGAACCCAGTGCAGCACTCTAGCACCAAGCATATAGATATTCGATATCATTTTCTTAGAGACCATGTGGAGAAGGGTAACATAGTGATCCAGTTTGTTGAGAGTGACCACCAGATAGCTGACATTTTCACCAAGCCTTTAGATAGCTCGAGGTTCACGGCTTTGCGGGGAGAGCTTGGGGTTGTGTGTCCTTATGGCTTACTTTAAGGGGGAGCTTACTAGACAGTTTAGACGTGCTGCTTATTAGTTGCTCTCTTCTCACTAGGTTGAGTTCACTCACTTCTTATAGGTCTAGTAGGTGTTGGGCCCCCTGGGTAGACAAGGAACGTGTTTACTCCCTTGTGTTTAAATGATCAGCTAGTACTAGAGTCATATGGGGTGGATGAGAGTGAATCTGAACCATAGTATTTCCACTATCCTGTTTATGCTTTTTGTTTGCCCCTTTTTCTTCTTCGTTTTCGAGCTTCTTCTCTCTTACTTTTAGTTTTGGTTCAGGGGGAGTTCATTCGAGTTTTTATTGCACTCAATTTTGACATAACTCAACCTAAACCAAAATGTCTCTGCAATTGATTCACTTGTTGAGGGGGAGCTTGGATCTTTCTTTCGTTTACCATGCATATCATGTAGCCATATGTGATATATACTCATTTAGATGAGAAGAAGCTTTGTCTATTATTCACTTTGAAATTTTTCTTTATGTCATTCACACCTTGTTATCATAATGAAATAGTTTACTAGCCTGTTCATGCCTAGATATGTGCTATTTAGCTTATCAATGCTTGCTGAAATTTAAATATCAACATGAGCTTTATTGAAAACTTGATGAAACTTGTAGCTTTCATATGCTTTTTTTTTTACTCTTAATACTTATGCTATGTCTTTAGATAATCTGAATTTCTATTAGAGTCCCTAGAGCAACTTGGGCTTGCGCTATTTTGAATCATGTTTGAACCTTGTGTAAATTTGCTCATAGAAAAAGATGTGAGGTCAACCTCACCAAAAAAATGATGAAAAATTAATATTGAAAAGATGTGAGGCCAACCTCACCAAAAAAATAAAAAATGAATATTGAAAAGATGTGAGGCCAATCCTCGCCAAAAAATAAATAAAAATAAATATTGAAAAGATGTGAGGTCAACCTCACAAAAAAATAAAAATTATTGAAAATTGCAAAAGATGTGGTTCAATCCCACCTTGCAAAATATGTGGTTCGATCCCACCTTGCAAACAAAAATATGAAATAAAATGAGCTTTAGGTTCTTTCATGAACTTGTAGCATGCTCAAAGTGTTGACTAGGTTGAACTCTAGGTTTTTCTTTGCATCTTAGACAAGGCTATGTATTTTTTAGTTAAAATTATGCTAAAAACTTGCTACTTGTGTAATCATACAAAACTTGGCCTTAATTTGTGCAAATTGCTTATCTTACTAGATAGTCTTTGTTTTATGCTATATATTTGGTCATGAACTAGTTTAGCAAGTTCTAAATTGAGGTGGCTTGGTGTAATACTTTGAGCTTCATATTCATGTTGAATAATATACAAAGCTCTTTAGGTTTATATTCGATGCATTTCATGCATACATGCTCTCTTTTGCGCTCATTGGTATTCACTAGTCTCTTGATGACTAAATTGACAAAGGGGGAGATAAATGTAGGCGAAATGGATGCTAATTAGGCTAAAAATGAAAATAAAAATAAAAATTAACTTAATGCTAATCTCAGCCATAATTGAGCTTAAATGTGCATCAAAATGATTTTCAAATGAAGTTTAGGTCATTTGCTTATCATCTTCTTCATTTGATTTTTTTAGCTTAATGTCTTTGGAGCTTTTGAGCAAAGTTTTTTTTCTAGTGTTAAGGTCTCTTCTATTTTGGCAACTTGGTCATGATCTTCTTTCTTCATTTATGGACAAAGTTAGTCTCTTCGAAAACTTCTTTTCTTTTAAAATCTTCAATTTGCATTTTGATGTGGTTTGTCAACATATTCATCAAGGGGGAGATTGAGAGACCATGTGGAGGCTATCTCCATGTTGTGATGAATATTTGACAGCATTTGTGACTTATTGATGGAGGTTCGATAGTTGTTAAAGTTTGCGAAGTCAAGTTTTGAGTTTCACCTAGGTTGCATGGGATGTTATGATGCATGTTTTCACTAATGATGGTCAAGTGCATGACGCTTGTGCCAAGGAAACGATTTCTTTGTCTTTGTTGACTGCAGGTTGACTTGATGGCTTGGATGATCATCGACGCGGGATCGGGAGCAAGCATGGAGAGCTTGGCGTCCAAAACGATCATGGTGGTCAAGGAGATAATCGGGGATCAAGTCCGATCATGAAGATGGAGTCTTCGTGAAGATGGCATGAGACGGGTCCATGCATCGGCTCAGGGTGACTTGGCAGTGTCCAAGTGTCGGCGAGGCATTCCGAGGGTGTTTGAAGCTCAAGACACAAGGCGGGGACATGACAAGTCAACGAGGAGCAAAGACCGTCAAGGTGGAGCAGCGTGGTAGCTCTAGGTAGCTTATGTTAACCAAAATCAACATAAGGGCATTGATGTAATTGTACCTAGTCAAGAGGGGTATTCTAGGCAAGGGGTAGTGTTGGCTGAACCCTAAGTGGATATGAATGAGTGGAGAGAGTTAATCTTAGCCCTTGAGGTGATCCAAAGGTTGAGGTTGCTCCCATAGGGCTATAAATAGAGAGATAGGGGTATGCCTCCACCACCTAGTCTTGGAGAAGGATTTAGGATTTTCCTTATGCTCATTTGAGCTTTGCCCATCATTAAGTGTGGCTTTGCAGCCTTCCTCTTGAAGTAATGAAAGTTCCTCTTGAAGCAATGAAAATTTCAAGTTCTTGCATGTTCTGAAATTTATTTTATTTCTTGCAATTTCTTGCTTTCCTTTGTTGCAAGTTGAGTTTTTCTTCCCCTCCTTCTACTCAATGTAGTTCTATTGGATCTAGGACATGTAGGAGTTCATCAAGAACATGTTGCAACCCAACAAAATCTATTAGAATTCATTTTTGCTCAAATTGTCTTTGCATTAACCATGTTCTTGAGCTGAAATTATTGTTTTTTATGCAGTTTGAACTATTTACGTGAAAGGTTGAGACTTTGAGCATATCTTTGCAATTCCTTTTGGATCATACCCCTAAGATCATTTCCAAGCCATGGTTCAAGTTTCATCAATTTTGGATGAGTATACCTTGAGTTATTGAGGTTTCTTCACAACTAAGTTTCTGAAATTGCTGTTTTGATGCAACGTGAACTTTGAGCAAGAAAGGTCTCTCTCTTGGGATTTATTTTGCAATATCTTTTGGAATCATAACCCTAAGGACCTCATCTTGCTATGGTTCAAGTTTCATCAATTTTGGTTGAATAGATCTTGAGTTCTTGAGGTTTCTTAGTGGCTAAGTTTCTAAAATTACAGATTTGCTAAAATTACAGATTTAATGCAACGTGATCTTAAAGCATGATAGGTCTCTCTCTTGGCCTTTATTCTGCAATTCCTTTTGGAATCATAACCCTAAGGACCTCATGTTGCTATGTTTCAAGTTTCATCAATTTTGGTTGAATAGATAATGAGTTCTTGAGGTTTCTTAGCAGCTAAGTTTCTGAAATTCCAGATTTTCAGAAATTGCTATTTTGAAATTCTTATTCTGATTCATTCTGTTTTTAGTATACTGTTGGTGTTCTTGAACCTAGTGACTTCCTAATAGCACTAGAGTTCAAGAGAAGAAATACTTGAGTGGGAGAAATTTAATTTACGCCTATTCACCCCCCTCTAGTCGCCATAACCGATCCTTAAGTTGCAGAGGAGGTTGACCTCCAATGGGTTAGCTTTTGTGAGATAGACTTTAGGCTGGACGACTAGTTTGGCGGCCCGGTCGGTTGCTTTGTGGGAAGTTGGCAAATCAGTTGGCTTTTGTTATCGCTATATTATGTCACTTTTGCTTCCGCTGTTATTTATGTTGTTGGTCTCATTTGGCCGGTCGGCCCTATTTTGTAATAACTCGATATTATGTATGTCTTTGACTAGACTTGGCATTGTAAGTTTGTATGAAAATGATGCATGATTTTGTAAAGGTGTATGTGTACTGTATTTCTGGGAAATACATGTCCACCGAGGCTTAGGATATTTGATTGGTAATACTAGAACCATTTAGAGGTTAAGTATTACGAGTTAAATTCCATGGGTCCTCACAGTTAGTTGGTGGTATGCCCAGGGTCTCTGCTATGATCGGGCTTTGTATGGTTATCAACTAATTCCAGTGAGCATGTTTTTTTTAGCTCCCTTCTTCTTAATAGGCTGGTATGACTACACTTTGTGTGGCGGTATGACCGCACTCTTTTCCAACGGCTAGTTTTTGAGCGTTTAATGATAAAGTTTATAGTCGTTGGCACTATAGCGCCATATGACTGCCATGTAAAGTGTGGTATGACCGCATAGGCTGAAAATTACTATTTTCTTCTCTAATGGCTAGTTTTTGTGGTGAGACTATAAATACCCCATTGGCTGGTTGGGAGAGAACCTTTTGCACCTCACTTTATCTTCTTGAGGTAGTATGAGCCTCTCTACTCACTTGTGCATGCGTTGCACCTCTTGAGCAAGTGGAGGAGGATCTAGTTGCATGTTTATCCACTTGTGCTTGCATAGCACTTGGTGAGGGTCAAGGGGCTTAACTTATTACTCTTGGTATTTGCTAATACTTAGACGGTGTGGAGACATCGTGGTCCAGTTATATTATCAAGAAGTTTGTGAGAGGGCCTGTCGTGTTATGAAGGTTGGAACTCACCTACCCAGATGGGGAAAGAGATACCACTAGTAGATTCAGTGCTTGGCTGAATTCGTTGAGCCGGTCCAATTTGTTTGAGCTTAACTCAACATGGATTAGGGAGACCGACAAGTCTCCAAACATGACGGTAAAAAGATTGAGTATCATTGTGGTTTGCTCTCTTGTGCTTATCTATATTATTATAATTTACATTGCTAGAATTAAATTGTTTGGTTGTTACCCAAAGATTGCAAACCTTGACATTGACTTAAGTTGTTAATGCACGCAGCTGAGACTAGTTGATTTAGACTTTATTTTCTGCTAAACTGATTTGATTTATAATTCCAAAAAAAGTCGGTTTTGGCCATAGAGAATTTTAAAGATGTCTATTTACCTCCTCTAGTCGGCCTCCTCGACCTTACACACATGCACATACCACCATACATACGCACACACGTAAGTGTGCCCCTGTAACATCCCAATTTTGGGCTTGTGTTTCAAATGTAAGAAAATGAGGGGAAATTAAAACTTTTTCTTACAGCTTGTATTTCCTGTATGCTTTGGACAATTGTTGTAAAGAGATTATGGGAATACAAAGATCACAAGTCATTTCGACCCACATCTTATTCTTCTTACTCATCCTTGCTCCATCTTGTGATAATCTCCTGGAAATATTTTTCCTAAATTCTTGGGTTGGTATGTGACTCCCCTGGAAAATTCCACAATTTTTAGAAATTGTTTGGATGCTGTTGGAGGAAAGTCAACCCAATTCAAAATCTAGTCAAACCTTGGACCAGCACCTTGTTAAATTTTTGGAGGAAAATCCACAGCATCAAAGCCTCTGAAAATTTTATGCTAGGTCCTCGTTTGAGCTAGCAAGCTCCTGTAAAAATTTCATAATTTTTGGAGTCGGTTTGCTGCCTCAAACAATTCTCCAAGGAGCAGCTCCTTCTAAAACCAGAAAAACTAAATCTGGTTGAGTCAGACTCGGGCTCGGACCCGAGCCCAACTCAACCGGCTTGGTTGGACCACGTTGCCAGCACCGCACTCGGGCTCAAGCTTTTGCGCGCGCAAGCTGAGCCATTGGATCTCGATCCAATGCTCACGACCTCCCCCTGATCCGAGGTGCTCTTGAGCGCCCTCAGCGCTTTGGGGTGGTCCAAGCCACTGGATCCCCGTCGTGTGGCTCACGACCTCCCAGGACCTCCTCGCCCGCGCTCGGACCTCCCCACCTCGGCGATTCTCGGACGTCCAGGACCACCCCAAGCAAATCTGGGACGTCCAGGACCTCCTTGGCGCTGTGTTTCTTCCTCACGACCTCCACGAGGTCCGCAGCCATGAAATTTCGCACCCACGTGTGTGTCGTGGTCGAGGCGCTTGGGAGCAGATGGCCTGTCACTTTGGTCCTTCCCAACGCTCTCTTTCATCATACATTAAATGTGTCGCTGGCCCAATCTAGAAGTCTTCCCCTACCTACCGCTCTTGTCAAATCTAGCAAGTCATGGCGGGGCATGGACCTTGCTCACGAGTGGGTTTGCCTAGCCTTGTCCAGCGCCCCGGCTATGTATAGCCGTGGTTCCTTCCTCCTTTTCTTTCCCCGTCACTTGGTGCTGTTTAGACTCTCTCGGTTGTGAGTGTGAGTCCCAAACCCGAGCACCGAGCGCCCTTCCTTACCTCCATTGTCACCTTTGGAGCTCCTGCAAGCTCGAGCTCCGGTGGTTCCATTGGTTCCTTTATCTCCCTCTCGGTCCTCTCTGGTCACCTAGGACCCTCCCTAATCTCTCTGGTTTGCCTCTCACGGGGTTGACCACTGCGGGAGATCCCGATTCACCGAGAGCACCTCCTTCTTCCTCGACTCGGTGACCTACTCGCGCGGCACTCCTCCGACCTCCTCCGAACCACTCCTGTGCCCGGTGAGTTCATTTTAGTCCTTAGAGCTTAAGGTCTAGCTAGCGTAGCTCGTGGCGCTCGGTTTCACCGTTTTGGATTTTGCCAAAAGCTTGTCCTCCGCCATTCTCGGCTCGCGGCGTTTAAGCCGTCGCCGCCGTCGAGTGCCTCCGCTAGGTCCGCGACACTATTGCGAGTACATCGGTGCCCTTGGTGCGTGCCGGCGAGGTCCCTATCGCGTGGCAAACCGTTGAGCCCGCCGGGATTTTGCCGGTTCAAAACCTCCGTTTCGTCATCCGTTAGGACATCTTAAATGCCCATTTATTACCAATCATCGATGGCGGTGAGTTGTCTTAGCCGCCACCCCGTGTCATTGTCCGGAGGTCCCGCGCTTTACACAAAGACCTTGACCTCCTCGAGCTCTTCGTGAGCCGTCTAAGACCTCCCCACGTTTAGATTTGGACCTTTAGATCTTCCCGTGAAAACCCGTATGTAAGACCTCCCACCTGCGTTTAATCTCGGCCGTTAAGACCACCCTCGATAGATCTGTACCATAGATGGCTTTCTGCGTAAATTTCTAAGTCCCGGGACCTCCCTAGTTCTACCTCGGCCTTTAAAGACCTCCCGGATTAGCTCTTGCCGCTAGATCTGGCTCAGTGTTAAATCTTTCGCACTAGGACCTCCTGGTTAGATCCTAGCCGTTTAAGACCTCTCGAACTCCATCCGAGCCGCTAGGACCACTTCGCGCAAAAGATCTCTTCGTGATCTTTTGTTAGGACCACCCCTAATAGGCCGAAGGACCTCCTCGTGGTCCTTTGGAAAAACCACCCCTGGACCTCCACCGAGGTCCTCTTTGCAAAAAGACCTCCCCTTGGTCATTTTGCAAAGACCACCTCAGGACCACCCTCGGGGTCGTCCTTGTAAAAGCCACCACTGGCCTTTTACAAAGAAAACCCCCGCTCAGACCTCTTAGGCTCAATCCTGACCGTTCACGACCTCCCCAGATTAGATCTGAGCGTTAGATCTCTTTTTGTCAAATCCTTAGCGCTCAGACCTCCCTCCGCGTCGATCTGGACCGTTCAAGACCTCCCTAGGTCTAATCTGAACCATCCAGATCTCCTCCCGTTAAAACGCTATCGCTTAGGACCTCCCCGAGAAGATCTTGGTCATCCAAGACCTCCTCGTGTCAATCTCAGCCGATCAAGACCTCCCTCTGGAAGATCTTGACCGTCTAGGACCTCCTCCTTTTGATCCGTAGCGTTAGGACCTCCTCCTCTGGCTTAAACCGTTAGACCTAGATCTAACGGGCTAGACCTCCTTCCTCAGATTTAGAGCCTTAGGACCTCCCTCGTTCAATCTTGATCGCCCAGGACCTCCCTCTGGAGATCTAGACCGTTGAAGACCTCCTCCGCGAGATCTTAGCCGTCCCGACCTCCCTCCGTAGGTTTACCCTTAGGACCTCCCCTAGTGCTCGGGACCGCGGATCTCGATCGGCGATCACGACCTCTGCAGGCGCATAGACCTCCTTGCGTGCGCTGCGCACGCAGCCGGTCGTGATCGTTGGATCAGATCTCAACGATCCGCACCTCCCAGTCGCGGGAGGAGGTCTTGTGCGTGCTGTAGCCGAGGCTCGTGGCGTCGGACCTTGATCTAACGCCCACGACCTCTCCTTGTCTTCCGATTCGGTTGGACCTCCGAGAGCTCAAAGTTTCCTAAGTCTTTTGTCGCTTCAAATTTCAAAAGTGCATAACTTTGTCATTTTAACTCCTTTTGAATAATTCCAGTTCTTGTAGCTTTGTTATAGTATGAACTTTAATCGAGAATGAAATTAGGCCTGTGTTGTAGCAGTAAAATGATTTAAATAGCATGAGCTTGTTTAATGAAAAATGAGGTCTAGAAATTCATGGAAAATTTGTAAAACACATAACTTCCTCTCTGTAGTTGCAAACTAAGCAAACTCAACCTGTAAATTTGGCACTGTAGACATGCTTTAAATTGATCTAGGCTTTGTCTTTATTCATGTTCTGAGAAATGATATATGCTAGTTGTAGAACTTAGAAAAATCATAATTAAATCATCTTAACTCCAAATGACCTAAAATTTTATATGGTTACCACAATACCAGTAGGTAGCTACCATAAAAATTTCAGCTTCAAAATCTTTCTAGAAAATATTTTTGCTACAGTGCTAATTATGGTAGAAAATAAGTTTTTAAGTAATATCTTTTGCCACAAATCCAAATTAGGTTTTCCAGTTTCTATGTCTTGGTATATTTGTGTTCTACCTTGTGTATAAATTTCAGTCGTATTTGGATAATTTTTGCTTGCTCTTTGTTTAAGTTTTGCTCTGCCTTATTGGTTGTTCTTGGTTCTTTTGCCTTTCGCTTAGGGTTCGACATTTGCGGTAACCCCGAGAACGACCCTCCGCAACAAATTGAGCAACGACAAGCGAAAAGCAGTTTGATCATGTTAATCCCAGTATTTTAAGTATTTATGTTGATTACAAATTCTATGTATGCATTGCTATTTTGTGTTAATAGTTGGCCTAGTAGATGCATTTCCTTAGCAAATGATTATCCTCTACTACCATGAGCCTAGGTTACTTGCTGTGATTTAGAGTTCGTGGATGGGCTCTTGTCACTTAGTAGTTGCGAATTAATTGCTTAGCCATGCTTAGCTTCGGTAGAAATGGGCGGTTATCGACTTGTCGATAACCTTGATCACATCAAACTTATTATGATTATGATTTTCACCTTGTGCCATGTCTCCTTATGAAAACTAAAACTGAAAACAAAATGATTTAGACTTGGGCACAATGGTATGATGGTGTGATTTTGGGTGTGACTGGAATGGTGCCCGGGTCAACAAGGACCGAACATCTTGTTACACTAAACCAAGCATTTTAGCGTGCTAACCACATTAGAGGGTATGGGACCTCTCTTGACTTAGTACTTTGGCGTGTATTGGCTCCGAGTCGCAGGGAGTCGCAGGAGGGATGGTGTTGGGAGCATTGTAGTGTCCGAAAGGTTTCCCCCCCGTAACGGGTGGTTGTCTTTCGGCTTGCAATGTAAGCGTATGGTGTTTCTACCCATACGAGCGGCTCGTAGTTAATACACAAGATTGGAAATGTCTCGTAGGACTTAGCCGTGCCAGCATACCTTCGGAAGTGTGCTTTGTGGCTTAAAGGCGGTCTGAAGTGTGGGTACATTGGTACACCCCTGCAGGGTTAAAACTATTCGAATAGCCTCGTCCTAGGTTATGGACACGCTTGGCAAGGTCTTTCAAGAGTTAGACTACAACCCTTTTAAATTAAAACTTGATGGGTGGTACGAATCGGGATTCGTGCTATGTTGTGGTGGCTATTGGGATAGTCACTTCCAGGTGGTTACTTGTATGTATCTTTACTTCAAGTTATTTTGATAACAAAACAGATTTGCAAACTTGCTTTTAAATGTATTACATTATTGCAAATAAACTTGGCTTCATGCAAATGAGACATACAACCTCCACCTAAATAAGCTTGCATGTAGTTTATGAATAGGTCTGCTATTCCACACGTCGATCTTGCGTGTACAAAGACAATCTTTGTACTCGGTTGCTATCTTAATTGTTTTGTTGCAGAGGAAGAAGGTGAGCAGAGGCCTCACTTTTGTGAGTGTGTTGTGGTAGCTTGCGGGCGACTAGCTTGGCGGCCTGTCGGTTGCCTTGTGGGTTATGTTGGCTAACCGGTCGACTTTTGTTCTAGCCATCTTATGGCGCTTTTGCTTCCGCTGTCATTCTTGTATATTGTTCTATTTGGCCGGTCGGCTCTCTTTTGTAATAGCTTTGCTTTATGTATGCCGTTGTTGAACTTAGTGATGTATGTTGTATGGAAATGATGTGTAATTTTGTGATGATGTGCGTATGCTGCAATTCTGGGAAGCATATGTCCATCGAGGCTTGGTTTATTTGATTTGTACTGTTAGGACCAAGTGGAGGGTTAAATAGTACAAGCCGAATAAACCGGGGTCCTCACAAAGTTGGTATCAGAGCCATACTGACCGTAGAAACCCCTAGCTTGGTCGCCGTTAGGATATTTTGAAAACTTACTTTCAAAATAGTTTATGAAAACTTAAGTAAGTTCTCTAATTTTGCTCCTTACCTGTCTTAGCTTGCTCATCTCACCTTATTCTCACTTAAGTTTGAAAAAGTTGTTCCTCTCTTCCTTTCCAAAAAAATTAGCCTCTATCGATTAACTTGGTTTTGGGAGAACCATGAGGGCTTGGAGAAAGAAATTGGACAGCTAGCTAGTGGTGAGTACTTAAGGTAGGAAATGAGAGGTAAATACAACTAAAACTTGTGGGAATAAAAGGGGTAAGAAGTGATATGAAAATTAGCTAAATGCCTATACTCTATTAGGTGATTATACCTTGATTTTTGGACTGTTTTGAGCTAGATTTTAGTTCTGAAATTTTGGGTCTTCTCAAGCGATTACTCGTTCTTCCATACGGGTTGGTCGTTTCGGAAAGTTGATTCAGTGACTTCTGGTCTCATGTTCTTTTGTGGCTATTCTTTGGTCATTTTAACTAAGTTTGGATTTCTGTGCTCTTGGGTCTTGATCTGTATCTAACTTGTCTTAGTAAATCAGGATGGCTGGTGGGACACGTAGCGGCCGGAATCAGCCGGGTAGTCCCGATGAGGAGCTTCCCCCTCCTCCGACCATGGCGGAAGTCCTCATGCAAATCGAACGCAATCGTTCGGAGGACCGCAGGGTGTTGGAGGTTATCGCCAGGAACACCTCCACTCTCTCGTGCCTCGGATCCGAGGTGGGCACCGACGCGTGGGGGCTTGCGGAGTTCCTCCGTCACGCAGCCTCCTACCTTCTCCGGTCCGAGATCCCTTGGACGCAGAGCGATTGGCTGCGTCCCGTTGAGCGAAGCTCAACATTGCTCGCCCGTGAGCAGAGCGGGCACTTTTCGCATCCCATCAGTTGGAGGGTGCGGCACTCTCATGGTGGGAGAATTTCCTCGCCATGCAGCCCGCGGGACACGTGGTCTCGTGGGAAGAGTTCGGTCAGCTTTCCGTCGGGCCCATGTCCCCGCCACGATGAAGTCAAGAAGAAGGAGTTCCTTGCGCTCAAGCGAGGCGCAAATGCATCACCGAGTACCTCCATGAGTTCAACCATTTGGCGAGGTGCGCTCTGGCCGAGGTGGCCACCGATGAGGCCAGCAGGAGAAGTTCATGGAGGGTTTGTCGAGGAGCTTGGACAAGCTCTCTATTGTGGACTTCACGACTTCCGACCTTGGTGGACAAGGCCATCATCGCCGAGCACAAGGCGAGCGCTGGCGAGTCCCGCAAGCGCAAGTGGGAGGCTCGTGATCGCACAGCCGCCTCGTTCGTCCCAGAGTTGGGCTGCACGGTGGCCGTTCTTTGACTTCACCACCGCCGAGGCCTTCAGCACCACTCCACGCCCGCAGAGTCGTGACTCGATCACGTCGCGCTGCGACCAGCGGCGAGGTGTTCCCGCAACCCGCGCCGACGTCACCGCTTCTCATCGCCACAACAAGGGCCACTACGCGAGTAGTTGTCCTAAGAAGACTGGAGCGGCCCTCGTCCTAATGGAGGACGCGCAAGGGAGTGGTCACCCACGACCGAAGACCCGGGCTTGGGAGCGCCGAGTCAACCACATCTCGGTGAGGAGGCACAGAGGCGCCCGACGTGGTGTTGGGTACGCTCTTGTTAATTTGCATCCTGCTACGCTTTTATTTGACTCGGGCCTCGCATTCTTTTATTTCGAGGTCTTTTCTTTGATTGTGGACTTCACTTTGTGTTCCTTTGGGGATTCCACTCACGATTCGCTCTCGGGTTCGGAAATGAGAGCGACCAAGTATCTTGGATGTTCCTATCCACATCGAAGGAGTGGGATTCTTGGAGAATCTTATCCTACTCGACTCGGCACGTCCGGGCGTGATTCTTGGCATGGATTGGTTGTCCCAACACTTGGGGCAAATCGATTGTGCCGTGAAGATTGTCTACCTCACCACCCTTCAGGAGAACAGTTGGGTTTCGCGCATGATTGCGAGCCCCATCTTTATGCCCTTGAAGCAAAGCGGCATTGGAGATCCGTGATGTTCCCACAGTATGTGAGTTCGTGGATATCTTTCCGAAGACTTGCACAGCATGCCACCTGCTCGAGATCTGAGTTTGTGATAGAGTTGCTTGCCTGTCGCCCCTATTTCTAAGAGGCCGTATCGCATGCCTCCTAATGAGTTGGAGGAGTGAAGAAGCAAGCGGGTGAGCTGCAAGAGAAGGGTTTTATCCGTCTAGCTCATCTCCTTGGGTTGTCGATTATCTTTGTGAAGAAGAAGGACAAGACCTTGCGCATGTGCGTTGATTACCGTCCGCTTAATGAGGTGACGGTGAAGAACAAGTATCCTTTGCCCCGGATTGATGATCTCTTCGATCAATTGACCGGAGCACGAGTCTTCTCCAAGATTGACTTGAGGCTGGGCTATCATCAAGTCAGGATCAGGGCCGAGGATATTCCTAAGACGGCTTTTGCTACTCGTTATGGTCTTTACGAGTACACCGTCATGTCTTTTGGTTTGACTAATGCTCCTGCTTTATTCATGAACCTAATGAACTCAATATTCATGGAGTATTTGGATAGGTTTGTGGTGGTGTTCATCGATGATATCCTTATCTACTCCAAGAGTGAAGAGGAGCATGCTGATCATCTTAAGCTCGTGTTGGGCAAGGCTGCGAACACCGCTATATGCCAAATTCAGCAAGTGCGAGTTACGGTTGAAGGAAGTGGCATTTTGGGCCATGTTCTTTCAGTGGAGGTGTGGTCGTGGATCCTAGCAAGGTCGGTGATGTGCTATCTTGGGTCAGCCAAGTCGAGTCCACGGATGTGCGGAGTTTTCTTGGTTTGGCGGCTACTATCGCGCTTCATCGAGAACTTCTCCAAGATTGCAAAGCCTATGGTGAACTGCTCAAGAAAGACCGAAGTTTGAGTGGTCCATTGCTTGTGATGTGAGTTTTGGGAGCTCAAGAAGCGACCGACCTCACCCAGATGCTTGTTCTCCCGATATTCACAAGAGTTTTGATATCTATTGTGATGCTTCTCGTCGTGGTCTTGGTTGTGTTCTTATGCGGAGGGCAAGGTTGTGGCCTATGCATCGCGCGATTTTTCGTCCGATTCGATCAATGAGGCCGAAAGTCAAGTTCGATTGATCCGCGAGCATCTGCGCACGGCCATCCGCACAAAGAGCTATGCGGATCGTCGTCGCCGTGAGTTGAGCTTTGAGCCCAATGACTTTGTGTATCTCAAAGTCTCACCCTTGAAGGGCCATCAGCTTTTGGCATCAAGGCAAGTTGGCTCTCGATATGTTGGGCCTTCCGTATCATCGAGAGAGTTGGAGCGATTGCATACTGAGTTGGAGCTACCAGTGCACTTGAGGTGTGCATGATGTGTTCCATGTGTCCCACCGAAGAAGTGCCTCCGTGTCCCGACCGAGAAGCTCAGTTGGAGGTTCTCGATGTGCGGGAGAATTTGACCTATCGCGAGCATCATGTTCGTATTCTTGAGGAATCGAGCGGAGAACAAGGAACCGTGTCATCAAGTTCCTTAAGGTTCAAAGTGGTCAAACCATTCGAAGATGAGGCAACTTGGGAGCGAGAAGATCGCCGTGCAGATTTTCCTTCTTTCTTCTCCGAGTAAACTAATCTCGGGTCGAGATTCTTGTAAGGGAGAGTTGTAACATCCCAATTTTGGGCTTGTGTTTCAAATGTAAGAAAATGAGGAAATTAAAACTTTTTCTTACAACTTGTATTTCTGTATGCTTTGGACAATTGTTGTAAAGAGATTATGGAATACAAAGATCACAAGTCATTTCACCCACATCTTATTCTTCTTAGTCATCCTTGCTCCATCTTGTGATAATCTCCTGAAATATTTTTCCTAAATTCTTGGGTTGGTATGTGACTCCTGAAAATTCCACAATTTTAGAAATTGTTTGGATGCTTGTTGGAGGAAAGTCAACCCAATTCAAAATCTAGTCAAACCTTGGACCAGCACCTTGTTAAATTTTTGGAGGAAAATCCACAGCATCAAAGCCTCTGAAAATTTTATGCTAGGTCCTCGTTTGAGCTAGCAAGCTCTGTAAAAATTTCATAATTTTTGGAGTCGGTTTGTTGCCTCAAACAATTCTCCAAGGAGCAGCTCCTTCTAAAACCAAAAACTAAATCTAGTTGAGTCGGACTGGGCTCGGACCCGAGCCCAACTCAACCGCTTGGTTGGACCACGTTGCGACCGCACTCGGGCTCAAGCCTTTGCGCCGCAGCCGAGCCATTGGATCTCGATCCAATGCTCACGACCTCCCCACGATCCGAGGTGCTCTTGAGCGCCCTCGCCGCTTTGGGGTGGTCAAGCCGCTGATCCCCGTCGTGTGGCTCACGACCTCCGAGACCTCCTCGCCCGCGGACGACCTCCCCACCTCGGCGATTCTCGGACGTCCAGACCACCCCAAGCAAATGCAGGACGTCCAGGACCTCCTTGGCGCTTGTGTTTCTTCCTCACGACCTCCCGAGTGCGCGCCATGAAATTTCGCACCTGTGCGTGTGTGAGTCGGGGCGCTTGGGAGCGATGGCTGTCACTTTTGGTCCTTCCCAACGTCTCTTTCTGTCATACATTAAATGTGTCAGGGGCCCAGCCCTAGAAGTCTTCCCCTACCTACCTGCTCTTGTCAAATCTAGCAAGTCATGGCAGGGGCATGGACCTTGCTCACAGTGGGTTTGCCCTAGCCTTGTCCAAGCGCCCCCGGCTATGTATAGCCAGTGGTTCCTTCCTCCTTTTCTTTCCCCGTCACTTGGTGCTGTTTAGACTCTCTCGGTTGTGAGTGTGAGTCCCAAACCTGAGCACCCGAGCGCCCTTCCTTACCTCCATTGTCACCTTTGGAGCTCCCTGCCGAAGCTCGAGCTCCAGTGGTTCCATTGGTTCCTTTATCTCCCTCTGGTCCTCTCTGGTCACCTAGGACCCTCCCTAATCTCTCTGGTTTGCCTCTCACAGGGTTGACCAGCTTTGCGGGAGATCCTGATTCGGCTGAGGAGCACCTCCCTTCTTCCTCGACTCCGGTGACCTACTCCGCCGCCGGCACTCCTCCGACCTCCTCTGAACCACTCCTGTGCCCTGGTGAGTTCATTTTAGTCCCTTAGAGCTTAAGGTCTAGCTAGCGTAGCTCGTAGCGCTCAGTTTCACCGCTGGATTTTGCCAAAAGCTTGTCCTCCGCCATTCTCGGCTCGTGGCGTTTAAAACGTCGCCGCCGTCGAGAGTGCCTCCGCTAGGTCCGCGACACTATTGCGAGTACATCGGTGCCCTTGGTCGGCGCGCGAGGTCCCCATCGCCGCGCAAAACCGTTGAGCCCGCCGGATTTTGCCGGTTCAAAACCTCCGTTTCGTCATCAGTTAGGACATCTTAAATGCCCATTTATTACCAATCATCGATGGCGGTGAGTTGTCTTAGCCGCCACCCCTGTGTCGCCGTCCGAGGTCCCGCGCTTTACATAAAGACCTTGGACCTCCTCGAGCTCTTCGTGGCCGTCTAAGACCTCCCACGTTTAGATTTGGACCTTTAGATCTTCCCAGTGAAAACCCGTAAGTGTAAGACCTCCCACCTCGTTTAATCTCGGCCGTTAAGACCACCCTCGGATAGATCTGCACCATAGATGGCTTTCTCAGAAATTTCTAAGTCCCGGGACCTCCCTAGTTCTACCTCGCCTTTAAAGACCTCCGGGATTAGCTCTTAGCCGCTAGATCGGCTCGTGTTAAATCTTTCGCACTAGGACCTCCCCAGTTAGATCCTAGCCGTTTAAGACCTCTCTGAACTCCATCCGAGCCGCTAGGACCACTTCGAGCGCAAAAGATCTCTTCGTGATCTTTTGTTAGGACCACCCTAATAGGCGAAGGACCTCCTCGTGGTCCTTTGGAAAAACCACCCTGGACCTCCACCGAGGTCCTCTTTGCAAAAAGACCTCCCTTGGTCATTTTGCAAAGACCACCTCAGACCACCCTCGGGTCGTCCTTGTAAAGCCACCACCGGCCTTTTACAAAGAAAACCCCTCGAGACCTCTTAGGCTCAATCGACCGTTCACGACCTCCCAGTTAGATCGGCGTTAGATCTCTTTTGTCAAATCCTTAGCGCTGTACCTCCCTCGCGTCGATCTGGACCGTTCAAGACCTCCTAGGTCTAATCTGAACCATCCAGATCTCCTCCGCAAAGCGCTTATCGCTTAGGACCTCCCAGAAGATATTGGTCATCCAAGACCTCCTCAGTCAATCTCGGCCGATCAAGACCTCCTCGGAAGATCTTGACCGTCTAGGACCTCCTCCTTTTGATCCGTAGCGTTAGGACCTCCTCCTCTGGCTTAAACCGTTAGACCTAGATCTAACGGGCTAGACCTCCTTCCTCAGATTTAGAGCCTTAGGACCTCCCTCGTTCAATCTTGATCGCCCAGGACCTCCCTCTGGAGATCTAGACCGTTGAAGACCTCCTCCGCGAGATCTTAGCCGTCCCGACCTCCCTCCGTAGGTTTACCCTTAGGACCTCCCCTAGTGCTCGGGACCGCCAGATCTCGATCTGACGGTCACGACCTCTGTTAGGCGCATAGACCTCCTTGCGTGCGCTGTGCACGCACTGGTCGTGATCGTTGGATCAGATCTCAACGATCCAGACCTCCCCAGTGCGGGAGGAGGTCTTGTGCGCGCTGTGCTTCGAGGCTCGTAGCCGTCAGACCTTGATCTAACGGCCCACGACCTCTCCTTGTCTTCGATTCATTGGACCTCCAGAGCTCAAAGTTTCCTAAGTCTTTTGTCGTTTCAAATTTCAAAAGTGCATAACTTTGTCATTTAACTCCTTTTGAATAATTCCAGTTGCTGTAGCTTTGTTATAGTATGAACTTTAACTGAGAATGAAATTAGGCCTGTGTTGTAGTGAAAATGATTTAAATAGCATGAGCTTGTTTAATGAAAAATGAGGTCTAGAAATTCATGGAAAATTTGTAAACACATAACTTCCTCTCTGTAGTTGCAAACTAAGCAAACTCAACCTGTAAATTTGGCCCATGTAGACATGCTTTAAATTGATCTAGGCTTTGTCTTTATTCATGTTCCCGAAATGATATATGCTAGTTGTAGAACTTAGAAAAATCATAATTAAATCATCTTAACTCAAATGACCTAAAATTTTATATGGGTTACCACAATACCAGTAGGTAGCTACCATAAAAATTTCAGCTTCAAAATCTTTCTAGAAAATATTTTTGCTACAGTGCTAATTATGGCCGAAAATAAGTTTTTAAGTAATATCTTTTGCGCCACAAATCCAAATTAGGTTTTTCCAGTTTCTATGTCTTGGTATATTTGTGTTCTACCTTGTGTATAAATTTCGTCGTATTTGGATAATTTTTGCTTGCTCTTTTGTTTAAGTTTTGCTCGTCTTATTGGTTGTTCTTGGTTCTTTTGCCTTCCGCTTAGGGTTCGACATTTGCTGTAACCAGAACGACCCTCATAACAAATTGAGCAACAGCAAGCGTGCAAGCGGTTTGATCATGTTAATCCCAGTATTTTAAGTATTTATGTTGATTACAAATTCTATGTATGCATTGCTATTTTGTGTTAATAGTTGGCCTAGTAGATGCATTTCCTTAGCAAATGATTATCCTCTACTACCATGAGCCTAGGTTACTTGCTGTGATTTAGAGTTCGTGGATGGGCTCTTGTCACTTAGTAGTTGCGAATTAATTGCTTAGCCATGCTTAGCTTGGTAGAAATGGGCGGTTATCGACTTGTCGATAACCTTGATCTATCAAACTTATTATGATTATGATTTTCACCTTGTGCCATGTCTCCTTATGAAAACTAAACTGAAAACAAAATGATTTAGACTTGGGCACAATGGTATGATGGTGTGATTTTGGGTGTGATTGGAATGGTGCCGGGTCAACAAGGACCGAACATCTTGTTACACTAAACCAAGCATTTTAGCGTGCTAACCACATTAGAGGGTATGGGACCTCTCTTGACTTAGTACTTTGGCGTGTATTGGCTCAAGTCGCAGGAGTCGCGGGAGGGATGGTGTTGGGAGCATTGTAGTGTCCGAAGGTTTCCCCATGCGGGTGGTTGTCTTTTCGCTTGCAATGTAGCGTATGGTGTTTCTACCCATCTGAGCGGCTCGTAGTTAATACACAAGATTGGAAATGTCTCGTGAGGACTTAGCGGTACAAAGATACCTTGGAAGTGTGCTTTGTGGCTTAAAGCGATCCAAGTGTGGTACATTGGTACACCCTGCAGGGTTAAAACTATTCGAATAGCCTCGTCCTAGGTTATGGACACGCTTGGCAAGGTCTTTCAAGAGTTAGACTACAACCCTTTTTAAATTAAAACTTGATGGGTGGTACGAATCGGGGATTCGTGTTATGTTGTGGTGGCTATTGGGATAGTCACTTCCAGGTGGTTACTTGTATGTATCTTTACTTACTGTTATTTTGATAACAAAACAGATTTGCAAACTTGCTTTTAAATGTATTACATTATTGCAAATAAACTTGGCTTCATGCAAAATGAGACATACAACCTCCACCTAAATAAGCTTGCATGTAGTTTATGAATAGGTGCGCTATTCCACACGTCGATCTTGCGGGTACAAAGACAATCTTTGTACTCGGTTGCTATGCTTAATTGTTTTGTTGCAGAGGAAGAAGGTGAGCAGGGGCCTCACTTTTGTGAGTTGTGTTGTGGTAGCTATGGGCGACTAGCTTGGCGGCGGTCGGTTGCCTTGTGGGTTATGTTGGCTAACCGGTCGACTTTTGTTCTAGCCATCTTATGGCGCTTTTGCTTCATTGTCATTCTTGTATATTGTTCTATTTGGCGGTGGCTCTCTTTGTAATAGCTTTGCTTTATGTATGCCGTTGTTGAACTTAGTGATGTATGTTGTATGGAAATGATGTGTAATTTTGTGATGATGTGCGTATCTGCAGTGCGGGAAGCATATGTCCATCGAGGCTTGGTTTATTTGATTTGTACTGTTAGGACCAAGTGGAGGGTTAAACAGTACAAGCCGAATAAACCGGGGTCCTCACAGCCCCCTTAGCACACGCCAATAAATACATAGGCGGTATAAATCCATGATGTCTCAAATTTTCAACTAAGACGCATTTGTGTGTGCGTAAAAATGGGCATCAGAATTTGAACCTTGGTGAGTAGAGTTGCACACTCATAATTTCACCACACCACGAAGAGGTGGTTACCGTTCTGTTTTGTTGTTGCATTTCAAAGCTCAAAAACAAAAGAGAATTGCTAATTAACTTCGATAGTTTTTTGATGAAAAAACTGTCACTTTTCTGTTCGTTAGATGTGCTATAAGATTCATGTTGTTGATGTGTTGTTCGTTCATCTTAATATTTCACAGTACATATATGCACACATGGATCGATGGATGGATGGATCCCAAGCAACGAGTTGTACAGGTACAACCGCCTCGACCAACGAGTACGAAATGCAAAGGCATTTTTGTAGCTCGTGACGCCCGCACGCATACGAGAGAGAGCGACAGGAGACCTTGGCCACGCCAGTGCAGGTGGTCGGCGCCAGCCCTCACCACGGAACATAACGGGTTCACTATTTTACCGTATTTTGTTAGTATATAATTTTATTTTTTGTCTTTGTTTTTGCTCAACCTCTTAAACTACATGTGAAGAACATAACGGGTTCACCACATTGCCGTATTTTGTTCGTATATATTTTTTTTTGTCTTTATTTTTACTCAACCTCTCAAAGTACATGTGAAGAATATAACAAGTTCACCACATTGCCGTATTTTGTTGGTATATAATTTTTTGTGTCTTTGAGTTTTATGTATAATGGAGTTGTAAATGAACTTTCAGAATGTGACAGTTTTTTACTGAGAAAACATGCTAATTCTGTGTAGACAGACCCAAAACAAAATCCCCTTTTCTATTCAGTTACCACCTTTTTTTGTGCAGTGCTGATGAAAGTTTTATGTTCAACATTGTTTCATTTTTCGAATGTAGAATATCCAACCTCAAGTGTTGTGAGAAACTGTTAAGTTGCACTTTCTTTTAACAAAAAAAGAAGAAAGAAAGAAAACAGAATATATGTTTTGAACCAAGAAATAAATATGCTCACACATGTTGAGCAAACTGCTACTTCTACTGCTACTGAATCATGCTGCTAAGTAGTCACACACGCCCCGGACTCAACTAATTCAGCTCAGCAAACATGCTTGATTTGTGCAACGTGTTTAATTGCATTTCTTTAGTTATGTGCTTTGCTATTTTTTAGAGAACATGCTCGGTTATAAACAACATTTCCCTTTTCCTTATGATCAACCATTTTGTCCAGAAAAGGTGTAACATCCCCATTTTGGCTTGTGTTTCAAATGTAAGAAAATGAGGATAATTTAAAACTTTTCCTGCATCCTAATGCCTTTAAGCTTTTCTGAAGTTCTTGTAAAGGAATTTTGGGAAATTCAAATTCAAAATCCTCATTTATCTCAAGTCAAAACCTTCAGGTGAAATCTTGTGTCAAACCCTTGGAAATAATTTTCCTGGGTTCTAAGGTTGCCTTGTGACCCTCTGAATTATTTCAGAATTTTGGAAATTATTTGAAATATTTTAGAGGCAAGTCAAACCTTGGTCAAACCTCTGTTTAACATTCTGGAATTTCTTGAGAAAATTCCATTGCACAAAACCCTCTGGAAATTTTATGGAAGGTTAACCCCAAGGTAAGCAAGCTCGAGTTAAAATTTCATAAATTTTGGAGTTGATTTGATGCCTCAATTAAATCCTAAAGTTTCAGTTCAAAAATCAAACCTAATCTGTATGCACTGCTCATCGGACTCGAGTCGGTTGGTGGGTCCAACCACCTAATCTATGCATCGACTCAGGTTTGGACCCGTCGGCGTGGCTCGCTTGTGCGTCGGATCTCCATCGCGCGTCCCTGTTCGCCAACGAGGTGGTGACACGTTCTCTTGTCGCCGTTGGATCAAGATCGGGGCCACCCCCGTCGTCCTCCTCACGCCGCCGCCCGGCCGCTCGCGCTTCGCTGCTGCGCCATGGCGAGAGGCTCGTGGGCGATGGCGTCGCGTCCACTCACCCGACGCCAACGGGCAGGTGCATTAAATGCGCGTCGTGGCGCCCCGAAAGTCCATCGCCACTGCTCCGTCACTCGTGGCGACCGTGGAGCGGCGTGGACATCCGAGGCTTGCTGCCGTTGCTCGATCTTCCCTCGACTTAAGCTCCCATCTTCCTCCCACGCCTTCCTTTACGCACCGTGAGCTCTCCCTTGCACCCACCGCATTCGTGGAGCTCCCAAACGCCCTATTTTCTCGCGCCATTGTTGCCCGCGAGCTTCTGAAGGCCGTGCTCGGTGGTTCCTGGCTCCTCCTTGCTCTGTTGCTTCCCCTCACCTCGGTGGTGCTAACAACCGCTCCTTTTGGTGGTTTCAGCGGAGCACGGATTTTGATTTCCCCAAATCGCGGCGCCTCTTCTTCGTCTCCGGTCAGCGGTGAGTCCATCTCCCCTCAATTCCTTCCTCCGGGAGCATCGGTGTGGCACGTGGGACCTATTTTGATGATGTGGTCGCTCTCTAGTTGTCGGGACGACCTTCCTCGTTGCCGCTATTGTTGCGGATTGCGAGCTTACACGGAGCTACTCAGGCCGCCGCACCTCGCGTCCGTCGAGTAGCTCCTGGTAGTCCCTAGATGCTCGGGCGCCGCTTGAATGGACCGATCACGGAGCTCTTTTTCGCTTATCGTCGCCGTCATCTTTGCCGTGTCGCCTCCGCCGCCGCGCGCTCTCAGTCCACCACCGTCGGTGTGGGTGGTGCCGGGAGGGTGCGCAACGCTAATGCGCACCCATTCACGGCATTCACTCGCGTCGCCCGTGCGTTTTTGGTCACCGCGTTTTCTTGCGTGAAGCCGCCGTGATTTGGGCGACAGCGCCTGCGAGCGGCGTGGCTGGTCTTCGGCCGTTGGATCCGAGATCAACGACCACGGAACCTCCACGTCGGCCCTCGCTTACTGCGCGCGTGAGGAGTGTTTGGCGTGGTTCAATGCGGATCGTTGGATCCAAGATCAGCGGTGGGATTGCGAAGGCATTCGTTCGTCGAATGCCCTCATCATTTGGACCGTTGGATCTGGATCCAACGGTGAGCCTCCGTGGGTCCTGCGTGCGTGTGTGTTGCGCGCGCTGCGTGCGCGGGCCGTCCGATCCAGGATCAACGGCTGGGTTCGTCCACGTCTCGGATGTTAGTGAAGTCCGAGAGTGCTAAGTCGGAAATCGAGATCACATTAGGGTCTTCTCATTTTCATGTCTTTGTCATCTTAGCTCCAAATTAGATGGTTCCAGTTTTGTTAGCTTCCTTATACCTTGAACTTAAATAGAAAAATAATTGTAGACCATGATCAAATCTGGAAAACCATTTTCAAAAATAGTAAACAAGTGAACTTAATCATGCTTTTTCAGAACTTTAGCAAACTTGTAAAATGCATAACTTTTAATCTATAGATCATTTTTGTATGAATCAATTGGTTTAGCTTCCACTGATAGTGTATTTGCTAGGAAAATTGGTTTCACAAATTTACTATTTTAAAAATCTTAAGGATCATGTTTTAGTTTAATAACCTAAACAATTTAGACAAATCATAACTCTTTCAATATAACTCTAAATGACCTGAAATTTTATATGGGTTACCACTATACTAGTAGGTAGCTACCATAAAAATTTCAGCTTCAAAATCTTTCTAGAAAATATTCTTGCTCTGATTACTAATTATGGTAGAAAATAGGTTTTTAGAATATCTTTTGCACCACAAGTCCAAATTAGGTTTTTCAGTTCCTATGTCTAGGTATATTCGTGTTCTACATTGTGTATAAATTTCGTCGCATTTGGATAATTTTCCTTGCTCTTTTGTTTAAGTGATGCTCGTCTTATTGGTTGTTTTCGCTCTTTCGCTTAGGATTCGATATTTCATGTAACCCGAGAACGACCCTCATAACAAATTGAGCAACAGCAAGCAGGCAAGCAGTTTGATCATTTCCCATTTGATCCCATTACTTTTAAAGTCTAATATTTTGTTTAACTTCTATGTATGCATTGCTATTTTGTTGTTAAATTGATTAGTTAGACCTCTAGTTGCATAATCTGTAGGTAAATGATTATCCTCTACTACCTGAGCCTAGGTTATTTGCTGTGATTAGAGTTCGTTGGATGAGCTCTTGTCACTTAGTAGATTACAAATGCTTATTGCTTAGCCATGCCTAGTATCGGTAGTATTGGGCGATCATCGACTTAGTCGGTGATCTTGATCACACAAATGCTATTATTATTCCATTATGTCCAACCCTTGTGTTTTACCATTTTTGCAAATCAAAAACTGAAAACAAAAATTATATCTTGGCTTGGGCACAATGGTATGTTGGGTGTGAATGGAATGGTGCCTAAGTCCCTAAGGACCGAGTTACTTGTGCCATTGATCCAAGCAATTGTTGCGTGCTAACCACACGAGGGGGATATGGAACCTCTCTTGACTAAGTACTTTGGGAGGTGTTAATTATGAGCTGGTTGGTGGGTGTGTTCTTGTGTGTGTGTGTGTGGTGTTGGAGGAGCATTAGCGGGCGGTTAGGCTGTCTAATGTGTCTTTCTCCGTGGGTTGCGCCTCTTAATTAGCATCGTCCATTGGAAAGCGTCTTGTTAGACTTAGCCATGCACGCATACCAAAGGAAGTGTGCTAACCGTGGTACAGTGGAAAGGCGGTCTATCGTGTGGGTACATTGGTACACCTGCAGGGTTAAAACTATTCGAATAGCCTCGTCTAGGTTATGGACACGCTTGGTTATTTCCCACAAGAACTAGACTACAACCTTTTAAAAACTTAAACTTGACATGGGTGGTATGAAGGGTACTTCATGCTATTGTTGGGGTGACTATGGGTTAGTCACTTCTAGGTTGGTGTTCTCATCTATCTATTGTTATTATTGTCTCTCTTTATTTGAACAATAAAAGTTAATTGCAAACTTGCTTTGAATCTATTACCTTATTGCAAATGAAAACTTGCTTTATGCTGAAAATAAGTCGAGCCTCATCCACTTAAATAAAACTTGCATGTAGTTAATTATAGTTCTGTTATCTCACACGTCGGTCTTGCAGTACAAAAACAAGTTTTGTACTCATCCGCTTTGCTTAATATTAATTGTTGCAGAGGAAGAAGGTGAGCCCCAAGGGCCTCACTTTTGTGAGTGTGTTGCTTGCGCTGTTTGGGACGATTAGCTTACGGTCCGGTTGGTTGCCTTGTGGGTAAAGGCACACCGATTGGCTTTTGTTTATCGCCATCTTATGGCCTTTTCGCTCATTTGTGTATTTACTTATTTGTGTGACTTTTGGCAGTCGGCCTCTCTTTTACACTAACTCTCTTTATATTATCTATGTCTTTGATTTGTTGCTTTTGCTTGGCTCTATGTGTATGAATGGAATTGATGCATGATTTTGTAGCGGGTGTGTATCTGCAGTGCAGGAAGTATACATATCTCGAGGCTTGGTTTATTTGATTTGTCTTGTTAGGACCAAGTGGATGGTTAAGCAGTACAAGCCAATAAACAAGGTCCTCACAAAGGCGTTAGCTAATGCGCTGCACACACTAGTAGAAAGGGTCCTAGATTGTATCTTTGGCTGAAATTTCTTAGAAGGCAGTGACGGAGTTTGAGCAAAATTGTACGGGGCCAAAGATCAGCCCAACGCCTCATCGCACGGTCGGCGGCCCTTCCTAGCGCGGTGGCGCTCAGGCTCGTCGGCTTGAAGCGGCGTCGCGCACAGCCCGCAGCCGGCCACCGCTAGCCGCCTCCTAGACCTAGTAGCTTAGGGTTTTCCTCGTCTTCTCAACTCACATCAACCCTCAGGTAGTCAGGTGCGGAGGCTGTAGCGCAAGCGCAGCTCCTGCTCTTCAGTCGTGACTCATTAGGGCTAGGCAAGCGCAACTCGCAAGGGCTGAAGGGCACCAAGCCATCAACGCTAGTACGCTACATCTTTGGACCTTGATTCATTTCCCACTTTCCACTTCCCATGAGACCATGTGGTGGGCCAGGGCCCAAGATTTCCAGGCTGCAGCCTGCAGGCTTTCCGCTTCCATCCTTCTGCGGTTCTGCATGGTGTCTTCGGTCTTTGATCTTTCTACGATAGTCTGCTCGACTGCATACATAATGTTCAAAAAAAATTACTAAAACACTGGAGGCCGCGGCACGTTGGCCCAACATATGCTCCATCCCTGTTAGAAGGTGAATACGAATGCAGGTTGGTCCACGTGAACAGAGGATCTGCTTCCGGTCCGCACTACGACCTCTCTTCGCCTGATCTGCTCTTCCACTAATAATTCTGGATCAAACTACGAAACTTACAATTCTTAAGTTCTCTCGCTTTCTGTTAAGGGCAGATCACCTTCTTTCTATTAGAAACCGGGCGGCCGGAGTCAGGAGTCGGAGTGGGCACCTCATCTCACGTAGACTATAAATAGGAGAGGGACCCCACCAAATCTTGTACACAATTCATGATTGGAAGAGCAATAAAGAGACTGCGATCCCCTCTCATACACGTGTTTCATCTATTGTTGTGTTTTGTGTTCTTGCATCGATCTTACGATTACGATTTTGTATACGAGGTAATCGCTCGGTTTGGACTTGCGACGGTTCCTCAACACGTTATCAAGACGATCGACTCTCCTCGCATCGAAAGGTAACCATCGATGAGCGACACTCGTATATTGAATCGTTTTCTATTGCTTTCAATTACGCAAATTTAGCTTTCTAGATTTGTTTCTCGGTTAAATTTGCTCTAATGCATTGCGAGCCGACTTGAAGTCGCCGACACAATGCCGATCAACGATTGCATGAAAGAGCGAATGTTGATTGTACCGTAGATTGAAAATTGCAAATCCGTTCTAACCTACATAAGTGACTTGAAGTCGCGGAAAATCCGATCGGGGTTGCGTGAAAGAACCGATGTCGATTGCATTGTTTTACATCGCATGGCATTGCATACAATCATTGATGAGCGATGCGGCATGCATGAGCGATGGTGTTGAAAAAAGGGCTTGAAGCCGTCGGCACCGCCATGGCGGCTGAGCCACCCTACACGCAGAGGCGCGTCGCCGCCTTGAAGGCCCCGGCACGGCCGCCTCGCGGCTTCGCCACGCCCGCCACGCCCGGTACGCCGCCCGCTTCGAGCCGCTACTGCTCGGAAAGCGCGCGCGTGCCACCGTAGTGGTGCGCGCCGCCAGCACCGCCACTGCCGCGCCGGTTACCTCCGCGCCGCCTTGCCGAAGTAGCCACGCCGGCGCGCGTAGCCCGCGCGCTCGGGCGCCATCGATCTGCACCATGCGCGCAACGCTCACGGCCGCCTGCTCGCCCGATCAAGGCACCGCAGCGGACGAGAGCACCGCCACGAGCGGCGGTGCGCCCGCAGCGCAGCCTGCAGCGTGCGCCGCCGCCTCATGCGCTTCGGTGCGCCGGCTGCTCCGCTTCGTCTTGCGCGCGAATGGTCACCGCCGCCCGCGCCGGCCTCGCCACGCATGCGCCCTCGCTCAGCACGCGCATGTCGCCTCATAGTCGCGCGCCGCCGCTCTTAAGCAGGCGAGAAACCCTAAGGGTTCCCCCTACCTTTGCTCCTTAAAACCGCTTACGGGCCTAGGAAGCGGCCCATTTCCTTTCGGAGAAAAGAAAAAAAAAGGGGAGGGGTTCGGCCGAAAATCGAATTTTCTGCAGAAAGACCTTGAAATTTTTCATAATTACGCATAAGTTTTGCGTATAATGAAATTTTCGAGAAAACCCTCGAAAAATATGAAATTTATGCATAAATTTTCTCGAACTGAGATTTCGCGTTTTAACCCTGAAACTTGCGGTTTATAGAAAAGTAACTTTTCCAATGAAAAGGCCTCGGGAATCGAATTTTTGCATATTTTTGAAATTTGAAGCATATTTATTCTTGCTATTGTTATTTCTATGCAATTTATTTTACTGTATTCTTGTTTTGATTATCTGTAATTATTTATATTGCTTTTAATCATTGAAGATAGCATAAATCTTGAATATTGCGTGAAAAATCTACGAACATTATAGGAATTCTTGCAACCTTTTATGTACATTACAGCCAGTAATCTTATGCATCCCTTGCATGAATATGCAGATGATTTGGAATTCTGAACAGGGAGTTGAGGAGCCGACATGATGAGTGTTTGACTTGGGCATCGGATGTTGAGATCGTCTTGGGAGCCAAGAAGCTCCGTCTTGCCATTGGACTCGGCGCCTCGCGGGCGCCGTTCCAAGCTCTTTGAGAGAATGATCGAGCACTTCATTTTCTCGGACATCACCTTTGCCTAACTCTCAAGAATGAGTATATGGCGAGAAAAGAGCGCTCGGCATTATGGACCGCCACTGAAGCGGTTGGCTGAAGTACATCATCTGCCCAGGCGAGCGGGAATGGACTCGACTACGTTTCTTGACTATAAGACCGTGGGGAGTACAACTCGCTTTGTACGTAATTTGTACAAATCTTGACTTTGTGGTAAAGTAATCACGGATGCGAGAGAGGATTGAGAAAACCCTATCTACCTTTCACCCAAATGCGGTGCAATCCGCACGCAACTATCGTCGGGATGGTTTCAAGGAATATGCCGAATTAATTGATATTATGCAAGTTGCGGAAGCTCAAGATGAGGTTCTCGAAAGAACTACATCTCGCGACCACCTAGTAGCAAAGTTGGCCATGAAGTCAATGCTAGCGACTACAAGGTGAAAGCCTCACTCGAGCGGAAGGGTAAGGTCATGAGCCACAAAACTAAGCAAAATGCTCAAGTCAAGAAAGGCGACCAAAGAAGCGCGATGAAGCCCTATGGTCAGCGGGACCAAAGCGCTACAAATGTGGCACTTGGGGACATTGGTCACGTGTGCTGCCGTGAACCGCGGCACGTGATTGATGCTTTCAAGGCAAAGAAGAAGGGCAAAGGGCGGCCACGAGGTGCACCTCGCCATTGCGAGCATAGAAGATCCACGGTCATTGGCTTCACCTATGGATGTGGACATGCCTCTGCGACTCCTATCACTCCTTCATTGGACATTGCAGGCCATTGCGGCCGTAGTTCTTTGAAGAAGAAAAGATAAGTAGATGAGATTGAGGCGAAGTTAATTCTTACTTGATTCGATTTAGTGCATGCATGGCACTTAGTTTCTGATCATCTGCAGCTTTATGTTAGGATTTTATTGAATAATGGTTGCAAACTCTAGCAGAGCAAAGCATTAAATTCTTATTATGAGTCTGCAAGGCTTATTTTCTGTATTAATAATAGCAAGTTACGTTCGATATTGAAGTATTTTATTTATGTGTGGCTTGTTTTGCTACATATTAATAAAGTACATTATATTAGAACGCGTGTGGCGCCTATGGAGGAAGTGTGTTAGCATGTTGCGGCAACGAATACCATCCTAGAGAAATGGAAATTTTTCGATCAATCGGCAAGGATCTTTGGTAGTCTTACGACAATCGCAGGCGATATACTTGTATAATAGGCTCGGGAAGGGCCATAATTATACCCTCAATGGGCACAACTTTGGTCATTGAAGAAGACTTGTTGTACCGGGATCGACTAGAACTCTCAAGGATATTTGCGCTAACGGTCTCCATGTAGAGATCAAGAAAAGTATGGTAAGGAATACTGCTCACTACAAAGCATGAAGAAAGTGAAAAATAGCATTAGAATATCTTCCTTCATATGAATCTGGACTATACTACACTAATATTAAGGCACTGCAGCCTATCTTGCCTTGAAAACCGTTTTAGAAGCTCACGAACTTATCTATCTCTGGCATGATAGATTATGCCACCCGGTCTTAGGATAATGAGAGATAATTAACAATTCACGGGGACATGATATGAATATAAAGAATTTCCCGAATCTGAAGATTTTGTGTGCCCGCATGTGCCACCGGAAATTAATTATTAGACCTTTGCTCAAAAGCAAAGGATGAAGTCCTGCATTCTGGACCGTATCCGGGAGACTTTGCGGTCCTATACAACCCTGTAAGGGTCAATTAGGTATTTTATGGTGCTCATCGATGCTTCCTCGAAATGGTCGCATGTATGTTTATTATCTATGAGAAACCATGCTTTTGCAAAGCTAAATCTCGAGATAATTAACAATTGAAAAAATATTTTCCCGATCATCACGTGAAGTCCATCCGAATGGACAACGCCGAGAATGTACTCGAAGGCATCGATGATTATTGCATGAAAATAGGAATTAAAGTTGAGTATTCTATACCACATGTCCACACTCGAATGGACTAGCGAAGCATTGAACTTTGAAGAATTGTAATTTACCAACTATATGTTGGGGACATGCGATCCGCTCGTAGCAACTCTCATCAATTTTAGACCGTCGGCCTATAACATCCATCCAACTATGCAACTAGCGCAAGGGTCACCATCAAAACTTCTCATCTTCGAAGTTGGTTTGCAAGGGTTATATACCTATACCACCACCGCAATGAATCGCAATAGGTTTTCTCCGAAAGTCGGGATATACGTTGGTTATGAGACAACATCCATAATCAAGTATTTGGACCATATGATCGGAGATTTGTATAATGCCGATTCATGATAGTACATTAGATGAGGTTAGTTTCCGTCATTAGGGGAGGAAATCAACCTCTTGATGATAATGTCGGAAATAATTGAAGTCTAGAAGACAATTGAAGTCCGAAGATAATTGAAATCTATGCATATGACCCGCACTAGTGAAGCAAATAGAAGTCCGAAGATAATTGCGATTTGCAATTGAATTGAAGTCTAGAAGACAATTGAAGTCCGAAGATAATTGATTTGCAAGTATTAGCGAATCAACCGCGCATGTTAGTGATTTGAAGAGCGTGAATAAGTAGCATTTGCTGCAAGCAATGCACCAAAGGGTTGAAATACCATTGAAGGTATCCCTAATCCCGTCCGAGGCCTCGAATAAAGGACGAGAACTCCGTCCTCGAATCCCAAATAACCGGGGCGCTGGTGAAAAAGGATAAGAAGGACTTGACACACCGATCACGAAGTGCCCCAACGAAGGGTAGCCGTTGAGACTGGCATCGGTATGGAACCTTCGAAAAGGCATACCGATTTGAACATCCCCATGAAGGAGACATCGGCATGGATGTGTGCGCACACATCGGAGAAAAACTAAAGGACTTGCCCCGCAATTGGAAGCGGCGGTGAACAAGTAGAAGCATTAAAAGAATCGCCCCATGAAGAAATAGCTATAAGCTTTATGACCTTAGGAGAATATTTGAATATGACAACGACTAATGTCGACATTTACTTTGCAAAGAAACTTGCCACAATCATCAATCTTGATCGAGCACGCATCGCTCGATAAATGAAAGAAAAGATCGATTGAGAAGATTGGGAGAAGGCAATAGAAGCGAATTACTCTTTCTGAATAAAGAAAGACGTTTGGGCACGTAAGCGTACGTCTCCCCATGTGCACCTGTAGGGTATAAGTGGGTATTTGTTCGAAAGAGAAAACAATGAAAAGATGCAAGGCTCGTTGTACAAGTTTTCACTCAAACATCCGTAAGATGATAATGAAGAAACCTATTCCCGGTCATGGCGGAACTACCTTTAAATATTTATCTCAATGGTAGTGAACTTGAAGTTAGAAGTGAAATTGATGGATGGGGTACCAAAGATACCTTTATGAAATATTGGATTCGACATTTATATGAAGATACAGAATGTATCACTGTCAGAACCAAGATAGAGCAAATAGAAATATATACAGATGTGAAACTCGAGAAAGTCATTGTATGAACTTAAGCAATCAGCGGGATGTGGTATAATCGCCTAAGCGACTTTCTATGCAAGAAAGGCTACACAAACAATGAGAATAATCTCTGTGTATTTATACGACGATCCCGGGATGGATTTTGTATAATCTCGGTATATGAAGATGATCCGAATATTATCGGAACTTTGGAGGATATTAAAAAAGCAAACTCTTACAGAGTTGAGTTGAAATGAAAGGTTTGGGTAAAACCAAATATTGCTTAGGCTTGCAGTTTGAGCATGCCCTTGAAGGAACATTATTGCATCAGTCAGCCTACACTCAGAAGGTGTTAGAAAGGTTCGACTTGGCAAAGGCATACCCTTTTGAAAGTGCCAATGGTCGAAAGATCTTTGCAGCAAGACAAAGACTCATACAGACCTAAAGAAGAGGGGGAGGAAGTCCTGGGACCGGAATTCCCACACTTAAGTGTAATAGAAACACTCATGTATTAAACAAACTGTACTAGAACGGACATTGCATTTGCCGTGAACCTATTAGCAAGGTATAGTACAGAACCTACCAAAAGCATTGGCAGGAAATAAAGGACATCTTCCGATACCTCCAAAGAAGCAAAGAACTTGGTCTATTCTACAGAAAGAATCAAGACTTAACTATGAATGGCAATGCAGATGATGGGTACTTAGGACCCGCATACTGACTAAATTGCAAACATGCTATGAATTCATATGTGGTGGAACTGCAATTCCATGAAAATCGTCTAAGCGAGTCTTGTATCGACTTGACGAACCACTCGGAAATAATAGCATTGTATGAGGCCTCACGAGAATGTACTTGGCTTGGCGGATGATTCACTACATCTAGCGGTTATGTGGATTGAACACCGCACCAACCCCACTATTATCAATGAAGATAATGCGACTTGTGTTGCACAAGTGCGGATGGATTATGTGAAGAATCCTCTCACAAAGCATATCAACCCCAAGTTCTTCTATGCTCATGAATTGCAAAAGATGAAAGTAATCAAAGCATCGCATACTAGGTTATGTGAGAATCTTGTAGATTTATTCACTAAGTCACTTCCGACATCTAGCTTTGAAAGGTGCGTCGTGGAATTGGAATGATAAGACCTAGAAGTGCAGAGTCGGGGAGAACCTTCACAAACTCATTACTAAAGCTTGATCACGAAGATCGAGTACCCAAAGAGCAAATCACGGAGATTAAATGAAATTGGGTGGATTGTACTCTTTTTCCCTTGACGAGTTTTCCCAAGTTTCTCGGCTAAGGTTTTTAATGAGGCAATTAGAGCGACATAACGGAACATGATTCATGTACTCTTTCTCCAAATTTTTCCCACTGGTTTTTATGGAGTTTTAGCGAGACATGGACATGAAGGATGAGTGCCCAAGGGGAGTGTTAGAAAAGCCCGGCCGCCCAGGACCGGAGTCTGGCCTAAGGTGGGCTCTCATCCCAAACCCTAGAAGGGTCGCAGCCTATAAATAGGGGTGCTATTCATTGTAATTGATTGATCGTTGGATGAAGGAATAAAGAGAAGCAAGAAGTCCCCTACATCTCAACACTTCATCTCTTATTTTGTTCTTATTGTTCATGCATTGTTCTTACGATTCTACGCTTGGCTGCATGCGCAGCATCGCACTAATCGCCTGTCGGTGGTTGGACTCTTGAGCGTACGTCCACGAAATTCCTCAACAACGATACTGGAACCACAAGTCCCACCTAGAGTTCGACTTTTGACTGTTTGCGGCACCTCACTAATGTTCACTATCAGCGTTAGATTTGTACACTAGCTAGTGCATGTTGGCTCGACTCTCAATTAGTACTATTTGCCGAAAGAAGTCATCATCGACGTGCCGTCAGCTTTGCATAATTGAAAGTTGTGATGACTCTGGTTATGGAGATACTCCTGAGGCTATGTATAATGAGTTTATATTAGTCATTTATAGTCTCTAACACATAGAATTTTAGCTGATATAGATAAAAAAAATAAAGAGAGAAAAAGGTTGTCTACCATGTAGTATCCGACTTTGTCACGAGAAACAATGAGCTAGGACGACTCCTTTTTCCTTTGTATGGAAGCCGACGACAGAGCCATCTACATCGAAGCTTTTTGTGGGCCTTCCCGATCCAGTGCGTCCTCCCTCTTTTCTCTTTCTCTATCCAACGCGAAAATCACTTCTTTCTGCGCCATGCACGTGAAAGGCTCATCTTGCCCCTTTTTTCTCCACTCCACGCCCAATTTTTCCCAAGCCGTGTTCTCCTAACCCTCATGCGCGCAGCCAATAGCCCCAATCCATTCACGTGCCCCTCCAAATCCCATATAATCCATCCCCAATTCCCTTAGCATGGAGGTTCCCTTGCCCCCCTCCAATCCGATCCCCATCCCCTCCCCCGCTGCTGCTGCTTGCACCTCACCAACCATCGCCTGGATGGAATCGAGCATGCCTCGTAGGAGAAAGCATATTGTTTCACCGCGGCTGCCACGGCCTTTGCCGGGATCGCAGCCAAACACCTCTACGAAGCTTGGGAACGACAGCACCCGCGCTAGCGCTAAGGTTTGGTGGGAGGGCGCATTCACCAATAGCCCCGCCGCCTCCTCATCTCATGTGTTCCACACGGACAAGCGGTCAGACGATGCTGCGGTGGACGAGTTCTCATCCCTAACCACAAGTCTGCAAAACTGGTATGGTGTGCTCTTTCCAATTCCTATTATGTACATTAGCAACAAATTTGTTGTTGAGGATATCGGTTCTTTGAGCTATTGTGACTACAATTGTATGTGTTTTGCCATTTGATTGGATATGAGATTCATTTTTACTGCTACGAATGTCAGTGGTGTGGGCTAGCTTTGGAGGCGCAAGATGGAGAATAAAATAAACTATGCTGAAATTGGACTTTCTAGCTAAGATGGGTTATTCTCAGCTAACATGCTAATAAAATATTTCAGTTAGTAAAGACATTTTGGTTAGTCTATGCATTTTGAAAGAGACGTACAATGTATGGTTTCATTAGAGCTGATAACGTGTTTCTCTATGGTAATTACGTACACACACCCCGTCTATTTTCTGTTCAATATTGAAGTATGCTAACCCATTTAGGTTACTTGAAGATGACCTTACGAACATTTGCTGCTTATTTTTGTCCAACTATAAGGCATGACGTGCTATCCTGAAAACATAGAGAGAATGGGCCATCTTCGTGATACCCAAGTTTGCAGCTCACATGATGTTCGCATGTTTGTCCCTTTTTAGGGGAAAGGATTATCATCCGCATGGTACATTCCTAAATTATTTACAAAATTCATCCAATTCCCCTTTTTCACAACACGCTCCTCGTCAGCCCTCCATGTTACAAAATTTCCACCACGTTGGTGGCACTTCACACTAGACTCCATCCCCGGCACCACGGCCACCGGTGGCCAAAGGGAGTCCATCATCATCACTCTCTAAATTGTGCACTCCACGTGCAGCATCAGCTCCACAATCCCAGTCATTCGTCCATATTGACAGTAGAGATGACGATGGAGAAGGTAGGACTGAGAAGCGCTTGAACCGAACACAAGAGGAGGATGTAAGATTGGTAAGTTTTAAATATACTCATATTTAGTAGTCCATATGAATAATTACATAAGTTTTTGCTTGATGTTTTCAACAGAACTACTGTTCTTTGTTAACAATGTAGATGAGCGAATGGTTGAACAATTCAAATGATCTTATCTTGGGCAATAACAAGAAAAATGATCAATATTGGGGGATGTTTGGTACTATATGCATGGGTAGTAGAAGAATTGTCCAGTTGCATGTCGGGACCAATTCACCAGAGGTAACCATGGTGTTCCTAATATGATCCTCGTAGTGGCTGCTTCACAAAACTTTCACATATGGCATGCTTATTTCGAAGTCGTTGGGTCTAACAAGGACATCAATGTGCTTAATCAGTCACCATTGTTCATTGAGGCATTGAAAGGGGGTCACCACAAGTGCAATTCAGTGTCAACGGGAGGGAATATGATAGGGGTTACTACCTTGCCGACAGTATATACCTAGAATGAGTTGTCTTCATGAAGACAATGCCGCTCTCTCAGACAGATAAGGACAAATTATCTGCACAACACAAAGAAGGGGTAAGGAAAGATGTTGAGTGGGCATTTGGGGTATTGCAAGCTTGTTTTAACATTGTGCGTCATCCAGCACAGTTGTGGCAATGGGTTGCTATCGGTAGAATCATGGATGCTTGCGTCATTCTTTATAATATGATTGTTGAAGATGAATGAGAATTGGCCACTACTCCTTTGGACTTGCACGAGACATTTGGGACATCTTTCATTCTACCATCGGAAATCAATCCATTGTACAAATTGTCTTTAGTGTTGTCTATAGGTGACATAGAGGGATGCTATAAATAGCAACTGTTTGTACCATTGTACATGCCCTCACTGGTGAAGTAATTTTTTTTACAATAAAATAGTAAGACCAAGCCGGTCCAGTCCTACTGCAAATATATTATATATAAGTATAAGGAGTTTAAAAAGGGATTATCGATGATTTGCCACTAAGTTAATGTGTAATTGATAATTTGTCACTCTATGTCTCACTGACATGTGGGTCCTAGAGTCATATGTCAACGAGACATGGAGTGACAAATTATCAATTACATATCAACCGTTATGGCAAATTATCAAATCCTCCTTTAAAAAATTACAAGAAGCAAAAGAATAAAGAATATACAAAGATCATGAAGATCAAGGAGAGAAGAGATTATCTAGCCATTGTTGAATTTGCGGAAAATATTTCTTTTTCGCGTGATGGATAAGCGAAATCCACTTTGAGCCGAGCTTTCCAACCATCCACTGAGGGATCTATATTCTGGAATATCTTGTTATTCCGAACAATCCAGAGACTCCAACAAGCAAGAATGATTATTTCCACAATTTATTGCTTTATTGGCGAAGAAAAGTATTTTAATCGCGTCATACCCTAATATTTAAGTAAGAAGTTTGCCCTGAATCTCCAAAATCCCTGGGTCGTCACTGCTGTCTTACACTATAGATCGGTTGCATATACACCGTAGTGCCAAGTATTGTTAGTTTGTTACGGTGTTGTGCTACGGTGTGTCAAGAGGATCTAAGATGGTATTAAGATCAGACAACTGTATAAGAAATGATCATAGCTCGCACACCTTGCCTTTTCTTCACAGAAGCTGGGGAGACAACTATGTAAAAATGATACCCGAGACGTGGAGCCAAATTACGTTTGGAACAGAAATTTCAGAGGCATGCATGTGTTGCGGCTATGTATACAAAATGAACTGACCTCGACGTATATGTAGGGCATGTTTGGGTCATATACTGGTTGTCGAAGTTTGTCATAATATTTTTTCAAACCCCCTTAATGTTAGGTTATCATCATCAAAATCAGTGCCACACTTCGGCTAGCAAAAATAATCTTGCCATACTTTTTGAACCATTGACGCATGGGACCTGTGTGGCTACGAACGTGTCGACGATCTTGTTCCCAAGACAGGCGAACTTATGCAGATTTGTATAGTGTTGTGATGTAGGGACCAAGGAGCTCAAGACAGAATTTATCGAGGTTTAGGCCCGCGTAGCCTAAGTAATATCCCTACTCCTGTGTATTTTCTTGAATCGAAATGTTTACAAAGAAGATTACAACAGTGGTCTTGGAAAAGGGACACTAGCCTGAAGTCTAGTCTAGTTACTCAACACCAGAGATGTCAAATCGTTGTGGGTGTGTAACACTATCTAAACTCTGTCCCACTCGCTTGGGAGCATCCATCTCCTTTCATAGTCTCAGTCCTAGCGGCGGTTATTGTCGTGGAGTCGTGAGCAGTTACGTCTCCATCTTCCATGTGGACGTGGTCGTGCTCCCAGATCGTGCGCGATGTAGGTAGCTGCTGGCTCCATGCATGAGTAATGTCCTCCTGCATGCATGGAAAATGTGTCACATGGGATGGCACGAGGGTGGTCCACTGTGCATGTGGGGGTCCACATGCCTAGGAGACCACAATATCTTCCTGGCCCTTAGTCGTAGACCAAAGATGTTGTGGTGACGTCATCTGCATAGGTAGACCGGAGACTAGTGACAAGGACCTAAGTGGTCTTATTAGGTGGTTGGGATCCGTGACTGATCTTTTTATAGACTAGGTGTTGGTCTTTATCCTCATTAGAACCAAACGGACGCCTAACTTGATTAAACTAGTCTAACTCAAAGTGTGGCAACAATTGGTTACGACCAAATAGGCATGTACTATGTGCACACATCGTATATATGCGGATTATGTGGTCAAACTAAAGATCATGTAAAATTACATTACATTACATAATTAGCATATCATGGCCCAATATATAGGGCCTTGTAACAAGCATGGTTGGTGAAACTAACCTGGCTATATTACATATTCTAGTCGAGAGATCGAGCACTCAAGTCTCAAGTCAGTGCGTGCCTACAAAACCTATGAGATCTCGAGCGCCTTCCTAATTTGACCTCACTACGATCTTATCCACAGAATAAAGTAATCATCTTCCTTTCGTTGGGCTAAAACCATGTCACTAAGTCAAGGATTTTGACTAGGATTAGGAGGACGTGCTAGACGGTGGGTCAAATCACGCAACAAACCACGGCTCCGATGCGATTGGAGCGCAAGGTTATTAAACCAGCGGATGGTATGAGAGCAAGAGATTGTGCTGAAAAGTAACTTCGTCGAACATTCGTATGCTTAATTTCTGGTTCTTGGTATTGTCCGGCAAGCTCTCGATCGGTCTACACGTACTGGTATGCAGATGATGGTTGAGCGGTTGATGAACATACTAACTAAGATTCGATGACTAGGTGACCCATTCAAAAATCAGTAGATCAACCGTACAATTATGTTCATCTCATGAGCTTCTGAGTTCTTACTATGCCGACTACTTCGATTCTACGTGCTAACCACAGTAATGTTGCACATGCAGGCCTGTTTGAAATTCCCGCGGTCCAAATACGGTTATAGTTGCAAAAGTTGGAAATCCGGCTTATGGGTACAATTCTACGTACTGTAGTGAATTTTTATTATCTAATCTCCTTTAATAATATTTTATTGATAACTACCTCCAACTTATTTCCTCGAACCCTTTTGGCCACATCATTACTCTTACCACGTCGTCTGAGCAGCCCTATGCCAGTAAAAGTAGTGTTGCAAAGGATGCCACACATGCATTCCTTCCGACTTGGATTGCTTTGCTCCCAACTCCGGTGGCTCTGCCGCGCTAAACAAGGCGATGTGGCAAAGAGGGCTTACAAAGCCATGGAAAGGCGCATCCATCCGCATGTTGCTTCCCCGTCCTCTTCCCTCCCTACACTTGTCCTACCTCCTTCCCATGGCTCCTCTTCCTCTCGGAATCCTAAATCACCTTATATCGCATTTTTGACCCAATTTGAAGCCTTATTCATTTAAGATTAGTTAAGCTTGTTGAAAGAGATAGGAAAGTTCGGATTGTCTGGTATATATGTTTGGTACTGTAGCAAGTCCGGCAACAGTCTGGCACAACAAGATTTGATTTGTTACCGATTGTATTTAATCTGAACGTATCTCCTTCTCCTTTCTTATTTGTAATTTGTAATCTCATACTATCTATATAAAGACAACCAAACCCATTAGGTATGAGTCCGGTGCAATACAATCTTTTACCTGGTATCAGAGCCACAAACAGATCTACAATGATGAATCCGTCGTTCCCCCCTGCCTCCACTGGTTCCCTGACATCAGCGCTGACGAGGATCCAATAATCTTCATTTTACTCTTTATTCGTAATTGTGTATTATGGGTAAATATGACATCACACAGTTATTAAGTATACCCCTTACATTGGTAAAGGAGAGGCTAATCAGGTGGTCGTAAGTCCTTCTACGACCACTCCCATAGTCGTAAATATTTCTACGACTACCACGTAATTGTAAGTTCTCCTACGATTACCTTCGGTCGTAAGTCTTTCTACGACCAGTATCCAGTCGTAAGCTTTTCTACGACTACTCCCTGGTCGTGAGTCCTCCACGACCAGTCCTACCACGACTTCTTCACAGATAACTGGGTCCACTCGTTAGTAGGCCCTATTAACTGTGAGATCTGAGCAGTCAAGATACGTAGTTATTCTCTGAAATAACTGCAGTTAACTCACCATTATCTCTGATTGATAACCGTCAGGTGACGTGGGGAGGTTACTACTCCGGTGATTACCCTCATTATTACGGAATAATAGGACGCCTCCTGACCTGGAACAACTACCCCTCCATGTACTCTAAATAGGTTTCTTTCAGAGATGTGAGGGGGAAGGAGGAGAAAAAGAGAGGGGAAAAGAGAGAAGAAAAAGGAGGACTTCTGAGAGGCAATCAGTAGTAGTATTAGCGCAAGTCTTTCCACTAATTGTAACCAGGATACCCAATACAATACACACAGGAGTAGGGTTGTTATTCTCTCTGGAGAAGGCCCGAACTTGTATAAAAATCCTCGTGTCTTTTCTGTCTGCGTGATCAATTATGGAGACCCCCCGAATCAAATAATCTTTACATAAGATCGGTTCTAAAACACCGAAAGTTGGCGCCGACCGTGGGGATCTTCTGGTAATTCCTTGTCAACAGTTCTTTCTTTTCTCTTTGATGCTTCCATGGCAAGAGACTGGAACGAGGAGAACTGGTTTGATTTGGCCGATTACGCAGACGTCGACAAGGATGCCGGCTTCGATTACGAGCCGAGTATCGGATGATCTGACGGTATTGCCACCTCTAGAGATCTTCTATCAGATCTCGGAGACTGCACCACCGCCGGAGTTGAGGAGGGATCCTTATCCCCCACAACAGTACATCCAATTGAGGGACCAGCTTCCTCATAGGGCAAGGGTCAACACGACCGCGAACAGGGAAGCCCAAAGACCGACTCACAACACAACGAGAGTTTTCCCTCCGAGTGTTCGAGTCCCCTTAAGGCAGTACGACCTGGCGAGACAAGTTCTGGAAGCCATCATTCTAGAGATGCATCGGTACCTGATGGTCATTTCTCTCCGGATAATACCGTAGAGGATGGAATCAAACACGCTTTTCCTACAAGTACGACCATCCCATCGTAGGACACACCTGCAGACGAAGACGGTTATAACCCGGAGTTCCCCTACCTGGAGGGGTTTATTGCAAGTCGCCAGATGGTGTCACTCGACTACTCCTCAAGCGAGGAGGCCTCGAGCGCAAATGGGGGTCATCAACGGGAGGTCTTCGTCATTCCCTCTGATAAGAATCTTTCTCCCAGAGGCAGGATTGACGATGCTCCCCGACGGGCACACACTATGTCCCCTCGTGGCAATGGCAAGGACACCGCCGCTAGCGAACGAGATAAACAGTTTGATGAACATGTGGGACATCCTCAACATTCTCGCACTCCATTGAAACCAACTCAAGGGTCCGATATGGATGATTTTGAGGCAACTCGACGAAGAAAAATAGCGGCTCAGAAAAATCTCCCTGTGCGCGCTTATTTCCAGTCAGAAGAAGCTCAGGAGCTCCAACACATCAACGACTTACTTGAGAATCCAATCTAAGAGCTCGCTCGAGCACCAGGCTACGATCTCTTTGCTGAAGAGATCGCATGAAGGCTTTGGAACACGATGGAAAGACACAAGCGGCCTTGTCGACATCAAAGTCATGGTAGTACGACTCCATCTTCTGCCAGCCGCTTGGACAACTCGTCACATGGAGGGCGACATGATCATCGATCACGTCACTCTCCTGAATTGAGGAAGGCTCGTCGAACATCTAGAGATCGACAAGCCCCTAGGAGGGGTGATCTTTCACCACCTCAGGGACGAAATCTGCGGCAACAGACGGAATATGAGGAGTATTTCTCTCGTAAAACTGAGGCCTACCATAGGTCCAGCCCACCTGTGACTGGGTATTGTCGAGTACAATCAACCGGTGACATTAAACCTTCTTTCCTACAAAGAAGGCGCCAAGAAGTTATCTCGGGATGTCGGGCATTTTCACCCGATCTCTGAGCAGCTCGCTGGCCACCTCGTTTTCGACCAGCAAACATGGAGAAATTTGATGGAGCTCAAAATCCCATCGAATTCCTCCAGATCTACATAACCGCTATTCGAGCAGTAGGAGGAGGAGAGCATGTAATGGCGAATTACCTTCCAACTATGCTTGAAGGATCTGCTCGATCATGGCTTTTAAACCAGCCATTTGAGTCGATCTACTCGTGGCAGCACCTCTGCGACCTTCTGCTGGCGAACTTCCAGGGTACCTACAACCACCCTGGAAAGGAGGACGACTTGCACCGGATAAGACAGAACGATCACGAGACTCTGCGTCAATTCATCAGGCGCTTTAGTGAGGTTCGTAATTCTATTCTGGAAGTTTCTAACTCATCTATGATCAGGGCTTTCAAGTAGGGAGTCCACAGCAGAAGGATAATAGAGGATATAGCTTTGAATCCTCCTGCCACTGTCGTCGAACTCTTCGAGATGGCCGATAAGTATGCGACTACCACTGAAGCAGTCAAGTGAAACAACACTATCGATCGCGAAGATAATATCCCTCAAGAGGTACGCGAAAGTGGTAAGAAAAATAATAAAAAGGCTAAGAAATCCAAGAACAAAGCAAAGAGACACAAGTTTCCAGCTACTGGTTCTAAGGAGGTCCTAGCCGTAAGCGACAAAGAGCCATGTAACTCCAAGCAAAATTTTGATCGAAGCAAAGGTAAGCGTCAAGATCGGAAGAATGACAAACTCAGGTGGTGTCCTTTTCACAAAAAAGAGGGGCATGACCTTCGCAACTGCCGAGTTTTTCTACGAAAACTCGAAGACTATTACTCTGGCAAGAGGCCACTTCCTACTCTTGAACAGGTAGGTCAATCATGTGGACGGAAGGAGTCAGATGACAACGAGGAGATGCCGTTTCAGGATCCGCAACACACCATCGATCACATCTATGGGGGATCATCGGCATATGAGTCAAGGCGACAGCTTAAAGCTGTCGAGCGTGAGGTAAACACAGTCAACTCTCCTCTTGTCAATAAGTTACCAAAGTGGTCGGAAGTCACCATCACTTTCGAGAAAGGTGACTGCCCGATCCCTTTGACTAGACCAGGTCGATTTCCGATCGTGGTCGAACCCACCATCAACAATTGTCGAGTAAATCGAGTTTTGGTTGATGGTGGGAGCTCGTTAAACATACTATTTATGAGTACCTTGGATGAGATGCAAGTTCCGAGGACAAAGGTAAGGCCGGTACGATATTCTTTCCATGGAATCGTACCAGGGTCTTCGGCCAAACCATTTGGCCAAGTTTCTCTTCCTTTAATGTTTGGCTCACCAAGCAATTTCAGGACAAAGAAGATCTCCTTTGATGTGGTCGATTTCGATACAGCATATAACGCCATACTCGAACGACTAACTTTGGCAAAATTCTTAATAGCTACTCATTATGGGTATCAATGTCTTAAGATGCCAAGTCCTAAAGGAGTGATCATAATTTATTGTGATAAGAAGATTGCTCATTCCTGCGACCGTCGGTCCCTCGAGATGGTTGGACTGATACAAACTCGAGATGAAAGTCAGCCTTCGACTAGCAAGTTGAAGCCTAAAGCTGCACCAAAGCCGAACGACCAAGTCAAAGAGATCCCTCTCGACGCGGAGGAGCCCTCGAAGACTGTTCGCATCGGGGATTCTTCCGACCCGAAATAGGAATACGCGCTCATCACTTTCCTCTGAGCAAACGCAGATGTCTTCGCGTGGCAAGCATCCGACATGCCCGGAGTCCCTAGGGAAGTGATCGAGCACAGGCTAGCCTTATGGCCTGACAAAGTACCCGTAAAACATAAGTTACGGAGATTTGCCCCTGATCGACGAGATGCTATTAGGTCAAAATTGGATAAGTTACTTAAAGCAGGCTTCATAAGAGAAGTCAACCACCCAGAGTGGTTGGCTAACCATGTAATGGTTAGGAAGTTGAATGGCAAATGGCGTATGTGCGTAGACTTCACTGATCTTAATAAAGCTTGTCTAAAAGATGATTTCCCTTTACCTCGTATCGATCAGTTGGTTGACTCTACTACTGGTTGTGAATGTTAAGCTTTCTAGATGCATACCCTGGTTACCACCAGATCAATATGTGTCGAGAAGATGAAGAAAAGACCGTATTCATTACACCATTTGGATTAAAGAATGTTGGAGCTTCTTTTCAGCGCTTGATGCAAACGACTTTTGCATCTCAACTAGGCCAAAATTTGGAAGCCTATGTTGATGATCTGGTCGTAAAAAGCAGCAAGTGGTTTAATCATATCACAAACTTGCAAGAAACATTCGACAACCTCAGAAAACACCACCTGAAGCTCAATCCCGAAGAAGTATGTGTTCGAAATCTCTTCAGGAAAATTGCTTGGATTTTTCGTCTCTACACGAGGAATCGAAGCAAATCCTGAAAAGATAAAAGCCATCATGCAGATGCACCCTCCGACCACGAAAAAAGAAGTTCAGAAACTCACAGCGTGCATGGCGACATTAAGTCATTTCATCGCACATCTAGGAGAAAAATGACTGTCTTTTTCCAAACTTCTAAGGAAGCACGAGGGTTTCGAGTGGTCAGAAGAGGCTAATGCAGCCTTTGAGGATGTCAAGAGATATCTTACGAGTGCTCATGTTCTGGTTTCTACGAAACCAGGAGAGACGCTTTTAATTTATCTAACTGCCATGCCACAGGCAGTAAGCGCAGTACTGGTCATAGAATGTGAAAACATTCAACGACCAGTTTACTAAGTTAGCGAAGTTTTATACAGGCCTAAGGAGCGTTACCCTCAGGTTCAAAAACTTCTATATGCGCTCCTCGTGTCTTCGAGGAAACTGCGGTATTATTTCCAGGTGCACAAACTAGCTGTGCCGTCTGAGTTTTCCTTGGGAGCGATCCTCCAGAATAGGGAAACAGCAGGACGCTTGGCAAAATGGTCAGTCGAACTTGTTGCGTTCGACATCCATTTTGTGTCCCAAACGGCTATTAAATCCCAGATCTTGCCAGACTTTGTCACCGAATGGACAAATCCTGAACCTGTTTAGGATCCCAATACGATTCCCACGACCAGTGGACGAGATGGGTCACTTACTATAAGTGGCTCGGGGGCTGGGGTGGTCCTGGAATCTCCTACCGGAGAGATATTACAGTATACCATACAATTAAACTTTCAGGCCACTAACAACGTGGCAGCGTACGAAGGTTCGATTCGCTGACTACTCGTGAGAGAGACTCTCAGCTAGTCGTGAATCAAGTCGTAAATGAGTACCAGTGCTCTAATCCGACTATGTCTCGGTACTTATCGGAAGTCCGAAAGTTAGAAAAGCATTTTCTGGGCTTTGAGGTACAATTTATCCCTCGAAAGGATAATTTCCTCGCAAACCAACTTGCTCGTATAGCTTCTTCCCGATCCATAGTACCAAAAGGAGTTTTTCTGGAACAACTCCAGAAACCGTCCCTGGTCAAGGAACTAGAGACACCTCCTATCGAAATAGCCACTCTAGAGTACAAAGATACTTGGATGACTCCCATCTACGAGTATCTTTAGATGGGTTCCGTACCCGACGACGATCTTGAAGCAGATCGATTATCCCGAAAGGCCAAAATGTATACTTTGGTCGAAGGTGTCCTCTATAAAAGAGGAACTCAAGGGGTGCTCATGCGAAACATTCCGCAGAGCGAAGGATTAAAACTCCTTCACGACATACACGGAGGCATCTATGGGACTCATGCTTCCTACAGAACGCTGGTCGGTAAAGCCTTTCGACAAGGTTTATATTGGCCAGTAGCCCTCTACGATGCTAAGGAGCTAGTTAAAAAATGTGTACAATGCCAGTTTCATAGTAGGCAAATAAACCAACCGGCTCAGACATTGCAAACAATTCCTTTACCTGAGGTTTCGATATCCTAGGGCTGTTACCCAAAGCTCCAGGTGGATTCAAATTCCTTTTTGTGGCTATTGACACGTTCACAAAATGGATAGAAGTCGAACATGTGACTGGGATAACAAAGGAAGCAACTAAAAGGTTCATAATGAGATGCGTGATAACTCGATTTGGGGTACCTAGTCGAATCATCACAGACAATGGCAAGCAATTTTCGAGCGCAAAATTTCAAGAATTTTGCGACGAGTTGGGTACCAAGTTGTGTTACACTTCCGTTGCCCACCCCCAAAGCAATGGGGCGGTCGAAAGGGCGAATGGCCAAATAATGAAGGGCAATTAAATTCGAGTCTTCGACCAGCTTGTCAAGCGCTTGGGGGCTTGGGTACAAGAATTACCCTCAGTATTATAGGTGATTCGTACGACTGCTAGTCGGGCTACATGAGAAACACCTTTCTTTCTAGTTTTGGGTGCATAAGCCATGCTTCCGCCAGAACTTAAGATTAGGTCAGCACGAATCAAAAATTTTAACGACTCTGTCCAAGAACAACTTCGAGCGGATGACATCAACCTGCTCGAAGAAAAGAGGAACCAAGCTCTAATCCGTTCAGCAGTCTACCAACAAGCTCTGTGTTGATACTACGATCGTAAGGTCCAACCTCACAGCATTGCTGTAGGTGACTTGGTATTGAGGCTTATCCAATCCCAGTCTAATCGAAATAAACTTTCCCCAAGTGGGAAGGTCCTGACACTGCAGTTGAAGTTACGCGTCCAAGTTTGGTACGACTAGCAATGGAGGATGGCCGTGTTCTCTCAAACTCTTGGAACATCGACCAGTTATGCAAATTTTACGTGTAACAAACCTCCACGACAACAAAGTATCAGGTTCTTTCTATCTTTATTGTCTTTCTTTGAGTGTTGCTTTCATAACTTTTCGACCATATTTTATACGCTCAATTTTTCTTTACACTGGTCGGAGAAAGGACACAACTACTAGTTGAAGTCTCTCCTCTCTGCACATGGTCCTACCCGCTAGAAGTTGCTTCCTAGTATCGCCTTGTTCCTAACTTTTGCTACTAATACAAAGTTTTTTGGGCTAAGAAACATGGTCGAAAAAGTTTTTAAGCATACTCGTATCACCTTAGTTTATTTATTCATTTTGAAAAATACTCTAAGAAGAGCGCACTTTTGAGATTTGTTCGACTGCTTTTGGTAAACTTGGTCGGTTTTAAGTGGTCGGAGGAATAAACACACATAGTCGAAGCTTCTCCTCTCTGCACGTGGTCCTGCCCACTAGAAGAAACTTCCTAGAGTTGTCCCGTTTTCTACTTTTACTACCAGGACAAACTTATCGGGTACATTGAAAAAGGTTGAATGAATTTTCTTAAGGTCCTCTAGATGTTTGTTTTACTCAAGCTGTCGTTGTTAATTTGATTAATCTGGTCGGAGATGGTAACATCACCTAGTTGAAGCCTTTCCTTTCTGCACGTGGTCCTACCCACTAGAGGGGACTTCCTAGCGTCGATCAGTTTTCACTCTTTCGACTAGTGCAAGATAATTGAGAAACGAATGCTATAAGTCGAACAAACCTCTCTGTTTTCAGAAACCCTTTCTTTACTATTTCATTAGTTTATTCAAATAAACTAAGCAAATAGTCGGGGGCTAGGATAAAGTTATAAACATGATTTCATTTCTTAGTTTTGGTTTCTTTTTTCAATTCGTTATCTTACGAGTTACTAACTACTCTACAAGATGATTTGTAGGAAAAAGGAAGAAGGAAGGAGGAATTATATATATCTGGTCTAATTATTTTCCTTTCATTATCTTACGAGTTACTAACCACTCTATGAGATGATTTGCAGCAAAAGGAAAAGATCATATATTAATACATCACCAAAAGGCTTGTCTTTACAGGTCCCTATTACATACTACTCCGACGAAGGAGATTCTATTTGCATCTCCTCTGCAACCTTCTCGCCGAACGACTGCATATCCTCGATTAGCCGTTCTGCTTCGGCCGTGCAGTCGAAGTCGGCTTCAACTGAATGAGGATTAAGGTTGGGGTCACGGGCTTTAAGCTTTGCTAAAACAAAGCTTACGGCTCCTTTGACCGCTTCCTTTATCGAGTCATTCTGGTTGGTCTTCAGGGTAGTCACCAACTCTTGCAAGGTACCGACTTGCTCCCCAATGGCACTCATATGAGCGCCTATCGTGTTGTCACGATGTGTGACCTTTTCAGTATGTAGCCCATCGAGTACATTGTTCAAAAGCGAAATGTTGTCTTGAAGATTGATCTTCATCGACTTCATCTCCTCCTGGGTGCAAGTCGAAGCCTCGTGGAGTTGTTTTATTTCAACTAATTGCCTTGAAAAGAGTAAGGATTAGTTAGATAAAATGATTCTACGAGAAGAAAAATAATTTAATAGCAGGTAAAGTTTTACTTACCCGCTAATTGAGAATCTAAATTCTCAATTTCTTGATCTTTGTCTTTCGTGATGCAGGCGATCTCACGAACGACCGAGGTTTTTTCCTGAACCTCGATCCGAAGAGTCCCCACCTCGGCTTGAAGGGCCTTGGTTTTGACTTCTTTTTCTGAAAAAATGAGAAGTTAGGAAGGTGAAGATCAAGATTATAAGCAGTCATAACTTCACATACTGTTTATTTTTTCCTGTAACTCTTGAGTTGCAGAGTTGGCCTCTTGAAGCTTCTTCAAAAGGTTGGTGACCTCATCCCTTAACCTTTTCATCTCGGCTTTTTCGAAGTCGAGCGAATCAGCTAAGGTCTTTTCGTTAGTCTTAAACCTAAAAAAGTTAATGGTAGACATGAATACAGATACGAGCAGTCGTAAGTATTTCTGCGACTGACAAATGATCGTAAGTTTTTCTACGATTACTTCTGGTCGTAAGTTTTTCTATGACTAGTACCAAGTCGTAAGATTTTCTACGACAAACCCCCTCGAGTACTGAACAAGTAGTCGAATCATAAAACAATTACGAGTGTTGGTTACTCACCACCTCTCTGCTTGCTCGCAGAGTATCGCTTTTTCCTGCCGTAACTTGACAATTGCCAGTTGTACTCGCAAACCGTAGCAACTTATTCCACAGCTTTCTCTAGGAAAGAAAGGCAATGAGAAGCAAGGATAAAACTATACTTGTGGGTATCGATGGATACTTACATTCATGCTTGACCAAGCAAACATGGAGATTATCCTTGACAGATCTTTCAGCCCATCCATCTCCTCGACTCGTTTCCACCAAACCCCTTTGAGACGTCCGTCATCGAAGACATCCCCACAATTGGGAATGCTGCTGGGATGAGGGAATCGGTCGCGAGATCTGTAGGCGAAAGATCCTACGATGGAAGCAGGGCCGAAGAAATCAGTGCAGAAGTTAAAATACTCTTCTTCTTCTGACTCTGTGATGGTAGCACCGCCTGGAGGACCTCAACAAAGTGGTCGGAGCTCTCACCACCACCTTCTCCCAGCGTCTCCTTCACGGCCTCCCTTGTCTCCACTTCCATTCCTACGACCACATCAGTAGTCGTAGCAACTTTGGCATCGACAGCTCCTTCTACCATGGGAATAGTGGCTGGTACTTCAGCCACTATCGCCGCTGCTCCCTCATTGGCTGAAGAAGTAACAGCGGGCTTCTCAATAGAAGTGTCCATGCGGGCTGAAGGAGTTGGGCTAAGATAAAAAAACGAAGAGCAAGTTAACTCGTGAAAAACAAAGGGTAAATGATGTTCTTACGCTTCTGTTTTTCACATACCTCTGCGCACTGGACCTAACCCGGAACTTGGGAGCAACCTTCTCAACGGAAGGTTTCTTCGACTTCTTCTCGACTATTGTTGATCGAGATTCGATTAGTGGAACGGGAGTCACCTCTTACCGACTTCCCAAGTGGCCAAGGTCCCTCTCGACCACTTCAAGAGCACTGCTCCCCTCGACCTCAGGTTCTGCTGAAGCAGCAGTTTCCTTCACAAAAGATATGAAGCTCTTCCAGTTCTCCTTTCTAGCTGCTTTATAAAGCCACGAGAAGCAGAAACTGTGAAGTATTGTTGTCGTAATAGAAGGGTACCTTGGCCTTGGGGGCTTTACGCTTAAGGGCAAAGGTAGCTTCCTCTGCTTTTTCTCTCGCCACAGCCTCTATGTTTGCAGCGAATTGAGCAAAGGGAGCAGGAGGAGCCGAACTAGCACCACCTTTGTCGCTGACCTTTACAAGTTGACGCCTTTTGGTTGGAGGAGATTTTGCTGGCTCCGCTTGCGCTGTCGCCCAATTACCACCAATTCGACTTCCCCGTCGTCTTGGCGGTCTTCCATGCCTACTTTCTGTTGAAGATCAAAAAAAGAAAGTGGTCGTAAGTTTTTCTACGATCACTAACGGGTCGTAAGTTCTTCTACGACCAGCCCACAGTCGTAAATCTTTCTACGACAAATTCTTTAGTCATAAATCTTGTTACGACTATAAGGACCTAAAGACGAAGTCAATTCTCAATTACCTTTAGGCGCTCCACCTTTTCCTCTGCGGTCAAAACCGCAAGAATTTGGGGAGCTGCTACATTGGATGGACTCTTCTCACACATGAGCCTGACACAGGCGTCAATCTCCGCCTGTGGAAGATCTGTATGGACAAATAGCACAATCAACAGACCAGATCAAGATTAACCAAGGCCAAAGTCAAAAAGTGAGCGTTCCACTTACCATCCTTGTAGTCCCAGGTCGGGTCTTCTTTCCCTGAGTACGTCCACATAGGAGGAACTCGTTTCTTCTGGGGACTAATACGGTGCGTGATAAAGTCCTTCACCACGTGCCATCCGGTAAGCCCCCCTGCCTTCAAGTCTTTGATAGGTTGAATGTAGGGGGCAATTCGGTCAAGATTCTTGGGAGTCGAATCCCAGGAAGAAATCCTCTCGACAGTATTCCCGATGAACGAGAGGCTATCTTCCTCGGTGACTTCCCAGTAGAACCATTTCTTCTTCCACCCTGGCCACGAGGACCGGGTGAACATCTGAATATACTCCCTCGACTTACCATCATGGAGCTTCAAACCGCAACTACCGGCAATTCCGACTTGTCGAGCCATCCTGTAGTAGTAATGAAAAAGCTCGAGGCCCGCCGGAATCCCCAGGTATGCCTCACACAAGTACACAAAACACTTAGCATTGTGATGGAATTAGGACCAAGGTTTACTAATTCCATCCCAAATTGCTCGAGCACGAGTGTGAGGAAGGGATGAGCAGTAATCGAAGGCCACACTCACAACACGCTTGGAAGACAGGGATTTGACCTTCCTCCCCCAACGGCCAGTGTTGTCCATTTCACGAGAAATCCACTTCGCTTGGAAGACATAAATCCACTTCATGAGAACCTTCTCGGGGATCTTCTCGGCAGCAACCAAGGCGTTCATCTTTGCTGTGTCTATTTCCTATTCAGCCCACTCAGAGATGATCCTAGCCATCTTTTCTCACGAAAGGGAGAGTTGGATTTGGGAAAGCTTCAAGAAAGCACACAGTGTTGCTGGCGGCGGAGGAGACGAGAACTTGATGAACAAGTCAGGGTGAATTGGGAAAAGGTAAGAACCCTAAAGTCACCCCCGCAGTTCGTTTTATAACTGCATGCTTGAAACAAAACGCCGTGGAAACTCAATGGTTTCCACCGCTTTGGGAATTGCTCTAACGGACAGATCTTTTTAATATGCCTATTCGAGATAACCGAGGTTCTTTTCACACCACAAGCGAAATTACCTTCTTGGCCAATTATACTTCTGGTCAAAAGAAATACCACTCGGAAAGGATTTTACTTCCGATCACAGTACCACGATTACTCCGAAGTCATAAGATTTTCTACAACTACTTTGTAATCGTGAGATTTCTAACAAACTGCATCGACCAAGTACATTTCTGGTCTAATGAAACACATGTTGAAGAGTTTTTCCTTCAACCTTTTTCCTACAGCCACCTAGTGGTCTTAGGATCATCTACGACTCCTCACCCAAGTAAGTTATTTTCACTTGAAGCTGGGGGGCTAGATGACGAGGATCTAATAATCCTCATTTTACTCTTTATTTGTAATTGTGTATTATGGGTAAATATGACGTCACACAGTTATTAAGTATACACCTTACATCGGTAAAGGAGAGGCTAATCAGGTGGTCGTAAGTCCTTCTACGACCAGCCCCATAGTCGTAAATATTTCTACGACTACCACGTAATCATAAGTTCTCCTATGATTACCTTCGGTCGTAAGTCTTTCTACGACCAGTATCCAGTCGTAAGCTTTTCTACGACTACCCCCTGGTCATGAGTCCTTTCACGACTAGTCCTGCCACAACTTCTCCACAGATAACTGGGTCCACTCATCAGTAGGCCCTATTAAATGTGAGATCTGAGCAGTCAAGATACGTAGTTATTCTCTGGAATAACTGTAGTTAACTCACCATTATCTCTGATTGATAACCGTCAGGCGACGTTGGGAGGTTACTACTCCGGTGATTACTCTCATTATTACGGAATAATGGGGCGCCTCCTAACCTGGAACGACTACCCCTCCACGTACTATAAATAGGTTTCTTTCAGAGATGTGAGGGAGAAGGAGGAGAAAAAGAGAGGGGAAAAGAGAGAAGAAAAAGGAGGACTTATGAGAGTCAATCAATAGCAGTATTAGCGTAAGTCTTTCCACTGACTGTAACCAGGATACCCAATACAATACACACAGGAGTAGGGTTGTTATTCTCTCTAGAGAAGGCCTGAACTTGTATAAAAATCCCTATGTCTTTTCTGTCTACGTGATTAATTGTGGAGACCCGCCGAATCAAATAATCTTTACGTAAGATTGATTCTAAAACACCGAGAAACGCCAATCGGAACCGCCATTGCAGCACCATTGATGCCATCATCCTTCAGCCACTTCATCAACATCAAGCTGAATCGGGAGAACTTTCTGCACTGGAAAGCGCAATTGATCCCATATCTTCGTAGCCACCATCTCATTGGCTATGCGGATGGCACTCGATTGGCGCTTGCCCTGTTCATCGCTAAGCCAGCTGAAGGAGAGATGCAATAGGTGCCGAACCACACCTATACGACGTGGTTCCAACATGATCAGGTAGTGCTAAGTGTGTTGATGTCATCTCTAATAGAGAAAATCCTTGCTCATGTCCTCTTCATGAAATCATTAGAGGTGTGGAAGGTGTTGGAGAAGATGTTCACCTCGCAATCTCGTGCAAGTGTCATGCAAATCCGTATGCAACTTGCCAACCTTCAGAAGAAGGATATGTCGATCACGAACTATTTTCGCAAGGTTAAAGCCTCGCGGATACCATGGCCTCCATCGGCTGACCTCTCGAGCATGAGGAGGTTGTCTGCTACATGCTCGCTGGCCTTGGATCGGAGTACAACTCCCTTGTCACGTCGATGACAACTCGCACAGATCTAGTCACCTTAACTGATCTCTATGCACACCTCATAAGTTATGACCTTCGGGTAGAACATAACAATTCCATGCAAGTTCACTCCTCGCCCAACAATTCGACAAGAAATCAGCAGCAGACTCAGCAGAAGCATAAAACTTACACGCTGCAAAAGAGCTATTGCCGCAGATGTGGACATGGTAATGGCAGAGGTGGCAGACGAGGATCAAACACTAATGACAGACCTTTTTGTCAGTTATGTGGGAAGCCCGAACATGAGGCTTTGCGATGTTATCATCGTTTTGATCATAGCTATCAAGTCAATGAACCTCGAAGTGCAGTTGTCGCCAGCACGAACTACACTATCGACACCAATTGGTATGCCGACAGTGGCGCCACCGACCACATAACCACATATTTGAGTCAGCTATCAATGAAGGAACATTACAAAGGAACCGATCATGTTCAAGTGACGAATGGATCAGGTTTGTCGATAACCGATGTTTGTCATTCTACTGTTGCTGGTTCATCTCACCCTTTACACATTGATAATGCCCTGCATGTTCCACATATAAACAAGCATCTTGTTTCTGTTTGAAGGGATACGAGTAGGCTACGCTAGTAGCAAATCAAAATTTCTACCACGTAAACCAGGAAGCCAAGCAAGTAGATGATCATAGATCATTACCATCAGACGTGCAGTGCAGTGGAAGAAAAGTCGGAGCAGCCTGCTCCAACAAGGACCACGTCGATGAAGTGGTCTGTAACATCCCAATTTTGGGCTTGTGTTTCAAATGTAAGAAAATGAGTAGAAATTAAAAATTTCTTACATCATGTATTTCCTATGTGTATTAAACAATTATTGTACAAGAGTTATGGAAATACAAAGTCACAAGTCTTTTGATCCAAATCTTGAGCTTTCAAACACAATCTTGTCAAACCTTTTGATCATCTCCGGGAAATATTTTTCCTAAGTTCTAGGGTTGGTATGTGATCCCTCTGAAAAATTTCATAATTTTTAGAAATTATTTGAATATTTTTGGAGGTCAGTCAAACCTATTTAAATTCTGGTCAAACTGGGGACCAGCACCTTGTGGAATTTTTGGAGGAAAATGTATAGCACAAAAACCTCTGCACAATTTACACAAGGTCAATAGCTCAGTTAGCAAGCTCCTGTAAAAATTTTATAATTTTTGGAGTTGTTTTGCTACCTCTAGTAAATCCCCAAAGTCTCAGCTCATTTTAAAATCCCAAATCTGGGGTTCACTGTTCTCTAAAAGCGGCGAGACTCGGGCTCGAATCAAAGCCCACTCACCCGACTCGGTCGAGCCAGGTCCACAGGTGAGTTTGGGTGCATGCGTTCTGGCCGTTGGATTAAGATCCAACGTCCACGACCTCCCACCGCTTTAGTCTTGGGCGATCTCGGTGCTCTGACCGTCCGATTTCGATCGAAGGGCTCACGACGTCCCCGAGTCCCTCCGCCGTCTTCTTCTTCCTCTTCTCGCCGACAAATGAGCGTGAGCGTGTGCAGGTGAGCAGGGCAGCGTGTGGTCAACTTATGGGGCCCGACAACGGCTCTGAGCCCCGCTTTTGCCCATGTCGAGCAGCACGACCCGCACTCGCTCCCTCCTCGCTTTCTCGCAAAGACCTTTGTCCCGTCACCATTAAAGCCCTAGTCCTCGTGCTCCGTTAGCTTTCAAGCTACTTGAGCACCTCCGAGGTCCTCTTCTAGCCCCTTCACACTCCCAGTCACCCCAGCTCCCTCTCGTTGGTAGTTGTGTGCAAAACCACCGTGTGCCTCTCACCCGCCATTTTTGAGCTTCAGAGCTCTTCACGGCTGGCAGTGTCACAGTGGATCTCTTGCCCTAATATTTACCCCTCTGAGCACCTCTGGTCGTCGTCAAGTTGTGCCCTAATCCTATTTTTGGTCTGCCTCCCGTGAGCAAACTGGATCTGATTTTCGGTGTCGCGCCGTAGGTGGAACTTCGCCGTCCCCAACTCCGGTGAGTGTCCCTGTGCCATTCCTTGCTCCTTGACCACCATATGGTCGCCGCGAAGCCATCCTAATCGTCTCTTTGCCTCGTTGGCTCGAGCACTCCGTTGTCGCCATCGCCTTCATCTCCGTGGCTCGCTCCGCCGCCGCTCCGATTTCCTCCGACTTCCCGCACTCGGGTAAGTTCACATTAGTCCCTTAGAGCTTAAGGTCTAGCTAGTTTAGCTCGTGGCGTTTGTTTCGCCGCCGGTTTTTGCCAAACTCGGTCCTCCGCCTCCTCCGGCTCGCGGCGTTCTAGGCTTGCTCGCGTCGAGGATGTTCAGATTAGGTTCGCAATAGTATTGCGAACATTTTGGCTTAGTCGCTTAGCGCCGCGTGGCTTTGGTCGCTCGGCGACGTGTTTGCGAGCTCAACGTTGAGCTCAGACTTTGTCGCGATTTTGTCAAGTCACCGCACCTCCTCGGGTTAATCGTGGCCGTCCATGACCTCCCTAGGTTTAGATCTGAGCTTTAGATTTATGTCCGTAAAAACCGTAAGTCTTGGACCAACCTCCGCCAAATCTCAGCCGTACAGGACCTCTTGAGATTAGATCTGGACCGTAGAGCCTTTGTCTGTAAAAACGCTTAGTCACAGGACCTCCTAGAGTAATCTCAGCCGTTAAAGACCTCCACGGATTAGCTTTTAGCCGTTGGGTCTAGCTCTGTGAGAAAGCTTAAGCGCTAGGACCTCCCCTAGTTAGATCCTAGCCGTTCAAGACCTCTTTAAAACTCAATCTGAGCCGCTAGGACCACTCCTGCGCAAAAAGACCTCTCCTTGGTCATTTTGCAAAGACCACCCCTTAGACCACCCTCGGGGTCCTCTTTGTAAAAAGCCACCCCTGGTCTTTTACAAAGAAAACCCCGCCAGACCTCTTAGGCGCAATCCTGGCAGAGACGACCTCCCAGTGCTTAGATCTCGGCGTTAGATCTTCTTTGTAAAGTCCTTAGTCTCCTGACCTCCTCCGCGTCGATCTAGACCGCTCAGACCTCCCTAGGTCTAACTGAGCCGCCCGATCTTCTTCCGTTGAAACCCTATCGCATAGGACCTCCTCGCTTAGATCTTGGCCATCCATGACCTCCCTTGCGATATCTTAGCCGTTCAGGACCTCCCCCTGGAGATCTTGACCGTCTAGGACCTCATCCTTTAGATCCGTAGCTTTAGGACCTCCCTCTCAGGTCTAAACCGTTAGATTTAGATCTAACGGGCTAGACCTCCCTCCGTAGATTTAGCCGTAGGACCTCCCTCTGGAGATATAGACCGTTGGGACCTCCCCCGAGAGATCCTGACCACCCCGACCTCCTTCTTTGGATTTAAAGCCTTAGGACCTCCCTTAGAGCTCTGGACCGTCAGATCTTGATCTAACGGTCACGACCTCCGTTAGGCGCGAGGAGTTCTCAGCGTGTGCGCTGTGCATCAGCTCGTCGGGACCGTTAGATCCAATCTTAACGGTCACAACCTCCTCAGTGCGCTTCGAGATCTTTCGCGTGCGCTGTGCATGCACTACTCGTAGCCGTTGGATCTCATCTCAACGGCCACGACCTCCCCGTATTCATTCAGTTCATTTGGACCTCCCGAGAGCTCAAATTTTCTAAGTTTGGATTGTTTCAAATTTCAAAAGTGCATAACTTTGTCATTTTAGCTCCTTTTTGAATGATTCCAATTGCTTTAGCTCTGTTATAGAATGAACTTCAATATGAGAATGAATTTAGGCACTGTTATGTAGCAGAAAATGATATAAACTGCATGAACTTGTTTAATATAAAATGGTTATTTAGAAATTATCTCAAATTTGTAAAATACATAACTTTTTCTCTGTAAATCCAATCTGAGCAAGCTCAACTTGGTAAAATTTACCTGTGGACATGCTTTAACATGAACTAGGCCTTGTGCTTATTTATGTTCCTGAAAAGTGATATATGCTAGTTTTAGAACTTAGAAAAATCATAACTAATTCATTTCAACTCCAATTGAAGTAAACTCAACTTTGCTGTTCTTAGGATGACCTTAGCTACCTACCATAAAAATTTCAGATTCCAGATCATTCTAGAAATTTTTACCATGAACAGTAACCGAAATTAATTTAATTAGGATTTTTCAGGCTGAGAGAAATTGTTTAGGGCATAACTTTTTCATGCTGAGTCCAAATGGAGTGATTCTTTTTCTAAACTTGTCTAAAATCAACCTCTAGCTGCTGTATAAATTTCATGGGATTTGGATGTTCTTTGCTATTGAGTTCCTTTTGGGTGTTCTTCGTTGTTATTGGTTTTATCGCCTTTTCGCGTTAGGTTCCGAAGAGTTTATTGAACCTGAGCACTCCCCTCTGCAGCAAGACCAATCCCGGCAAGGCAAGCAGTTTGATCATGTTAATCCCTGTATTTTCAAGTATTTATGTTGCTTACAAATTCTATGTATGCATTGCCAGTTTGTGTTTAACTACTGTCGTTAGTTGACCTAGTAGATGCATTTTCTTAGGCAAATGATTATCCTTTACTACCATGAGCCTAGGTTATTGCTGTGATTTAGAGCTCGTGGATGAGTTCTTGTCACTTAGTAGTTTGACAATTAATTGCTTAGCCATGCTTAGCTTCCGGTAGAAATTGGCGGTTATCGACTTGTCGATAACCTTGATCACATAAAACTTATTATGATCTATGATTTCAGCCTTGTGCCATGTCTACTTATGAAAACTAAAAATGAAAACAAAATAATTTAGACTTGGGCACAATGGTAAGATGGTGTGATTTTGGGTGTGACTGGAATAGTGCCCGGGTCAACAAGGACCGAACATCTTGTTACACTAAACCAAGCATTTTAGCGTGCTAACCACACTAGAGGGTATGGGACCTCTCTTGACTTAGTACTTTGGCGTGTATTGGCTTCGGGTCGCAGAGAGTCGCAGGAGGGATGGTGTTGGGAGCATTGTAGTGTCCGAAAGACTTCACCCGTGATGGGATTTGTTGTGTTTCGGCTTGCAATGTAAGCGTATGGGTTTCTATCCATACGAGTGGCTCGTAGTTAATGCACAAGATTGGAAATGTCTCAGAGGACTTAGCCAGTGTTTGCATACCTTCTAAGTGTGCTTTGTGTCTTAAAGGCGATGCAAGTGTGGGTACATTGGTACACCCTGCAGGTTAAAACTATTCGAATAGCCTCGTCCTAGGTTATGGACACGCTTGCAAGGTCTTTCAAGAGTTAGACTACAACCTTTTAATTAAAACTTGATGGGTGGTACGAATCGGGATTCATGCTATGTTATGGTGGCTATTGGGATAGTCACTTCAGTGGTTACTTGTATGTTTCTTTATGTCATTGTTATTTTGACAACAAAACAGATTTGCAAACTTGTTTTTAAATGTATTACATTATTGCAAATAAAGTTGGCTTTGTGCAAAATGAGACATATAACCTCCACCTAAATAAGCTTGCATGTAGTTTATGAATAGATCTCATATTCCACACGTCGCCTTATGAGTACCTTTGTGTACTCAGTTATCTTGCTTAAATGTATTTGTTGCAGAGGAAGAAGGTGAGCTCGATGGGCCTCACTTTTGTGAGCTGTGTTGTGGTAGTTTGCGGGGCGACTAGCTTGGCGGCCCGGTCGGTTGCCTTGTGGGTTGTGTTGGCTAACCGGTCGACTTTTGTTCTTAGCCATCTTATGGCGCTTTTGCTTCCGCTGTCATTCTTATATATTGTGTCATTTGGCCGGTCGGCTCTTTTGTAATAACTTTACTTTATGTATGTCGTTGTTGAACCTAGTGTTAATTGTTGTATGGAAATGATGTATGATTTTGTGATGATGAGCGTGTGCTGCAGTGCAGGAAGCACATGTCCATCGAGGCTTAGATATTTAATTAGTAACGCTAGAACCATATGGAGGTTAAGTGTTACTAGTTAAATACCCTGTCCTCACATGGTCGTAGTCGATCGCCCAATACTCGTGAATCGATCGTCTCCTCCAGCAACCTCTGAAGTTCCTTGTGAAGATTGTGGATCATCCTCAAGCACAACAGCAACCATAGCAGCATCTCTACAGTATCCACACATCCAGGGAAAGAACAACCGGACATTGGTGTGCTAGCACCAAGTCGCACGGTGGGGCTCTCTCGGGAAGATGGCGACTAGGGTTTTGGTGGAGTAACTCACGTCTCTCGCATGTCCCCCAATAACCTTAAGCATCTCCTTATATAGTGCTCATGATGGATCCTATCCGAACACGTTTTGTTCTAACCTATTAAGTGTGTGACCCGTTAGGTTTATGTGTAGTCGGTTGTGACTCGGAAACCTTTTCCGACCACGTGTCGTTAGCGGTTCCTAGCAGGACATAACGATTCTCGAATACACACAAATTATATCAGATGAACCTTACTGCAACATGACCTACATCAAGGTCCTTATCACTTACGACCAGCTCATATCTCGTCATGACCAGTCCATATTTAGGTACGACCAGTTAGTACTTAAGTATGACCAGTCTACGACCAGCCCATATCTCCATATGACTAGTTTGTAACTGTGTACGACCAGTTCATATTTAGTCTTGACCAGTTCGTAACTCTTTACGACCAGGTTTCGACCACTCTGCAATATTACGTTCGACCAGTCTATGACGAGCTCGTATCTCTATACGATCAGTCTGTAACTGATCGAACTAAGCGATCTACTCATGTATTCTCCCTTTGCCTCATGGTATCTGGTTTGAACTCCAGGTGAGATATATGTCATCGATGGGTTGTTCAATACATTCTCGATCGAGTGTCGGATAACCTTATGTGGTCAAACTCTTCGACCACCAGTGGTACGGCTATGCACTTTCTTTATCTGACCACTTCGAGGGGCACAGAGATATCTCTCCTATTATGTTAGAAGCGACAAATCTCATATTCGACCAGTCACATCCCTCCGCATGTTTCATAGCATACCCGAAAACTACCTTTGTAACTACACAGTTACGAGTAGCGTTTTGCAACCCCTAAGAGTGCTATTATATGTGTAGGAAACTATGCTGATCTTAGGTCTAAGAATTATACATCATCCTTGCTTGAGACCAACTAATGACACATAGAATCATAACAATCTCAGTAGTGTCTCAAGGTGAGTCTATCCAACCCTATGTTCTCTAACATGCGTTCACATTATTGATTTGATAACCCCATATCTATGACCGGTGAAACATGGTCATCAATCAATACATATGCTGGTCGTAGAGTCATTGGTGTTCCAACCAGTGACATCTGACCAGGGATACCATTTAGAACGACATCATATAAGTTAAAGAGCTTCACCAACAAGTCACATACTTGTTAATCTTTATAACCAATGATTCATTCAAAGAACAGAATAATATTTATTCAATAACTCATAAACATAGACGTGATACAATCATCTCTATGATTGCCTCTAGGGCATATCACCAACACCGTTCACAAACTTGCTCACGATAACAATGTGTTTCTAGAGTTTCATCCTGAATTTTTCTACATAATGGATCAAACCATGAAGATGGTTGTTCATCAAGGACCATGTATGGGGGCCAGCAATCACATCTATTGGAGGTTTTAAGTATTTATGTTAGTTTTGTCGATGATTTTAGTCGATTCACTTGGATTTATCTGTTGAAACATAAATTTGATGCGTATCATGTGTCCCTTCAATTTCAAAAGAAAGTTGAGCTTACTCTTGGCACAAGATTCACTGTGTTCAAACTGACTGGGGCGGTGAATACCAAAAACTCCACAAGTTCTTTAACTCTGTTGGAATTTCTCATAGAGTCTCTTGCTCACATACTCATCAACAAAGTAGTGTTGTTGAGATAAAACACCGTCATGTTGTTGAGACTGGCCTTGCTTTCCTTGCTCAAGCCTCAATGCCTATTCGATTTTGGGATGAGGCCTTTCTTACATCCTGCTATCTCATAAACCGATTACCAACACGTGTTCTCAATCACACTACACCTCTAAATAAATTGTTAAACACCTCACATGATTACTCCTCCATGCGCACCTTTGGTTGTGCCTGCTAGCCCAACCTTCGCCCATACAACTCTCGCAAGCTTGATTTTTGCTCCACTCTTTCCATCTTGCTTGGATACAATAGTCTACATAAAGGTTACAAGTGTCTAAATCATTCCACGGTATTGTGTATGTTTCTAGAGATGTGGTGTTTGATGAAACTTATTTTCCTTTATCTGAGAATCCCACTCATACTCATTCTGATCACGCCAATGATCCATCCATTGTCACCTTGCCACCATTACTTCTCACGTCTCCTGTTTCCAAACCGGTAATTTTAGAAACTAACATTGGGTTTGACATATTTGGTTCTACTAATGCTGTGGCTTCCTCTAATAATGTCTCCATAGGTTATCCAAGAACTATTCTCCCGCATGAGCATGGGGATGATAAGTTCTGCTACTGCAAAGAGCTAGATGTTGAAGAGTCTTTTGAGTTACCTCCAGATGATGCTCCTTCTGTCATTCTTCCCGGTCACACAAGACTTTAGAACAGAATTGTCAATCCCAAGGAATACACCGATGGGACAGTAAGGTATCCCACGAACAAAAGAGTATTTGCTACTACCATCAATGAACCGATCTCTCATGTCCAGGCACTAGAGCATCCTGAGTGGAAAGAAGCAATGGAAGCTGAATACAGTGCTCTCCTCAAGAATGGTACTTGGAACTTAGTACGAAGACACCACAGTCAGAACGTAATTGGATGCAAGTGGGTTTTCAAAGTAAAACAAAAGTCAGATGGCACAATTGATAGATATAAGGCATGGCTGGTGGCCAAAGATTTAAACAGCGATATGGCATAGATTATGTAGATACATTTAGTCAGGTAGTCAAATGTACAACTATTAGTTTAGTCTTGTCTATTGCAGTGTCAAGAGGTTGAAATCTCATACAAATAGATGTGCAAAATGCTTATCTTCATGGAGTTTTAGAGGAGGAGGTTTATATGCAACAACCTCCTAGATTTGAAGATGATCATCATCCTCAATATGTGTGTCGACTGCAAAAGGCACTATATGGTCTGAAACAAGCGCCATGGGCATGGTATGCAAGGTTGAGCACAAAACTACAAGAACTTGGTTTTCTTCCCTCAAGGACAGATATCTCACTCTTTATGTTCAACAAGGAAGGAATCAGTATATACATGTCAATTTGTGTTGATGATATTGTTATAGCCAGTTCTTGTGGAAAAGCTACTAACAGATTGATACAACAACTGTCAAGATACTTTGCCATCAAGGATCTAGGTTAGCTTAGTTACTTCTTGGGAATTGAAGCAATTATGAAAAAGGTTAACTTATTCTCACTCAAAAGAAGTACAAATCAGACTTGTTAAAGAAGGCAAACATGCTGAATTGCAAACTAGCAGACACTCCAATGTCGAGTAGTGACAAACTATCCAAGATACAAGGAGAGGTTCTATCAGAATTTGACACTTTCATGTGTTGCAGCACAGCGGGAGCATTGCAGTACACAACCTTAATGTAAAATCCCAATTTTTGTGTCTTTTTGATATTTTCAAAATAAAATTATCCATTTGAATTTTCTTGATTTGTTAAAAGCTTAATTTGAAATAAAAAATAATTTAATGTGAGTAAATCAAACTTCAATTAAATTCACATTTTGTTTTATTTGATTTTCTGGTGTTCTCAATTGTTTTCTGGATTTCTCTTGGATTTTTTTTCAAGATCATTTTGTTATTTCTTTTGAGTTCTGTTTAACTTATTTCTTTTCTGTTTTCCCAAAATTTCTTTCTTTTCTTGTAAAATTTAAATTAAATTAATTATTTCAAAATTTTGGATTTTATTTGGAGTTCTTGATTATATCAATTCAAATCTCATATCAAATTCTAAAATCTAAACTCATTGTTCTTCTTCAATCGCAATTCAAATTCCAAATTGAATCAATTCAATTTCCATCTTCAAATCAAATTTTCTTCTCTTTCTCGCCAATTCGATCTCAAATTTAATCTTCGATTTCAAGCCTCGCATTCGATCTTCGAATTTCTTTCCGAATTTAAATTATCAAAACCCATAAATCTCAATGTAGAATTTATTCTTGAATATCTTTTCATTTTGAAACCTCAGTCAAAATTCAAATTCAATTTTTTAATTTGAATTTTTCTTTATCGTTTTATTTCGGCCGAAGCCTTTTCATTCTCCTTTTGGCCCTCCTTTGTTTTCTTTCTTTTGTTTTTTTATCTCTATGCATCCTATGCTTGCACTCTACGCCTACACCACCGCGCCATGTGCACCCACCCCTCGCCTGTGCTCACCTCCAGCCACAACCACACCTGTGCCATGCCTGCCCGCGCTACCTGTGTCTTCGCCCCGTCGCATGTCACCTAGCCGCACCATGTTGTGCCCGCACCCGCAACGCAATGTGCCGAGCCTCACATGATGCGACAATGGGTGTCCTGTTCTTTCGATCAGAAGGATAACTCAATTTGGTAGGGACGACTCTCACAATCCGACTACCAATCATACACGACCAATATGCCCGGCAATCACTGAACCAACTCCGTGATTGTTATCAACCTTGCTAGAAGCACGATCGACCTGAGCACGAAGGTCTATTCCTGCATTCAATCGAAGAACAAGCAAGAACAAGAGAATAAGTAATCTGAAATTGCAAATAGGATTGAAGTACACAATATAGTGGGATTCCGAAGTGGTATTATGGTTGGTCTAGTCGACACAAGTCAATACACGAAGTTGTAATGTAGCTAACTTTAACTAAACAAAATCCAAACCCTAAAGTGTCGCACAATTGAGAATATATGAGGGTGATGGCCAGGGGGTGGCCAGGGGGTGGACGTATGCCCCTAGGGTTACAAGGCCCATGTGCCCAAGTGGAGGTAGCGCAACACCCTTTTGCATCGATTTAAAATTAGTGCCGGGTTGTTTTGGCAATTACGGCGTGCACAGAAGGAATTTAGAGGTGGGGCTGGATCTGTTGGAAAGAGGATAAGATAAGCTTTCCAACAAGACTAAGAACACCTCAAACGGACTCTGTATGTGACTTCTATGCACGTTTGAAGTCGATGCTATCTCCAGAGGTTGAATTGGATTTCAGAACGTGTCCCACTGGAACTCTTTCTTGACTTGGAACCAAAATTATGTGGGGACCTTCCTTGTACCATGATGTGGATTAGCAGTTGTCGGGACCCAAAATTACGATTCTGGAACCCTCTGTGTATAATGCACTAGTCCAGGATCACGCTAGTGCACACATTATCAACATAGGTAAATACCAATCCACACAAGCGATAAATAAAGTAAACGATTAGTTTGAATAACAAATAAGGGTTTTGACCTTATGGTCGAGTTTATACTTATTGAGTCACGCAGGGCTAACAGAGAATAAAATAGCAGCAAAACAGAAATAACTTCAGCGCAGATCCCATCAATTCACCACAGGCAATCAACTGGGATCCAGACCTTAACGATCAGTAACCTTCGACGAACTCCTCCTCGAAAGCAGGCATAGACTCCTCTTCTTCTGTAGGTTTGGGCGCAAGTTTTACAACAAGCGTGAGTACACAACCGTACTCGCAAATCATATCACAGAATGCAATTTATAGATGCAGACTTATTTCAAAAGAAAAGGCTTCTGTTGTTCTTTTACATAAAAACAATATTTGCAATTGAATACAAGTAATAAATTGAAAGCATAATTCAAAACAAATAAATAATATTAATTTAACAATTTTTTTCACAAAGACACAAAGCTAAACAGATTATTTCACATAGCCACATGACATAGATCACATAGCTCCCATCCCAAACATTTTATGAAAACTACCCCTCGTGTGAAATCCCTGAGCATGTCCATAACCGCGAACACGGCTATTCGAAAAGATTGATTTTACACTCTGAAGAGTTTGTACACTTTACCTACAAGATACAACTAGTGTAGCTAGCACCAATCGTAACAAAATAGTTCAGAAACTTCATCTCAAACATTGACATTCCCGATGTGCTTTCCCGCCAGACCAGCCCACAAAGAATGCTAGTCCGACACACACCGCTGGACAGGGATGTGACGAACCGTCCCACGATGCAACTACCAAGTAGTCACACCTCCACCATGTCACATAGCCTAACCTATCCACCTGAACATCAATGCCGAGAATCCATAACCTACTATGTTAGGCCCATCCCATCAGGCATGTGGTCGTACAGTAAGGCTCAGTTCAATGGCTCACAAAGTTAAGTCCTTAATTGACCAAGGCAAGACTTCCATTTTCTAACTATATCACAAAGATTATCATTCCTATTCACAAAATCCACCATATCACACAGTATCCACCACTTGCCTCACTCCAAATCCTTTACCACCCAGTTGGTTTTAGTGCAACACATGCTATCACGAAGTAATAACACATAGCACACAGTTTTACACAAAGTTCCATAGTCACTTAGTCAAATTTAATATTTGCAACTCAATGAGAATGTTAGACTCGTAGCATGGCTAAGCAATTGTATTCGCATCTAACCAACCCACGTTGGTGCTACAATATTACCAACTAATAAACCAATCCAGGGTGACAAGCAGTTATGACAGACAAAGCCAAGGTGTGATAACAAATTGGATAATAACTATACCCAAAAGCATTTAAATACATAATTAAAGTAGTATGCAATACTTTGAAACAAAGTAATTTGAAAACTGGGTTCAAGATGATCAAAGGTATGACTTGTCTTGGCAAAGGTCTAGGTATTGGTCTTGATCTTGAGGTGCTCCTTCTTCTCCAAAATTCCCCGATGTATCGACGTCTACTCGCAAACGAGACAAATAAACAAAAAAAATAAATAATAAAGGCCAAACAAACTCCAAAAATTAAATAAAAATCTTAGATAAATAGATCTCAAATTTAGATGAATTTAGGAATTTGAATCGGCTCAATCGGAGTTCGGATGCAAAAGTTATGAGCTCTCGAAGTTTAAATCTAAAAGAAACCCTAATTTTAGATTTTCTGGAATTTTTGAATTATTTCTTAACAGAAAAATCAAATTATTGCGCAAGCATGACGTCAGCACAGGGATTTCGGAAATTAAAAGAATTGAAAGAAATAAATGACATGTGGGACCCATATGTCAGTGAGATGGCTCACGGTAGACTAGGTCTACCGAGCCTCGGGATCTGGAGATCGGTGGACTGCCGCGCGGGTGCACACGTGTGAGCTTACATGGCAGACACGCTCGCGACACGTCAGCACATAAGGTGAGGTGGCGGGTGACGTGTCGTCCACGTCGGACCCGACGGTAGGGCGGCACAAGACCCTATGGTCGCCGGCGAACGGCGGCTCCTCGTCGGCGGTGGGTGCCTGGGTGGTACCGGGAGGTAGAGGGGGACGCGGGGATCTCAATGGTGTGCTCACGGGTGCTCGGGGTGGACGAGGGTGACCGGCGGCGAGGTTAAGGTGGAGGCTGAGGCTCGGGCTCGATGGCGACGGCGTTGGAGGGGTTCTCCAGCGAAGGCGATGATGGTTCTGAGATGCGGGCGACCCGGTGGTCCCGAAGATGGCCTCCATTGACGACGAGGTGGTTTGGAACGGCGATGGTGGCGAAGAGGTCCTTCGGCCGGCGCTGAAGACGAAGGCGGCGCCTAGGGCTTCTGGCGGCGGCTAGGGTTTCGAGGGTGTTGCGTCACGGGGTGCGTCTCACGGGGGTTCTCGGGGCCTTAAATAGCCCCGGGAGGCGTGTCCACGAAGAACACGGCGCGGCGGCGATCGTATCCCGAACGGATTCGAGAACGAAGCACAGGAGATACGGGGGCCCACACGCCAGCGATGGCGGCTCGGGCGCGGACGCGTGCGAAATGGCGCGGCTGCGAACGGACTCCAAAGATCTGACCGTCCATCCACGATCGAACGGTCTAAAGCGCTGGTGACATTCGGAACCCCCCGAACGATCACACCGCCTCTGACCGTTAAATCTTGATCGAACGGTGGAGGATGAGCTGAGCGCTTGGAGAGAGAAGAGGCTGACATGCGGGGCCGCATGTCGATCGGGCGAGGCGATGCGCGCTAAGCTAAATGGCTGTGCGGAGTTGGGCGAAAGGAATAGGACTGGGCTGGCTTCAAAGAATTCGGCCCAAAGCTTTTTCTGAGATTTTAAATAGCTTTTCTATTTTATAAAATACTAGAAATTCAAATAATCAATAGAAAATAGCAAATGAACTTAAAAAATTCTAGAAAAATCTAGAAAATATATATAAGCACATAGAACCCAAATAAAATAATTTTGACTATTGTTCATGTTGGGATTATTCATAATAAAGGTTTTTGATTGTAAAGTTCAATATTAAGCTTTTGAATTAAATTCAAATAAATCCAAATGGTGACTTTTCTCCCTACTAACTATTTAAAAGATTTTTCAAGCTCAGAAAATTGGGATGTTACAAACCTCTCCCCCTTAAAGGAATCTCGACCCCGAGATTCAGGCTAGCTAGAGAAAAGATTGGGGAACTCGGCTTTCAGCTCTTCTTCATGCTCCCACGTTGCTTCTCCTTCTGAATGGTCGCTCCACTGAACCTTACAAAAACGAACAGTCTTGCTTCTTGTGTGGCGCTCCGCGACATTCAAAATCTTGACTGACTGTTCCTTGTAGATGAGATCCTCTTTCAAGTCAATTGATTCTAGCGGGGCTTGCTCTTCTGGCACACGAAGACACTACATGTGATAATAAATTTGAAGCTACGAGTGTGAGGTAAAAAAAGAATAAAAACTCCAAAAGAAAAAAATATATTTGTTAAAGTTTCAAATAGTGTCAACTAGTGTTTCAAATAGTGTCAAAAATAATTTTTTGATCAAAATTTTCACTCCCTCCACGCCCTGACCATGCTAAATTTGTGCCTGGGTGGCACATACGCAAATCCGTGCTTGCGTGGCACGGACGCCAATTTCACGCCTCCCTGGCAGGGACGCCCCTCTGCCGTGCCCCTAAAGGCTGGACTTCGCCAGGTCCGTGCCCTGGGGACTCGGATTTCACACATGGTATGCCATGGGTAGTCCGGCCCTGGGCACGATGGAGGGTGTTATTTTTGTCATTGACCTGGGGAGAGAGAGAGAGTCAATATTGCTATTAGCACGATAAATAGTATCATATAAGCCAAAAACTCAAAACTAATGGCGACAACAATTAAGCCGGCGCGGCAATATGCCTACCTGGTATGGTGTGCGGTAGTCAAATGACAACCCCAAGAGTAACGGTGGCAAACAGGGTCAGGTTTAGAAATAGGTGGGAGAGAGTGGATATTAAAAAAAATTATTTAAAAAAAATTATATTGTAGCAAGTCTATTGCAAACCATGATTTCAGTAGAAAAATGCAAATCAATGTGGTTTGAGCATCAAAAAACAAATTTTAGGAGTTAGATGAACCAAAAAAAAGTTCGTTGTGGCTTGTAACTTTTGTCTCTTCGAGCTCAGAGGAAAAAAGTAACTTTTGTCTTTTAACTTTTCTCAATTTTATTTTAGCTTATATTTATCAGGGATTTCTCTTTTTCCGCAGCATATACTAATACAGATTGAGATGGAGCTTCAAATTTTAAACTGAGACATATATTAGACTCATTTTTTTTCGAAAAGTTTCTTGTTGATTTTGTGCTCAAATTAATCAAAGTAGTTTGCATATCTACATTTAAATTGTGGTTCGGTCAAATTAAACCATTTCACACTACACGCAGTTGGTGAGCACGTGATGGATATAGGCAGCTGGATATGTAGTCGTAGTCGGACCCAGCTAGTAGACTTGGTCACCGTATTGCCCCTAGGGAGTCAACGAACATTAGCACGGGGAAAATATGTCATAAAGAAGCATACATACGTGTTGGTTACGTTTGTGCTTAATGTCGTTGTGCCAACCAAGCATGCACATGCTACTATCATATATGGGGTACATCAACATTTGACCAAGACCGTATATACCAACTGCACGTTACAATAGTATAGATAGTTGCTGTTTATAGCAACTCTCCATATCACCTATAAACAGCACTACAGACAGCTCATACAATGAGTTGTGGTGATACAGCCGGCTACAGGATTGTAAACAACATACAATCTCTTAATGTTTTTCTTGGTTCTGATGCTACAGTCGGCTATAGAATTGTAAACAACATACAATCTCTTAATGCTTTTCTTAGTTCTGATGTTACAGTCGGCTACAGGATTGTAGACAACACATTTATCTATCTTTATTCTCTTTCACCCACATCAGTATAAAATCTACGTAACAGAAACTATAAACAGCCGATATAAGCCTATTGTATATGACCTAACTATGGCTGCCTGCCAATCGTATTAACTGCGACAGATTCCACGCTTGGACGGCGTACAAATTAAGTACGGTGAAATTCCACGCTATTAATTGCCTCCGGTTTTACGGATGATCACTGCAAAGTTTGGCAAATGCTCTTTTTTTTCGTCGATCGCTTCTAAGTTTTCACCCTCCCGTAGCTTTCGTCGACAATGTACAGTGACCTTGCCGGACAAAGATTCAACTTTGTATAAAAGTGGGCCCAGGTTCTGGCATGGCACCACGTAGGATGCATGCACTAATTAGCATCCATCACTAACGGGTGGTTACTTTTGGTCAGTCGGCGGCTGATCACGTGCTGTAATATATTTCCACAGCCTACTAAAAATCTCGTCGGTAGGGCTCAAAAAGCTGTACTTTGTTACATGCATGCATAAGTAGTCTCAGAGATACGATGAATCATTTCTTGGTGTATTTCTTGGTGCAGTAGTTGAGTTATGGGTGCACAACTTTATCAATTAGAGTTTAATTCTGGTACCCACCTTTATGCACATACGAGGTTTGCGGATTTATCCTCGGGCTCTGTTTGTTTTAGACGTGTGTTAAGGAGACACATTTGTGTATGTGTGGTGCATGTGCATGTGCGTCTTCCATATAATCGCAAAAAAATATATATGATCATACAAATGAAAAGGATGTATGCTAGGAACTAGGATAATTTTTTTTTATTAATTAACCCTTTTTAAAATTTTATTGTAAAGATAACCCTGCAAAGTTTATTTCCAATTCTGATCCCTTTGGTCACGTCACCACCCGTGGCGTCACAAAACAACACTGTCACGTCAGTCTGCATCTTAGAAATCTCTTGTCACACTATCACTAGTGGCGTGATAATGTTGTTTGGTCATGCCACCACCAGTGACGTGACAAAAATGTGTTTTAACGGACTTATCTTATGGCGTGATAATATTGTTTTGTCACGTCACGAGTGTGGCGTTATCAAAGAGATCAGAATTGAAAATAAAATTCGCAGGGTCAACTTTAAAATAATTTTTTTTAAAAAAATTATTTAATAAGAAAAGTTCGAACTAGGACGGTCACACCCCATTTCCTCCAGGGATTTTTTTAAGGAAAAAAAACATCTACTTGTTAAGAAACTGGGCCCAGGACCGGGAGTCCTGGCCTAAGGTGGGCTCCTCATCCCAAACCCTAGAAGGGTCGTAGCCTATAAATAGGGGGTGCTATTCATTGTAAAGGATTGATCGTTTGATGAAGGAATAAAGAGAAGCAAAAAGTCCCCCTACATCTCTCGTGTTCTATCTCTTATTCTGTTCTTGTTGTTCATGCATTGTTCTTACGATTCTATGCATGTCTACGAGTAATCGCTTGACCGACTCGCCAATGACGGTTCCTCAACACGTTATCGCACGATCGACTCTCCTCGCATCGAAAAGGTAACCGCGATGAACGACACTCGTAGATTGAATCGTTTTTCTAGATTGCTTTCAATTCGCAAATTTGGCTTTCTAGATTGGTTTTCTACGGTGCAAATCCGCTCTAATCTATCGCGAGCCGACTTGAAGTCGCGCGGCCAAGCCGATCGGTGGGTTGCACGAAAGAGTAGATGATGATTGTACCGTGGGTTGTATATGCGATCGCATGAAAGGCATCATGTGCACGGCACCGCCGCAGCGGTGTCACTACCTCGCGACACGCACCGGCCGGCATAGTCCGCCATCACGATCGCCACGGAGGCAACCACAGGGCCACCCCGCTAGCACGCGGCAAGCACGCACATGTCGGCATGAAGCCGCGCCTTTGTTGCAATTTCATACTACATTATATTGCATCGCATACATGAACAGTAACAAAAAAAAGGACGACCGACGGCCCTGTAGAGCCGCGTCGCCGTCGATTTCGGCCACCTGAAGATGGCACCGCCACGCGCGCACGGGGCACGAGGCCGGCAGCCGCTTGCGCCCCCGCGGTAAACAACATCCGCGATTGATGAACAGTGTACGCCGCGGATGAACAGTACTGCGCGGATGAACAGTGCGCCGCATGAACAGTGTTTTTGTGTTAACAGGAATCTGGCATGAACAGTGCTTCGCATGAACAGTATTTTTGCGGATGAACAGTGCGCGCGGAGGAACAGTGCGTCCGCATGAACAGTGTTTTGCGGATGAACAGTACACCCGCATGAACAGTGTTTCGCGTGAACGGTATCCGGCCATGAACAGTGCTTCGCATGAACAGTGTTTTCGGATGAACAGTGCACACGAAGAATTTTGCTACGCCCCCGCACGGGCTTCTCGCCGAACATAACCGCCGCCGCGACGCGGCACTCCGCCGATCGCCGCGACACGGCTCGCGACTGCCGCGCGCCGCCGCGCCCTCCCTTCGGGCTCGAACCGGCCGCATCGCCGCCCTCGCAGAATCACCGCGACACCGCCGCCCTCCGTGCCCATCGTGGCGTTTTCCCGGCCGCGCCATCTTGTATCGCACCGGCCACCTCGTAGTGGAAGGCCGCCACTGGCTCGCAGCCGTGACGATCGCCTCGCGCCGCCCTCGGCCCCGCATGGCCACACCGGCCCTCGGTTTTGCGTGGCCAGCAGCCACCCCGCGCCGCCCTCGAATGGCCTTGCGCCACCGCTTGAACCCACCGGCAAACGAAAAAAAAGGGGAGGGGCGGTGGAGAAAATTCTGAAATTTGCAGAATTTGTCGAGATGTCATTTTTCCTAGCAGGAAAGAGCCTCGGGAATTCAATTTTTGAATCAGTTTTTGCATTTGAAGCATGTTTATTTTTGTTATTATTATTTCTATGCAATTTATTTACTGTATTTACTGTTTTGATTATCTGTAATTGTTTATATTGCTTTTAATCATTGAAAATAGCAGTAAATCATGAAAAATGCGTAGAAAAATACGGGAATACGAACCTGGAGTTCGATGAACATTATGAGAATTTTGCAACCATTTTATGCAGATTACTAGCAGTAATCCTTTGAACTTTTGCATGAATAGGAATATGATCGCATCACGAACCAAGAGTTCAAGAATCACCCAAAGATAGCCGTAATTTGTATAGAATTTATATCGGTCTCAATTGCGTGGTAATGTGATCACGGATGAGCGACGATTGGGAAGACCTCGCTACCTTGCGATAATCCGTGCGCAACTATCGTTAAGACGGCTACATGAAGTATGCCGAATTAATTGACATCATGCAAGTTATAAAGCTCAAGATGATGTTCTAGGAAAGAACTTCATCTTGCACCACCTAGTAGCAATGTTGGCCATGAAGCCACCGTTAGCGCTACTACAGGTGATGAAGCCTCTCACAAATGAGAGGAGCAAGAAGGGTAAGGTCGCATGCGTCGCACATTATTGATGCTTTACGCCTAAGAAGAAGGGCAAATGATAGCATGAGGCATACCTCGCCATTGCGAACCAGAGGATCCACATCCATTAGCTGCACTTATGAATGTGAACAGCCCAGTAGCAGCCCCATCATCCCTCCTTTGGACATCGCAGCGACCACAGCCGTAGTCGCCAAGAGGAGAAGATCGCGCATGGAGCCGATTTAGGCAGAAGTTCTGAATACTTCGCTTATTAGATCCAAAGCACGCATTGCACTCGGACCTTTATAGAAACTTGCAGTTTGTAATTGAAGTAGAATTTTAAATTATTGAATAATGGTTGCAAGCTCTAGGAGAGCAAAGCATTAAATTCTTATTATGAGTCCTGCAAGACTTATTTTCCCGTTTTTATAATAGCAAGTTACGTTCTGATATCTGAAGTATTTTATTTATGTGTTGCTTGCTTTCTGCTACATATTAATAAAGTACATTATATTAGAACGCGTGTAGCGCCCTATGGAGGAAGTGTGCTTAGCATGTAGCGGCACAACGAATACCATCCTGAGAGAAACAAAAAATTTTTTCAGTCGATCAGCAGGAATGCTGGTAGTCTTATGACAGTCGCAGGCAGCGATACTTGTATAATAAGCTCAGGAAGGGCCATAATTATACTCCCAACGGGCACAACTTTGGTCATTAAAGAAGACTTGTTGTACCCAGAATCGACTAGAACTCTCAAGGATATTTGCGCTAACAGTTTCCATGTAGAGACTGAAGAAGAGTATGGTACAGAATACCTGCTCATTACAAAGCGTGAAGAAAGTGAAAAATAGCATTAGAATATCTTCCTTCATATGAAATTGGGCTATACTACACTAATATTAAGGCACCTGCAGCCTATACTGCCTTGAAAACCGTATTTAGAAGCTCTGAACTTTTCTATCTTTGGCATGATAGATTGTGCCGTCTAAGTCTTAGGATGATGAGAGATATAATTAACAATTCACAGGGACATGATATGAATGTTAAGAATTTCTCGAATCAGAAGATTTTGTGTGCCCGCATGTGCCACCGAGAAATTAATTACTAGACTTTTGCTCAAAGCGAAGGATGAAGTCCTTGCATTCTGGACCGTATCCAGGAGACCTTTGCATGTCCTATATAGCCCCTGTAAGGGTCATTTTAGGTATTTTATAGTGCTCATCAATGCTTCTTCAGAATGATCGCACATATGTTTATTGTCTACGAGAGATCATGCTTTTACATAGCTAAATCTCGCAAATAATTAAATTAGAAATATTTTTCCTCATCATCATGAGAAGTCCACATGAATGGACAACGCCGAGAACTTACTCCAAAACATTTGATGATTATTGCATGAAAATGGAATTGAAAGTTGAGCATTACTGCATCACATATCCACACCTGAATGGACTAGCAGAACTTTGAAGAATTGTAATTTGCCAACTACATGTTGGGGACGTGCAGTCCTGCTCGCAGACTCTCATCAATTTTAGACCGTCGCTTATAACATCCATCCACCTATGCAACTAGCGCAAGGGTCAGCACCGAAAACTACTCATCTTCGCAGGTTTGGTCGTAAGGTTTATGTACCTATACCATCACCACAGCGAACTGCAATGGGTCTTCTCCGAAAGTCTGGGATATACATTGGTTATGAGACAGCATCCATAATCAAGTATTTGGACCCTATGACTGGAGATTTGCATAATGCCCGATTCGTTGATAGTATATCAGATGAGATTAGTTCCCCGTCATTAGGGGGAGGAAATCAACCCTTGATAATAATGTCGGGAAATAATTGAAGTCTAGAAGACAATTGAAGTCCAGAAGATAATTGAAATCTATGCATATGACCCGCGCACTAGTAAAGCAAATAGAGAAGTCTAGAAGATAATTGCAATCTAGAAGATATTTGAATTGAAGTCTAGAAGACAATTGAAGTCCAGAAGATAATTGATTTGCAAGCATTAGCGAATCAACTGCCTGACCACTTTAGTGATTTGAAGTGCGTGATCAAGTCGCATTTGCCTGTATGCAATGCACCGGAGAGGGGTGAAATACCAATGAAGGTATCCCTAATCCCGTCCAGAGGCCTCAGAATAAAAGGACGAGAACTCCGGTCCCTCGAATCCGAAGTAACCGGGGACGCCTGGTGAAAAAGGATAAGAAGGATTTGACACAGCCGATCACCGGGTGCCCCGAACCGAAGGGAGCTAGTTGAGACTGCACCGGTATGGAACCTTCGAAAAGGCATACGAGTTGAACATCCCCATGGAGGAGACATCAGCATGGATGTGTGCGCACATCGGAGCTGAAAAACTAAAGGACTTGCCCGCAATTGGAAGCAAGGTGAGCGAGTAGAAGCATTAGAAGAATCGCCCTTGAAGAAATAGTTATAAAATTTATGACCTCGGAGAATCTTTGAATATGACAACACCAATGTCGACATATACTTTGCAAAGAAACTTGCCACAATCATCAATCTTGATTCGAGCACATATCGCTCATTGAATGAAAGAAAAGATCGATTGAAAGAAGACAATAGAAATCGAATTATTCTCTCTCGAATAAAAGAAGGGTGTTTGGGCTCTGTAAGCGACGCCTCCCCTTGTGCACCCGTAGGGCATAAGTGGATATTTGTTCAAAAGAGAAATAAAAGAAATAAGGCTCGTTGCATAAGGTTTCATTGAACATCCAGAGATGATTATGAAGAAACCTATTCCCGATCATGGGCGTAACCCCTTTAGACATTTATCTCAATGGCAAGTGAACTTGAAGTTAAAGTGAAATTGATGGATACTGGTACAAAGATACCTTTATGAAATATTGGATTGGACATTTATATGAAGATACCGAATGTATCCTGTCCGGACCAAGATAGAGCAAATAAAAATATATGCAGTGTGAAACTCGTAAAGTCATCAGACGAACTTAAGGAATCAAAGCAGAATATGGTATAATCGCTTGAGCGACTTTCTATGCAAGAAAGGCTACACGAAAAATGAGAATAATCTCTGTACAACGATCCCATAATGGATTTTGTATAATCTCAGTATATGAAGATGATCCGATATCATCGAAACCTCAAGGATATTAGGAAAGCAAGCTCTTACCGAGTCGAGTTCGAAATGAAAGATTTGGGTAAAACCAAATATTGTCTAGGCTTGCACTTGAGCATACCTGAAGGGATTTTAGTACATCACCAAACTACACTCGGAAGGTGTTGGAAATGTTTGATTTGAAAAGGCATACCCTTTGAAAGTGCCAATGGTCGGAGATCTTTGCGCAAGACAAGGACTGTGCTGCACCTAGAAAAGAGGGGGAGGAAGTCCTGGGACCAGAATTCCCATATTTAGGTGTGATAGAAACACTCATGTATTGAACAAACTGTACTAGACTGGGCATTGCATTTGTCGTGAACCTATTAGCAAGGTATAGTACTGTAACCTACCAAAGACATTGGCGGGAATGAAGGACATCTTCCGATACCTCCAAGGAAGCAAAGAACTTGGTCTGTTCTATAGAAAGAACCAAGACCTAACTATGAATGGCAATGCAAATAACGGTACTTGTAGGACCCGCATACACCAATAGCGAGCAGGTTATGTATTCCTATGTGGTGGAACGCAATTCCATAAAAATCGTCTAAGCGAGTCTTGTACCGACTTCGACGAACCACTCAAAATGATAGCACCGTATGAGGCCTCACGAGAATGTGCTTGGCTTGGCGATGATTCACCACATCCAGCGATCGTGTGGATTGAATACCGCACAAACCCCATCGTTATCTATGAAGACAATGCGGCTTGTGTTGCACAAATGCGGATGGGTTATATGAAGAATCCTCTCACAAAGCATATCAACCCCAAGTTCTTCTATGCTCATGAAATGCAAAAGATGGACGAAATTAAGGTATCGCATACTAAGTCATGTGAAAATCTTATGATTTGTTCACTAAGTCACTTCAAAGATCTAGCTTTGAAAGGTGCATATGTGAAAATTGGAATGATGAGACTTAGAGAAGTGCAGAGTCGGGGAGAATCTTCACAAACTCATTACTAAAGCTTGATCACGAAGATCGAGTACCCAAAGAGCAAATCTCAAGATTAAATGAAATTGGGTGGATTGTACTCTTTTTCCCTTGACGAGTTTTCCCAAGTTTCTCACTAACGTTTTTAATGAGGCAATTAGTGCGCAACAGTAGAACATGATTCATGTACTCTTTCTCCAAATTTTTCCCACTGGGTTTTTATGGAGTTTTGATGAGACATGGACATGAAGGATGAGTGCCCAAGGGGGAGTGTTAAGAAACTGGGCCCAGGACCGGGAGTCCTGGCCCAAGGTGGGCTCCTCATCCCAAACCCTAGAAGGGTCGTAGCCTATAAATAGGGGGTGTTATTCATTGTAAAGGATTGATCGTTTGATGAAGGAATAAAGAGAAGCAAGAAGTCCCCCTACATCTCTGTGTTCTATCTCTTATTCTGTTCTTGTTGTTCATGCATTGTTCTTACGATTCTATGCATGTCTACGAGGTAATCGCTCGGACTGGACTCGCCAGCGACGGTTCCTCAACACTACTGAGCAAAGCCCACTTCAAATCTTCAATACTTCATTTTGGACGTAATCTCCCTTCTCCGCTTTGTGCGCTCCCATCACCACGTATCCTAGGTAAGGACAAAGGTCAAAGGATGATGTGGAGTCAAGCAATAAAGAGTGCATGTCTGCATGCATGGCGCTTCATCACAAAGGAAACAGAAACAGAGGTCAAGTCCAATTTCTAATCAAGCTCGCTCTCTCTAGAAGAAGAGACAGATTTTGTGCATAATTGTGTACGAGTTAGTTATCCTTGTGCGCTGATAAGCATGAAAATTTGCAAACTCAACGGAGGTGTACAAGAAGGCGGTGGGGGTTGCATTTTCCTCCAACCATTAATGTGTTTCTTTGCTATCGCCACACGTATCCCATTCGACATAAAGACATCACAAAGTGTAGATTGCAATATCAAAAGGGCACTATATACATATAGAACGTGGTCAAGATGGCACTATTTGATCCACTTCCTAATCTTGCCGATATATCCAAAGACAGATATTTACGTGGTAATAATGCATGCACGAGGTAGTTATCCTAGTAAGTGGAGTGAGTATAAAGCACGAGCAAGGAAAATGGGAAGTCAAACTCTAACACCGATGCGTTGGAAATATGGATAATATATTCATTCTAGATTTTATTATAAGACAAAGATCACATAAAACTATAGATGTATAAAGTAATACTAACAACATACAACTCATTGCACTTATAAATATACACAATAATAGGATTATAATAGAATAGTTTGGTCGCACAACCAACTTACAGTCGGGACTTGATAAAGAACACGAAGCATCGCAGACTCGACACGATGCAAAACGTAGATGAAGCAACACAAATGAGCGGTCGCACGCATGCGCCGCCAAGAAATCTTAACGCCGCCAAAGGCAAGTGAACTTTGCGACAATGGTTCGAGATACCCACGCACCCTCCTTCCCAGTGCACACCGAGGAGAAGGGACGGCTTGGTTTGACAGCACAACTATCCAGTACAGTAGAACAGAGAGGAAGAAGGAGAAAATGGAAGTGAATCAATCAAATCTCGGGTCTAGACGTTTCTAGATCTTTTTAAGGTCGAGGCAAGGAACCAAAATAAGTTGCAGTGGCCATCTGACATGCCCACAGGCAATCGAGTGGAGGACGTCCCTAGTTCGCACGGTCTTCGTAGAATTCCACTTCATAGAACTCTGGGTTCTCTGGTTCACCCTCCTCTACTGATCAAATAGATGGCTCAAAGCCGTGAGTACTTTGAATGTACTCAGCAAGTCGCAGGGAACAAGAATGCAAGTAATATTTATGCAAGGCTTGACAAGGACAGTATTATGGTTAATTTGCAGAAAGCAGTATTGATAACAATTACCATAAGTAGATTACAAGGCACAAGTTGAAAGAGTAATACATAAGTAAACAAGTATTTGAAAACAGCACGTGAGCACCCTGCTCACTCTCTGGACAACTCATGGTCACCCACGACCACTCCTGATCCACTCATGACCACCCTTGTCCGCTCATGACCACTTCGTTTTAACAAAATCTACCCCTCATGACAAATCACAAGACAATGTCCATAACTGGGGACACAGCTATTCAAATAGTTTACACCCTACAGAGGTTGTACACTTGACCCACAAGAGATAATCTGTAACATCCCAAAGTTTTGTTACCAAAATAAAAAGTAATAAAGTTATTCTTTTATTAGATTTTCTGAGTTTCAATGGTGTTTTCTTGGTTTTCTTAAATTTATAAGATTTTAAAAGTAAAATAATAAAATTTATTGAGTTTTATGAGTTTTTATTGGATTTAAAGTGAAATATAAAATTTTAAGTAATTTCTGGAATTTTAAAAACTTTTTATTAAATACTTTAAAGCCAAAACAATTTATTTTGCAAAATTAATAGCCAATTATGAATTAGAACTATTTTTATTAAGTCCAAAATAAATAAGGGAATTTCTGTGAATTTTCTCATAATTTTTTGATTTAATTTGCTATTTTCTAAAGCCCTTTCTATTTATCTGGAATTAAACTAATTGGAAAATCAATTAAATATCCCAGTTAAACCCTTGGGCCGAAACCTCCTTAGCCCATCTCTGTTTTTCACACCTCTAGCCCAACCCCGGCCCCGCTCTCACCTCCCGCTTCCCCTCTCTCTCTCCCCACCGTTCGATTTCAATCGGACGACTAACACGCACCCACGCCATCCCGCTCCTCCGCACTTTGATTTCCATCCAACGGTCGCGCGTCCGTCTTCCACCTCGCCTCCTCCTTCCTCCAGCTCCCGCACGCGCGCCATTAGCGCGCATAGAGCTCCATCACCGCCGCCATTACGCCTCCTTTCCCCCCACACGATCGCGCGCATTAACTCCCCCTGATCTCGCTGCCACTCCTCGGCCATTTCCGTCTCTCGCGGTCGTGTCGCGAGATCGCCTGTCATCGCCGTGATCCCGCACCCGATCTACCACCTCCACCTCCTCGCCCTATAAAGGGAAGCACGAGGTGCCCCGAGTCCTCAACCCACTCACACCACCCCTCCTCTCCCCTCTGGTTTCGAATCGGCGTTTCTTCATCGCCGCCGCCATTCCTTCCGCGCCTCTAGCGCCTCGTCGCCGACACCCCGACAACTCCGACCGCACCAACGGCATCGCCCCAACTCCACCGACCATGTGCGCACGTTCGTCTCGCCGGAGCATCTCCCGAACAATCGCGCCTCCGTTAGTCCTTTTTCCTTTATTTCTTTTCAGCTGAAAAAGCTCTGATGATGTCAGCTGGCGTCATTAATCGAGTTTTCAGTAGAAAAATAATTCAGTAAATTCATGAAATTATGATTTTCATTATTTCATGTAATTTCAATCTTCCAAAGCCCATATCTTTTGCATCCGAACTCCGATTGAGTCCATTCAAATTTCTAAATTTGTCTAAATTGAAGATCTAGCTAACTAAACTAAAATTATTTAATTTGGAGTTCATTTGAGTTGTTATTTGAATTTTAGTTGAATTTGGCTTATTTCGCGATTAGATTTCGACGACTTCGGAGAGTTAGAGTTCGACGCCGTTTGAAGAGCACATAAGAGGATTGATTTTGACTGTATGATCATCGTGATTGTACACTTGGACTACTTGGAGAAAGTACTTGTGAGTACTAGGTGACCTGTTAAGGAAAACAACATCACCTCATCAAGCAAGGCAAGTTATACCCTTTATCATATTGATCCTATTATTTCAAATTATTTATATTCTGTTTTAAATTATTACTGCATGCATATGTTTATACAATTATTTTAGTTCTCTGTTTTATTTGCCTAGTTATTCCAATCTTCCTTGTATAGACAATTTGAATGTTGAACGTGGATACCTTGTCACCATTAGGCAAAATGATACTAAAATTAATAATTTGCTTAGCTAATGCTTAGATCAAATCTCGTATTTGGGAAGTTTTTAGCTAAATCTTCCAAATTTGATTTAAATTGGTTCTATGGTATTGTTTTACCATAGAAGGTTTATAAAATGCTTTTACTTGAAAAATAAAATAAAAATGGGTTTGGACTTGGGCGAAATGGATGATTGGTGGGTGCAGGTTTATGCACGAGCTTAATCTGGTTAGGATTAAGGCCTAGGGGTTTTATGGAAAGTCGCCCAAGACAGTTAAGGACCGGTCTTCGAGTGCATGATGCTATGCCTTATGTACCACCACAAGTCTGGAATGGGACAGATTTGGCTAAATAATTTATGATGTCTTAGTGTCATTTGTGCTATATTGTTGGTGTGGGTGTCGGTTAGACAGTAGTCCCACCTGGCGTAAGAGGGAGCTCCCGGAGGATGGTTAGTCCAATGGTAGCGAAACCTTAGCGAGCATAAATACATTAAGACAGAACATTGTAAAGGTCTCATGATAATCACTTAGTCACACACCTACGGAAGTGTGTGAGCGGACAGTACAAGTTGATTATCTCTTCTGGGTAAAGTTATACAACCTCTGCAGAGCGTAAAACTATTCGAATAGCCGTGTCACGGTTACGGACATGCTAGCAGAACTACTCAAAGTTAGACTCTGGTTTTGTTTGAAAAAGACTTCTTCAAAACTTGTTTATCCAAATGGGAATTGGGTAGGAAGCCATGTGATAGGAGGGTATCCTTCACCATTCATGTGTGAATGTTATCTTACTATAAAATTGAGAATTTATAAAATGAATTTTAGTTATAGAATAACTGCTTTGGAACTTAGTATAAGTATTTAAAGAAAATGCTGCTTTATGCAAATCAACCAATAAGCCATCCTTTGTTACATCCATGTATGCATGTCATTTTGTTATTTGACGGGTGTAACTTGCGAGCACGGTAGTTGTGCTCATACTTGCTTTATGCAAATAAAATTTCGGAGGAGAAGGACTTTGCTACCAGTATGGATCTCGACGACTAGGCCGCTACCCCAGTCGATTACCTGTGGCAGATTGCTGGACTCTACTACTTCTTCTTCGTCTTCCGCTGTTGTTTTTATTGCTGGCTTGTAAGCCTCTTTTGTAATATACTCTGTTGATTATTAATAAAGTTGTGATATGAATTTGTTACCATATTTGTTTACTGTGTGAACTAGCTACTGATCATGGGACTAGTTCAGAAATACACAGAGGATTTGGGATGTTAATCACAGGTCCTAACATAATCACCGATATAATACACGTTTCATTTGACATTTGAATCATGGTGAGACTATCACATGGTTCTTTCAAAGCTCCGTTTTGACTCGGTTCTGCTCGCTAAGGTTTCACCTTCCTGGCCCCCTTTTGCGCCATGTGAATCAGCACACACCACCACGATAGAACCGACTCAAAATATTGCTAAATAGTTTGCCCTGTCCACCCCATAATATACTTGTGGTTGCACTGTAAGGCCCAGATCAATAGCACACAAAGTTAAGTCCTTAGCGATAGCTCAGGCGAAACATGCTCATCCCAAAGTACTTCCTGCACCCCCTTTACTGCATGATCATTCGCTTGAGCAATAAATTATTTTTGTTCAACCCGGCCAAATGACAACCCTTGCCATCGCACAACAAGTTTTATAATAGTGGCATCGCGCCACAATTGATACAACTATGATTTCACACCACCGTTTCACAATAGTGGCATCACACCACAATTCCATATCTTATTAGTCAAATTAACATTCTTTGAGTAAGTGAACGAAAATCCTTCGGATAACTAAAGCATGTGTAAGAATAAATGATACCCAGGTTGGTATACCAATAATGTCCAGTTAAAAATTACCCAACCTATGTTGTCCAAGGGAACATGTCAACACAATCATTCAAGGAGGCATACTATCAAGTAGGTGTATAGCTATCTCCTAAACCATTTTTATACAACTAGCCATGCATATTGATACAAAACAACATAGTTTTATAAACTGGATTCAATATGATCAAAGGTCTACGACTTGCTTTCGTTGAAGAGTTGGAAAGCTTCGGTTGAGGTTGTCGAGTCCACGAACTCTTCAGAGAAGCCGGAATCTATACGTGCGAACAAAGCCAAATAAGAAAATAAAGCTACAAAAACTCCAACGAAAACACCAAATCAAAGCCAAAAGAAAGATATTGAAGTAAGATTAAGATAGAAAGGTAAACTACTCAAGCTGGATCTTGAACAAAGGAGGTCGAGAGTGAGACAGTGAAAGAGAGAGCTAGAAAGCTGAGTGGAAACAAAAGGGCTAAGAGACTCCCTGGTGCCATAGTTGTAGAGGAAGGAGAATGACCGGGTGACAAGATGGGCGGCGGGATTTGCGGTGGCGAGGCATGGGCTCGCTGCTGGTAGGACGGGGTGGCTCGGCAGAGGCAACGACATTTAATGCGCACGTCATCGGACCCACACGTCGCATTTAATGCGCGTTGCTATAGAGAAAACGTGGGTGAATAGAAAGTGAATGAGATGACCGATGGGGCGGTCATTACCAAAGGGGGTGATTGTGACCACAAAGGGGGAGGTCTTGGTGGAGGTCCGAAGGTGGAGGTCCTGCGAAGTAGGAGGTCTTGAGAAGGAGGTCCTGCGAAGGAGGTCCAAAGGAGGAGGTCCTGAGGAGGAGGTCGTGGCCAAGAGGGTGATCTTCACCAGGAGGGTGGTCTTTGCAAAAGGGGAGGTTGCGACCGAGACGGTCATCTTTGCAAAAAGGGCAGTCGTGACCCAAGAGGGTGGTCTTTGCAAAAGGGGAGTCACAGCCAAAGAGGGTGGTCTTTGAAAAAGGGTGGTTGTGACCAAAAAGGGTTGTCTTTGTAAAAAAAAAGGGCAGTTGCGACCAAAGAGGGTCGTCTTTGCAAAAAAAGCAATTGCGACAAAAAGGGTCGTCTTTGCAAAAAGGACGGTTTGCGACCAAAATGGGTGGTCTAGGGGATGAAGGTCGTTCGATTATGATCGGACGACTCACAATGATTGGGGACGTTCGGACTGGGCAGGCACACAAATGTGATCAGGCCGTTCAAACATGATCGAACGACTCGCAAGAATTGGGGGCCTTCAAACTGGGCGAACATCCAAACAAGATCGAGCTGCTGAAACACAATCGGACGGTTCACAAGGATTGAAGGTGCGGGCGCGCAGGGAGGAGGAACTAATAGAGATAATGGGATTTAAAGGCCAGAGAACTCCAATAACTCGAGATAAACCAACTTCAATTAATTAAAGTATGATTAATTCAAATTAAACTACTTCCAACTTCTAAAACTTCAAGTTAAGCTTGAGAAAAATAACAAAACCAAATGGTTATTTTTATTTTGAAAATTTTCAAAAAGGCTTGAAAATTGGGATGCTACAGCCTGGCCCTTAGTCGACGCTGCCGTGGCGTGTAGCACCGACGAGCCGTCGGGCAAGCGTGCGGATGGGAAAGCCCATTGTCATACGTGGAAAAGTACTGTAGCACGACTATTAGGAGTTAAACGAAGATGATTAGCAATAAATGGTTGTCTTAACGCGCTAATGAGTCACTTACGTGTGGGCCTAGGCACTTAAGCACCATATGCTATGCATGTGCGCGGGTGGACCGAGTCCTTTGGACCATGTCACGAACGATGGGTCCCACATGACAGTACGCGATTTAAAACGAAGTTAAATGAAAATGCACTGTTCATTAGGCCCACCTGTTAGCTTTGAGTCTTGGCGACGTTCGGATCACTCCGAACTGACTACATCATCTCAATCGAACGGTCCGAACGTTTTTAGCTCAAGAAATTAAAAGAAAATCCAGAAATCAATTATTTGCACACTGAAAATTTGAATAAATTCAAGAATGCATAACTAAATCATCTTAACTCCAAATTCAGTGGAACCGATTTTGGTAATTTTCATTTTAACTAAAATTTATTATAAATTAGGTTTCAAACTTGTCTCAGTCATAGACAATATATTTTTTGAAGAGTGATCCCAAAATGAGTTTTTTTAACTACAAAATGCTATTTACTTTAAAAATTCATAACTAATTCATATGAACTCCAAATGAGATGAACCAAATTATTTTGATCTTATAACTTTATCCTCTATTTATATATATAATCCTTGTATCTACCACTGCTCTACAAATTTTTATCAAATAATTAAATTCGGTGAATAGTAATAGATCCTAATTAAATTGGATTTTCTAGAAAACTAAAATTCAAACTGCTATAACTCTCACATACTAAATCCAAATTAAATAATTTTTACCCCTAAATTCATCTAAAATTATGTCTTAGCTACTGTAGAAAACTCATGCATTTTTGAGCAATTTTAATTTTGAGGTAATTCTCGTGTTTAGCGATGTACTTATTCTATAGAGTCCGAAGTAATCAACGAGACTCCTTTGCCACCGAGAGCGAACAACTCGACTTCCGAAAGGCAAGCATAATTTGAACTTTCTTTTGCATCATATTGATCCCAGTTTTTAATAAGTTAGTGTTTGAAATGCAATGATATTGCTTACATGCTATTTTTTTGTATATCGATATGTTATGAGTAGTTAGTTATGTCCTACACTTGCTGGTTATGCTTGATTATTCCATTATACATGTGCTTAAGATAGATGCTTGTGATGATATGAATGGTCGTGTCGAATGCTTAGCCATTATGGTCTAGAAAACACATGAGATCAATTGGCGGGATTATCTCACAATTGTGGGAGACACATAACCTTTCTTATATTTATTTTTGTCCAGATCATTGGATCTAATTTTTGAGTTAAACTTTGTATTGTTAAATGGTTTTTGGTCTGGACAAGTGGTTGTTAGTGTGGGTACTGTTATGCACGAGACTCGGGTATGTGGTGGTCTTGTTCGGACCGTTAAGGACTGAACTTTGGATGTTGTTTCCAAGCACCCTTCGATTTCCACACACGGGTTGGGAGCTTCTTGGTCAAGTAAGGGGAGGGTTTTATTGGGTTAAGTTCCAGGTGGTGTGAGGACACTTGTGTTTGATCATTTGTCCGTAGGAGCCGATGTAATTTCTATAGTGTGCATGGGAGCACCATTTTTCGTTATTTACATTACATCAGTATTTCCAACACAACTTACGTGCCCACTTAGCTAGCGCTATCCGTATCTTGTACTAAGTATGGGGTTCATCGCGTAAGGGGGACTTATCTCAATAAGATTTTCTTACTAAAAAATATCGAATCTCGATCTACCCGACCGACATACCTAAGGAAGTGTGCTATTATCCGGAGGCTTACGAGCAGGATCGCGTCATGTGGGTAAAGTATTACACCTCTACAGAGTGTAAAACCTATTCGAAAAGCCGTATCCAGGGTTATGGGCAACACTTGGTTACGAATGACACCATTAGTAGACTCTAATTAAAAGTTGATGTGGTTATAACTTGGTTTCGGCATGAATGGGATGTTCATGCATTTTTAGTTTATCAAAGTGTGCAGCCACTTTGGTATTGCTTGATCTATACACTTATCTATGTCTTTTGAACTCTTTTTCTTAAACAATGGTTTACAAAAGGGTTTTTGAACACAAGATGGTCTAGGAATGTAAGTAACTAAGCCACTACTGCCATTCTTTTGATATCCTCTATGCATAAATACTTTTAATTTGTGTAAGACTTGCGAGTATAATTGTACTCAATCCATCTCTGCAAATTCTGGTGAGGAAGACTTCGAGCCTGAGGAGCTTGTTAGCACCGATTTAGGCGACACTGACGAGTAATGCTATCATTTAACTCCCAGTCAGTTGCCATGGGTTATGGGGCACACCATGCTGGACTTTTGGTTTGTTTACATTACTTCCACTACTACTTATTATTCTTATTTGAATTTGGCCGGTCAACAGCTTTGTAATAGTTGTAGACTTAACTATTATGTTGTATGACTTTTGGATTATCATGTATGAATGTTGTATGGATGTGACCAACGTTGTATGTGAGTATGAGCGTGTTGGTCATTGATCCTGGAACCAACATAGCCTCATGCTAGCTGTTGATGTATTCCCTATTAACTTGTTTAAGGGTGTGTTTGGACCGATTTGAGAACCGGTCATCATGTCGTGCTTGCAGAGGAGTAGTACGCATGATTGCTGGGGCTCTAGTTCGGTCGTGCCTCCCACTTAGATAGAGTTAACTTGGAATCTATTTACTCGAGGCCCGGATTTATTTCTATAAGACCAGGAAGGCCTTGGTCTTGCAGAAATAACCCAGGGGTCCTTGCACCAGTAAGCCCACATACAAATGGGTCTCTCACTCACACGCGCTTCTCAAGCGTATGACGATCTGAGGCTTACAAATCCATCTCTTCATGATTTTGTCCTCCTCATGGCCCAAACTAGTTCTCCTTTGTGTTGTCTGAAGTGGATTAGATGCCCAAGAGGGCGGGTGAATTGGGATTCTTTTTGTTTTTGGATAATTTAAAAATCTAATCTTTCTAACCCAACCTATGTGTTTATGGTTTTTAGTGTGGCCAAACAACTCCTACACAAGTCTGGTGAAGTTTTTAACCTATGTTCCAGTCCTACACAAGTATAGTATCTAGGAATTTGAAAGGACAAGAAAGTAAATACAGAAACAAAAAATAGACAAGAGGCACAACCAATTATTTACCGAGGTCTCAGAGATTCGGCAATCACCCCTACTCCTCGTCGGAGCACTCCCTAGGAGTACTGCTCTGACCTGAAATTGCACAAGGAATCAAGCCTTCCACTCGTGGTAGTCCTTCTCCATTCTAGATAGGTGGACTCAAACCTTCACAATCTTCCCGAGCCTTCTACAAGCTCCTCCTTGAAAGTTCACCGAGAACCACACCTCCAAGCTTTCTAGGAGATGCCGATCTCCAAAGGTAACAAGCCTAGACCGTCACCTGAACCTAGAAAGGTCAAGCAACTAAAGTGATGACACTAAAGCCCTATGCTACCTCTCAAATATCTCAAAATATGCTCTTGAATGCTCTTGATCTTCCCTTGGTACGAGGTAAACCTATAGAGGGGCCAAGAGTGCTCACAAAAATACCCACGCCAAGTATTTATAGTCCCCTTAAAGAAACTGGTAGTTACACCCAATTTTTTGAGAAATCAGCACCTTCTGGATTATCCAAAACCCTTCTGGATCATCCTAAACCTTGAAGTCCAACGGTAAAAACACTAGCCATTACGTGCCTAAAGTATCATCCGATAGCTTCTGGATCAAACTGACATCCGAATGATCCTTTCCATTCGGATCATCCTAAATGTACAAAAGTTTCAACCTATGCCGAAAACCAATTCTCTATCCCAATGATCCACTTGCTTGTCCGTTAGCTTCCGGATTAGACTTACATCCGGATGGTCCTTTTTATTCGGATCATCCTAAAGGTACACAAGTTTGAGTCCATGCCGAAAACCATCTCTCAATCTCAATGATCCGCTTGCTTGTCCGGTAGCTATAGGATCATTCGGAATGTCTAAGTTTCCAACAACATGAAAATCACCACCTTCGGGTCCAATGATCCGCTTACTTGTCCAATAGCTATAGGATCATCTGGAATACATTGACATTTCTCAAACTTAGCCAATAGTGCTCCAATTTTGATTCCGTTCCAACTTCAACTTTTTCATGGGCTTCCTTTGACTACAGATGAGCTAAACAAGCCTAGTGTGCATCACAACTAGCTACTCAACCTAACCAACCTTAAGCTACTAGCCTAGACCCCCTTTAATATTACGGCCAAAGGGAAAACAAAACAAAAGACCTATTACTACAATGATCCATCCCTGACTCCTTGAATCATTTTTAAAACACAAAATCCTTAATCTTCAACTAATTACATGCTTTGCCTTCAATGTCCATTTAGGGTCAACACTTAGCCCACATATACAAACCATCATCGAGACCTAACTTGAACATATGCTTGAGAAAGAGTTAGTCTCGAGATTAAGTTGTCATTCATTACCAAAACATGAAATAGGGGCCTAGATGCTTACAATCTCTCCTTTCTCGTAATTGATGACAGCCAAACCAATACAAGAGATATGAAAGGATTTCAAGTATATGTTATGATAAAAAGAAAAGCATATACTTGACAAGATAAGAACATGAAAGTCCAAGTACAACAAGATAGAGCAAGTAAGGACACAAGTACAAGGCTCAAACAAAAACTAACACCGCCACCTCTCTAAACCCTCTAAAAGTACGATCTCAAGTACAAGGCTCAAACAAAAATAACACCGCCACCTCTCTAAACCCTATACAAGTACGATCTCCCGTTGCATCAAGCACAAAAAGGGAAAGGGCTGCAAAAACTCATATGTCGGCGTCGGACGCATAGTCATCATCAAGGATTTGAATCTGTACAACGGACTCAACGGGCCGAGGATTAGCTGCAGAGAACAAAGCACCATAAGATCGTGCTCTGAGCGCATGTGAGAAGCTAGAACCGCAGAGGTGGGTGTAAAGTCGCCGACAAGCGTAGTATGATGAGGTGGAACTTAGCCAAAGCGGTGGAGGCGGTGACGCTAGCTCATGGTCCTTGTGCACACAATGTGAGGACCCCTTCTCGGATACACAGGAAGTCCGGAGGACCGATTTTTTTTTTGCTTGGCCGGTACTACCGCATGGGTACCTGGTTGTACCGCAGAACATATCCCAGAGAAGGTCCTGCATGAGCTCCCAAGGAAAATCCCAAAGGACCACCTGGAGATCCTGCCCTTGTGTACCGAGCTAGTCCCAGGAGACCAGATGCTAGCTCACACAAAAACACTAAGGTACAATCACAACCACAAGGTCAAACAAAAATAGAGCAGACAAAACAAACTATAATAAACAAGACCTTATGGTCAAAGCTGGTTTACAAAGGTTTGCCACTTGGGCTTAAAAACCGACAAAAGGAGAACCTTATCAGCAGGGAAACACAAAACGCGCAAGGGCCAACCGGAAAACCACAGTCGCCTAGTGGAGGACGCCCTAGGCATTGGATCAACAAAGAACTCCTCTTCAAAGAGGTCGCCGCCTCCTGCACCTAATCATCCTCGAACACCGCTTGACACGGGCTTAAAGCCATGAGTACTTTGAATGTACTCAGCAATTCGTAGGGAGAAATTATGCAAAAAGTATGGTTAGCTTGCACAAAGCTATGTTTGATAATAAATAACATAAATAGATTGTAAGGCAGCAAGTTAAAACAATAATACATAATTATTTATTTGATTTTTGCAAAGAGAGAGTGAGCACCAACTCACTCCAACCCACTTGGGGGAGATCTGGTTGCACCCACAACCAGGACCTCTCCCAAGGCCACTCTAGAGCACCCACTCCAGAGCTCAAGACCACCCTAAGGCTCTAAGAACTCGTTCCGAGCACCAACCCAGGAGCACCTTGAGCCACCCTAGGGTTCACAAAACCCCCACGGCTAACCATGGGCATCACGAGCATTCGGAGCCACCCAGAATACTCGCCGACATCTATAATTAACCCTGGACCACAAGTTTTAGCAAAATCTACCCCTTGCAACATTTTCACCAGGCATGTCCATGACCAAGGACTTGGCTATTCGAATAGATTGTTACTCTGCAGAGGTGTATAGTTTTACGCACAATTCACGACCTCTCTAGCGGGTCGGGTTCCCATCGGAGCCCTTACTCATTCCCCAGATGAGTAGTCTAGAAAGCGCGACAAGGCCTTTACAAAGCTCTGCCATGACCTGTCCTGCCCGCTAAAGTTTTACCGTCCTGAAAAGGAACCTGGCCCCCTCTTGCGCCATACGAATCAGCACGCACCACCACAATAGAAACAGGTCACAACACGCTAATTATTCAGCCTGCACCACCCCGATAAAGTGATCTTGTGGTTGCACTCAAAGGCCCAGATCAACAGAACACAAAGTTAAGTCCTTAAAGTTGCTCAAGCAAGACTTCCACAACCCCAAAGTGCAAAGGACCCACTACTCACTCCCTGCCTTCTTGCCCAAGCACAAAACCATTTTTGGGTGATTAACCCTACCAAATGACCACCCAGCCTTGGCACAACTTAAAGAATAAAAATGGCCTCACACCACAGTCAACACAACGATGGTATCTCACCAAGGTTGCTTAACAGTGGCACCAACCACATGTTTCATAGTTCAAATAGTTAAGATTATTAATTGAAAAAAACACTAAATTAATAACACCCACGGTACTAGAGTAAGGCTAAAAATAAACCTACGGACCCATGTTGGCAATAGCAAGCAGTACCAACAAAAATACCCAAACTAAGGATTGCAAGGTGATCATGATAAAATGTTGAGTACAAGTTACAAGGGAAGCATAATATCAAATGGGAAGAATAGCTATTGCCCAAACATTTCTTATAAAACTAGCCATGCATGATAAAGTAAAACCAAAATATGTTTGGAAAGATAGGTTCAACATGATCAAAGGGGTCTGCGACTTGCCTTCGTCAAGCAGTGGTGAACCTTCGGTTGATATTGACGGATCCAAGAACTCCTCAACCTCGGAATCTACACGTTCGCAAAGAAAACACAATAAGCAAATAGCTAAACAAAAGAACTACAAAGGTGACAAAGAGAAACCAAACCAACTCAGGAAAACAAGGAAAAACAAGAAGTCCAAAGACAACTCCGGGAGCTCACGGGAGGACTTGAGCACGAGAGAGCCAGCAGAGAAGCCAAAAATCGAAAATGAGCAAAGGTGCCGAGGAGGCCTTCCCAGGCTATTTATAGCCGGATCTGGAGGGAAAAGCAATGAGAGGGGCTCAGCAACGTGTCAATGATCGGTGTACAAAAGGACAAAGATTCGACAAGGCATTGCCATAAAAAGGAGGAGACAAGGTACCTTAGAGGTGACCACATTTAATGTGATGCAACAAACATTAAATGTGCACAGACTTTTGAGGCAGAGGAACTAGGGAAAAAGGGCTCCGGCTGCCAAGTGGGGGTCAGTCAAACTCGGTGAACGCATCAGTCACAAGGGCGGTCTCACCCGCCAGGGTGGTCTTTTAAAAAAGACCACGAGTAGGTCCCAAGGAAAAGGGGAACCCAAATGAGAGGTCCTGATGGTTAGATCTCCAAAAAGGGGAGGTCTGACGGTCAAGATCAAAAGCAAGGGGAGGTCCTGACGGTTAGATCTCCAAAAGGGGAGGTCCTACGATCAAGATCAAAAGCAAGGGAAGGTCCTGACGGTTAGATCTCCAAAGGGGGAGGTCCTACGGTCAAGATCAAAAGCGAGGGGAGGTCCTGACGGTTAGATCTCCAAAGGGGGAGGTCCTACGGTCAAGATCAAAAGCGAGGGGAGGTCCTGACAGTTGGATATCCAAAGGGGGAAGTCCTACGGTCAAGATCAAAAGCGAGGGGAGGTCCTCGACGGTTAGATATCCAAAGGGGAGGTCCTACACCAAGATCAAAAGCGAGGAGGTTCGGCGCTTAGATCTCCAAAGGGGGAGGTCCTACGGTCAAGATCAAAAGCGAGGGGAGGTCCTGACGGTTAGATCTCCAAAGGGGGAGGTCCTACGGTCAAGATCAAAAGCAAGGGGAGGTCCTGACGGTTAGATCTGCAAAGGGGGAGGTCCTACGGTCAAGATGAAAAGCAAGGGGAGGTCCTGACAGTTAATCCCCAAAGGGGGAGGTGAGCGATAGCGAGATAAGGCGCGGAGGAACGGGGGCGGTTGGATTACGATCAAACGGGCCGTTCGTGCTATCCGAAGCTGCAACTCGATCCTAGCCGTTCAACTGGATCGGGTGATCCAAAAAGAAGGGGAGCGTTTGGAGGTCCGAACGCTCCAACAAATCCGAATGCCGATCCAAAACGGCTATCGAGAACAATAGGGATGTTCGGGCTTAACCGAACACGCCAAGAAGATCAAGCTGCCCAACACGAATTGGGCGGTTCATACGCGGTGAAAGCCAAGATCGAGTGGGAGGTTCGATTGGACACGAAGGAGATCCAAAAAGGAAAGTTCAAGGGAGGTCCAATAGAGGGAGAGAGCAACCCGAATTTGAGTTTCAGATAACAAAGACATTTGAAACATGAACCCGAGCTGGAACCTTTAAAGGAGGTCCACAGCAAAGAAGGTCTGAACCTTTAAACCCCAAACAAAGGGAGACCCAAAGGCACAGAGGAGGTCCAGAATCGAAGGTAAAATTAAACAGAGAGGGAGGTTTAAACCTCAAAGGGAATCAAACCAGCAGAGGGGAGATCTAGAGGAGTACAACTAAACCAACGGCACTCAAGGCGACAAAGAAGAAAGAAATAAAGCCAGAACACTAAAGAGCTTCAAAAGGACAAGACCACAAACCAAAAGGGTTTCGGTTAAAGTTTCGTTTAGGATAGGTTAACTTCCAGATTTCCAAAATATCAAATTAAGCATGAACAACTTAGCAAACCAAATGGTTCTCTTTTGGGTTTTGGAAGCTACAAGAACTTTAAGGCAAACAGAACGTTACACACAAATAGAAGAATGGGGAAATTCGAGTGTTGACCATGACAATGGATTTTGACTCAGGCTTGACAATTATTAGTGTGAGATACAGGGAAAAGAACGGCTCAGATTGATTGAAACAAATGACGGGATAAGCTGAGATCTGACTGCCCAGTTTTAGTTAGCCTCATCTTGTGTTCTAGATTGGAATCCTGAGAGGTAAGGAGTTAAACTAAAGTCCCTACAGTTCGAATGATCCAATTGCTTCGGATGATGTTGAATAACAGATGATCCGAATAATCCAGATGATCCAAACTGTTCAGGTAAGAAAATATGGTATTTTTAGCTGAGAATTGTGTGTTCTCCCATGGTCCAAAATTGCAACAATCAACATAAACACTTGATTGGACATGGTTAAACCTTGAATAAGTTCTAGAACACTAAATTGAGACATTTTCAAAAAAGATATTGCTATATGCATGTAGTTTTCCCAAACATTTTTTTGAAACATGTGAACCAAATGAATTTGGGTTGGTGTTCTTTGGTAATGTATGGCCTAGTTTTGTGCCACCAAGAACCAAGATATGAAAACATCCGGCTCAAGTAACTTAGACCCATGTTATGCTAGAAAGCCCACGATTAAGAACATAACAGAATTTTAGTTACTTTGTGAAACTTATTTTTAAGATGTTGGCCAACATAAAGAATTTGGAGAAACCACTTGACCAACCTTTTTTCTTTCTAGATAATTTTTCAAAGCATAATTTTGGACATAAGTTTTTGTTTTTGCAAATTAGTTTTTGTCTCCTTTTTATGATGGAATTTTTTAAAATCATTGAGAAACCAGTTGATACAATATAGTACATCTGCATGAGAAAAGCATTTTCCAAAACATTTTGGCTAGAAAAAATGGGTCATTTTTCAAGATGCCATCTAGCAAAGTATTGATTTGTTCACATTTAGGGCTGCAAGAATACATGAGAGATATAATGGCCCCCCTTAATGTGATATTCCCATTTGAGCTCACAAAAGCCAAAGCAATTGCGACACAAAACTACAAACAACAAAGCAAGCAAGGCATATATCACACATGTACATGGCGATATATTACAAGAAAGGTAAATATGCTCATACAACATTAGAGGAATCTATGATATTTAATTCACTCCTCAACTTGCAAAAGCAGGCCTCATCTAAGGGTTAGGTGAAAACATCCGCAAGTTAATCCTCGCCGGACATGGCTTAGCACAATGTCACCTTTTGTAACATGATCCCTAAGGAAATGATGCTGGATATTAATGTGCTTTGTACGCGAGTGTTGAACCAGGTTATTTTCTATTTTTACCACACTCTCATTGTCACATAATAGAGGCACTTTCGAAGGTGATCCCATAATCTTGAAGGGTTTGCTTCATGTACAATATTTGTGCACAACAACTACCTACGACAATGTACTCCGCCGATGGTAGAAAGTGCAATTGAGTTTTGCTTCTACCTAGCATATGACATCCCCCCGAAGTGCTTTCACGGTCAATTTTACACCCGGCATAATCAGAATCCGAATAGCCAAACAACTCAAATTTTGCACCTTTGAGTACCACAGACCAATGCTAGGAGGGTGTTTTAAATATCTAAGAATTCTGTTAACGACAACAAGATGCGATTCTTTAGGGGAAGCTTGAAATATAGCACACATACAACCACTAAACATGATATTGGGCCTAGATGTTGTAAGGTAAAGCAAGCTACCAATCATATATCTATAGAGTTTTTGGTCAACCGAGGTACCTCCCACATCTAAGTTAAGATGTGTGTTTTTAGCTATAGGAGTCTTGATGGGCTTTGCATCTTCCATTCCAAAGTGCTTGAGGAGGTCCTAAATGTACTTTTTCTTGAGAGATGAATGTACCCTCCTTCAATTGTTTGACTTGAAATTCGAGGAGGAAGCTCAACTCCCCTATCATGGACATTTTAAACTCCCTAGACATCATCTCACCAAATTCCTTGCAAAATTCTTGAGTAGTTGATCAAAAAATAATGTCATCAATATATATTTGACATATGAAGAAATGATCATCAATATGCTTAGTGAACAAAGTAAAATTAACTCTCTCGATTTTGAAATCGTTAGCAAGTAGAAAGTCTCTAAGACACTCATACCAAGCTCTTGCAGCTTGCTTAAGCCCATATAGCGCCTGACATGGTTTGGGTGTTTAGGGTCTTCAAACCTGGGAGGTTGTTCTACAAAGACTAGCTCTAAAATAACACCATTCAAGATGGCAGATTAAACATCCATTTGATATAGCTTGATATTAAAACATGATGCAAAAGCTAGAAGGATACGAATGGCTTCGAGCCTATCGGGACCCAAATATGCAAATCTGGACCCTTTGTGTATACTGATGTGAGTGTTGGCCCGATCTTCCGAAAGGTACAGATACATCGATTGTGGAGAACATGACATTGATGATCCAAAGGTCCCGACCCGAACAGATCGAACCCCTCGCAATCACTGCACCACTGCTCCGTTGGTTATCTACCGTGCCGAACGCGGTTGACCTCGGCAAAAAGGCTATCTCCTGCAAGCGAATCGAGAACACAAGCAAGAGAGTAGAAGATGCAATCTGAAATTGTATTGCGAATATGAATGAAGCTCACAAAGTTGGGGTTTCTCAAACCGAACAAGCGGTGAAACTACTAAGCAGAATAATCTAAAAGAAAAACCCAAGCCAAACTAAAGGGCGACGACTTCTATATGAGGGGGGCGGCCAGGAGGTAGAACTCTAGGCTAAGGCACTGTTTATGATACTGTTCATGTATGAATAGTACCCACATGAACAGTACAGGCCTAGGGGTGGCTGGTCAGCAGATAGGCTAGGTCGTCCAACAGATGGGTCAAGTTGTCGGCTAATACATTACATAGCCTGTGGGCCAATAATTGGTGATGCAGCACCATGACATGTAGACGACGCTCGGCTCGTATGAGTGGACGTGGCTCGGTCCAACTGGGGAATATGGCGGTGCTGTAGCCAAAAGTCCCATCAGAGAGGATATGGTGGAAGTAGAGAATGCCGTGCAGCGAGTCGAAGCAGTGGTTGCATCCTTAGAGTTGATGTCCTCATCATATACTGCACTAGTCCAGGATCACGCTAGTGCACACATTGGCAACATCGATGAAATATCATTCCATAAGTAAGATAACTAAGAAATAGGCAATTAACAATAATTATCAGAGTAACGACCTTAAGGTCAAAGCTTACAATTAATGCCTCAGAAGTAACTAAGTCAAATAAGATGTAGCAAAAGGAAATAGAATAACTTTAGTGAAGCCCATTCATATGCCCACATGCAATCAACTAGGTAGTGCGATGTAGTTTTCCACAATCCTTGAAGTTAACCTTGTTGACCAATGATGAACTAATGTAGCCTTCTTTAACTGAACAACATTTTTTATAGCAAGGTGAGTACATAGAGTACTCAGCAAGTTGTACCACAGAATGCAATTATAAATAATGGCTTATATCAAAGGATATGGCATCTATGATTATTTTGCATAAAAGCAACAATTACAATTGAATATGAAAAATAGGTTAAAAGTCTAACTTAAAACAAATAACAATAATAATTTAACAAGTATTTTCACAAAGCTCACCAAGCGTAATCAATTTCTTTCACCTAGCCACATGAGTTAAACCACACAACTATCCCTTCGCAAATGTTTTATGAAAATCTACCCCTCGTGTGAAATCCTCGAGCATGTCTATGACCACAGATATGGCTATTTGAATAGATTGTTAACTCTCTGCAGAGATTGTATAGTTTGCCCATAAGATGCAATCAACTTGATCGGAGATGATCACAACAAAACCTTTTTGAAACTTCATTTCGACAATGACTCTCCCGATGTGCATACTGCCAACCCCAACCTCACTCATTGGTTCGACGCACACTGTTGGATAGGGAAAGAGCGAACCATCCATAAATGTGACCCTACAGAATAGTCCACACCTCCACCCATCACCGAGCATCTAACATACTACCTGAGTAATCAATGTCGAGACTTTGCAACTTAATAAGTTAGGTCTATCCCATACCAGGCATGTGATCGTACTATTGTGGCTCTGTAATACCCCGACTATCATTTTGAGAGTGCAATAAAAATTGAGAGAGAATTAAGGGAAATAAGATAGAAAATTCAGAATTTTAGGAGAGGAATGGGCCACCAACTCATACTCGAGAGGAGAGGAGCCGGCCATAGTGGCCCAAGGCCCATGAGTGCGCTGGTAGCCCATTAGAAGGCAAGGGAGGAGGGAACCAAACCGTAGCCACTCTATGCTATAGTAGCCGCCACACTACAAGAACCCCTGTACTCTGATGGCGGTCATGCTCAAGACCTCCACCTCCTGCTACTCCTCCTCTCCCCAGCGCCATCCTCCCTACAGTCAGCCATTGGGAAGGAGAAGGAAGAGAAGGAAGGAAGAGAGGAGAAGAAGAGGAGAGGAGCGTTCTCATGGAGGAATTCAGTGGACACGTGTGTCTTCAAGGGTAATCTCGAGTCCTTGTGGTTTAATTCAATCATTCCCTATGGATCAATGTCGTATTTAGAGTCGTTTACCCTGCTGCGATTAGATTCAAAATTCTATCCATTACTTGTGCGTCAATTTTGGCGTAGTTAGAGTCAGCTTTCAATAGGTTCAAATATCACCCAAATCGGAGTTGTGGTTTAAAAGTTACGTTAATTTTACTACTGCTGTCCAGAAATCCTAACGAGAATCAGCAGACGTCTTGTTTATTAATTAAGATTTTGTTAAAGACTGATTCAGGGATGTTGCCCAAAACAATTTTTGTAGGTAATTACATTAGCTTTCAGGATTGATAAAGAACACCCTTTTTGGATCTGTAGAACAAAAGTATGTACGTTTCAATTTCTTGTCCAAAACGTATGTCGATTCTCAAGGTAGTTTTGAGTGTGGGCTAAAATTTGTTAAAGGCATAATCTGAGGATCGGTCCAACTAAACTTTTGAAGTTCATATTCTTAGCTTTTCAAATTGATAGAAAATCAATATTTGGTTCAGCCAATTAAAAGTTATAGCATTTTTGTGCTATCTGTATTTTACATCTATGATTATAGTTCTAGAGTTTCATCTGTTTTTAGACATAGAAGTTTGCCGACTTAGAAAGTCTTGCCAACTAAGTTATTGTAGAGGATTTTATTATCTTTCTAGAGGATCTAATATCACACCTTTTGAGTTTCAGAGCAAGTTATGAAGTTTTTAATACTGCTGTCCAGTATAGCTTCCTGTTAGCATGTTTTCTAGTTTGAGTAGATCAAGTTGGTAATCTTGGGTTTGGGAAGACGAGATAGAACGTTGCGTGTAATGTCTTGTTATGCACGTTTGATTGATGCTTGGGTCCCCACACTCGTGGAGTGTGGGCATGAGGTCCCTGTGCCTGAGGGCACAGGCTTAAGTATGCATCGACGGATGCACTACTCGACATTACCGATAATTGCAAAGAAGTTGAAGAAAGAGTATTCTTGACATATGCATTGCATAGACGCATAAGAGATGGATTTGTTATCAATTGCTGATGTTCATAAAGAGAATTGGTATTCTCATTGTCTGATTATGAGGTTATGTTTTATTACTATTGTACTTTGCTGAGTCGTGAACTCACTCTTGCTGTGTTGTGCTTTCTAGGTACCTCTCAAGGCAACGACATGCATGGGAAGGGGTAGACTTGTTGCACCTCACGATTTCACAGTCCATGACAAATAAATTAGATTGTTCATCTAAACATCGAATTTATGATAATTCTTTATATTCAAACTGTGACCACCTTTCGTGGTGGATATTCTATTTGTGTTCATGGATGTTCTATATATGCTCTTAAACCCCATTATTTGAGTTCTTTTAATTCTATTTGATGTATTAAAATGATTGGTTGCATTATTCTATCATCCTCGTAGTTTTGCTGATCATTGATGCTTTAGATGTATCTATTTGAATATTGGCTGCCTTAGTATAACAAATGTTGGATTGTCTTAGAATAGTTTGATAAAGAGAAGACGTCATGATTGATTTATATTAAATTGAGAGATTAAATTCTTATTATTGATTAATGGTAGATTGTGCTAGTTCTTGATTATTGGCATTGTGTCATTCATGAATGAATGTTTGGTTGATTGTTTATTAAGATGTTGGAATTAATTGGTTCAGTAGAGTAGTTTGGTAGCTTTCTAGGCTCTATGTTGAGCTATGGTGTTACAGGCTCTATTCAATGGTGCACAAAAGTGAAGTACTTAATTGACCAAGACGAGACTGTCAAATTCTAACAAAGTAACAACATTTCCATTTCCCAATCAGTGAGTTCCACCATATCACAAATCTTTTCCACTCGCCTCAGTTTAAATCTTTTCCCGCCCTGTTCATTAAGTGCATCACAAATCAACGAGTAACAACATACAACTCACAGTTTTTCCACAAAGTTGATCCATAATCACTTAGTCAAATTTAGATTTGTAACCCAAAATGATATCAATAACCCGTCACATGGCTAAACAGACTATTCATATCTAACCAATCCATGTTGGTGCTATGATAATATCAACTAATAATTAGCCATGCTAGGGTGACAAAATATCATGGTAATACAATGGGTAAAGTAGATATAATCGAATAGGTGTATAACTAATCCCAAAACATTTAAAGAATTGAATAATTGAAGTAACATGCAATAATTTGAATCAAAGTAATTTTTGTAAAACTGGGTTCAACATGGCCAAAGGTACAATTTGCCTTTCTATAACAATGATGTTCTTCTTTTATCTTCAATCTTTGATTCCTTGACCTTTAGCTCCTTTGGACGATTTCGGAACGACAATGTCTAACGAGATGGAAAGCACAAAGCAAACAAAACTCAAAAACATAAATCAAATAAATCCCAAATTTAAATTGAATGGTACCTAAGGCGGTCTTGATTTTAGATGAATTTATAAATTTGAATGGGTTTAATCGAGTTTGATCGGGAAGAAAAATGCTAAAAAAGAAAAGAGAGAGAGAAAATGAGAGACTGGCACATGGGACCAAGGGAATATTCCCAAGAATCTTTATTTTTGTAAATTCTTAAAATAGGCTGAGTGTATGACATGTGGGACCGAGGGGATTTATAGATTTTCAAGAATTAAAAGAATTCATGAAAATGGATAAAGAGAATGACAGGTGGGGCCACTGGTCTATAGACTAGGTCCACAGAATAAGGTAAATGGTTCACAACAAACCGGGTTCATGGAATAGTGCCTGACAAGGTGGGTCCAAGCGTTAGTGACTCGGTCCATGGTGGACCAAGTCCACACGGTTATGGGTTAGGGTTTGGTACGGGTGTGCCACGCAGGTGTACACATGTCATGCCATGTGTGCCGATTGGTAAGGTGGTGGGGATGTGGCGGTGAGCTAGCACTAGCAACATGGTGGCGCACGGCCAGAGCTAGTGGCCACAGTGTCATGGGTGGAGGGGCAAAATGGAATCGGCAAGTGACGGCGAAGAAGATGACGCTGATGCGGCGGTAGGGAACAATAGCAAACACCAGCGGTGAGAAGAAAGGTGGCGGTGCAAGCTCGGCTTATGGTGATGATGGGGTTGCAGCAATGCTCCGATGAAGGCGAGGGAAGCATGACATAGAACATGGTGCAAGGATGAATAAGATGGTGAAGATTAAGGTGGAGGACCACTTGTGAAGATGCAACTGGAAAAGAGAGAGAAGGAGATGATTTCAGTGCACAATGGACAAAACACAAAATCAAAAGATGGGAATTGTAGATCAGGGGCTAGAACACAAGGTGATTCATCCAATTCGCGAGAGACTGACTACAGCGACAAACAACCGCGAAGGACACATTTTGGGGTGCCCAGGTGTGGTCGGAGTCAAGGGAGAAGAAGATGGCACCGACGATGTGGTGCACGGGGCCTTGGTGGGTGAGCATGCTCGGAAGAGGAGAACGAGCTGGTTGTGGTGATGTGACTGGGATGTCTTGAGGAGCGGCAATGGCGGAGGACAAGCACGGCAATGTCAGCACCGAACCCGAGGAAGGAGGACCAGGTGATGGCACACGAATGGGCTTCGGGTGACGGAGGCTAGGGCACGGAGGTGGTGTGTCGGAACCCCAGGTATACAACCCTAGGACCCTCTGTGCATTCCGAACTAGTCCCGTGATTAGTAGCTAGCTCGCACAGTTACAACAAAGATGTAATCATAACCATACAACCAATTAACAATGAAGCAGACAAATTAATATTAATAGTAGCAAAAGACCTTATAGTCAAGTCTTATAGAGTTGCCACGCAGGGCTCAACACCAAAAGGTAACTTGCAGCGGAACCAAAATATCTCGTGGTGGCCACACGACATGCCCACAGGCAATCGAGTGGAGGACGTGAAGAAGCGGGTGCTGACTTGGCTGCCACACGGGTGCTGACTTGGCTATCGCGTTAGCAAAAGGGCTGACGTGGCTCTGAGGTGGAGTGCATGTGGATGCCACGTGTGCGGCCACGTCGGACCCGAGCAGGCAGCGCGCTCAGCCCGATGGTCGCCGGCGATTGGCTAGGCTCCGGTGGCGGGCGAGGGCACCCAGAGGGAGAGGAGCTCACAGTGAAGCTAGTGCTCACGGTCCCGAGGACGCGGCAGCACGGGATAGCCGGGGGCGAGGATGAAAAGCGGAGGCGGCGACGTTCGAAATTGACAGTGGCGCTCCGGGAGGCTTCTGGCGAAGGGAAGGCGTGCACGGGGACAACAGCGAGCTGGTGATGCCGGAGGTGGGGTTGAAGGCGACGGAGGAGGCTCGACGGCGACGCAAACGACGGCGGTGAGCTTCGGTGGCCGGCGGCGAGGAGCTCCAATTGCGGCCGGTGGAGAGCGAGAGAGAGAGGGAGAAGTGAGGGGAAAGAAAGAGGCGCGGGGAGGAGGCTAGGAGGGGGCTGGGCGACGAGCTCTACGGTGGTGGGGGTCCGCCGAGGGGCACGCGCGGCGTGGCGAGGTGACACGATGCGGCAGCACGCGTGGGTGCTGGCAGCGGGTGCGGTGGCGCACGCCGCACTCATTGCGCATGTCAGGGTGGCGACGATGGGGCAGACACGGCCGGCGCAAAACACACGCACGCGAACGGCACAAACGCGGCGGCGTCGGGCGCGGGAGGTAGGGGACGACCACGGAGATGAAGGCGCTGACAAGGTGGGCCCGCCGGTGAGCGAGAGCAGGAGCGGGCGAGGGCGCGGGCGCGGACAATGGGCGCCGTTGGATTTTGATCAACGACTCAAAATGAGCTAGGCGATCGGAACTCCAGACGCACTAACGCGATCGTGACCGTTGGATCGTGATCAGACGACTCACGATCGGGGAAGGCGCGGGTGTGCACGGAGTGGGCTGGAACGGGCCGTGTGGAGGGAAAGGGGATTGGACCGAGGGAGAGAATTCGGCCCAAAGCTATTTAGGGGATTTAAAAGGATTTCTGAATAATGAAATCTCAAAAAACAAAAAGGACTTTTAGAAATTAGCTAATAAAGTCTAAAAATTCTAGGAAAATACACAGAAGTCCCTTGAATTATTTAGAACTTAATAAAAATACTTTTAACTATACTTTAGCTTTTAGTTTTGCAAACAAAATAGATTTTAACTTCAAACCAAAGGTAAAAACCAATTCTAAAATCTAGAAAAAGCAAGAAAAGGCTTAAAATCCAAATAAAATCCAAAAAACTCAAATAAACCAACTTTTTGATTTAATTGAAGTTTGATTAATTCAAATTAAATGGTTTTTTATTTCTAAATTTCAATTTAAGCTTTTGCAACTTAACCAAATGGTTATTTTTAAATTTTTGAAAATCAAAAACTCAGGAAATTTGGGATGTCACACGGTGGCACGTGGTGAAGCTAGTGCGCACAGGCGACTATTTATAGTCGCTTTGCCATCGGAGGACACCAAGATGGCGATGGAGGAGGCGGTGTCCACTTTGAACAAGCTCGGCGGCGGTGGTGCACACGCGTGTGGCTATGGCACCGGGTGGGGCGAAGGGCGAGGAGCGGTGGACAATGGACTCAACGACAAAGCGGGTTAGCGGGCGGGTTAATTGGACGAAGGTGGGGCCAAGGCGGGTTGGGTGGGAAAAAGACGGTGAAGGAGATAGGACGAGTGGGCTAAACCAATTCGGCCCATGAGGATTTTTCAATTAGAAATTAATTTAAGAATTTAGGAAAAGGCTAAAATTCAAATGAGGCAAAATAAATAGCAAATAAATTCAGAAAAAATCCAAGAAAATTTAGGCAAATTCCTTGGAACACAAGGAACGTAACTAACACTATTTTTCATTTAATTGATGTTTACATTAGTCAAATTAAATATCTTTAATTTTGGAAATTTCTAGTTAAGCTTCATTAATTCAAGGAAAATTGGTGAGATTTTTTAGGAACCTAATATACACAAAAGATTTTTGAAAAACTAAAATTTTGGGATGTTACAAAGGCTTGCAACTGGAGCGAATATCTCTCCAAGTCAAGTCCTTCAACTTGGGAGAACCCTTGATCAACTAATCTTGCTTTGTTGTTGACCACCACTCCATGTTCATCTTGTTTGTTGTGGAAGACCCATTTTGTGCCAATGATATTGTGATCACGGGGACGTTCCACCAATGCCCACACTTCAATGCAGATGAAGTTGTTCTATTCTTCATGCATTGTATTCACCCAATCCGCATCACCATGTGCTTGATCTACATTTGTGGGTTTCAAACAAGACACATAAGAGTAATGTTCACAAAAAGATGCTAGACGAGGACAACTTTGAACTCCCATACTAATATCCCCTAAGATTTGATCAACAGGATGGCCTTTGGCAATGGTATGATGACTCTTGACTTTAGGTGAAGGAGAATGTACTATATCCTCGTCATCTTCCTTGGCTTCATCATCAACAACTTGAGGTGCCATGGATGATGAGAGTTGAGCTTCAACTTGTACCTCTTTATCATTCTCCTTTGGCTTGATATGACTTGATATCACTAAGAAACATATTCTTCATTGCAGTTCTTAGGTTTTCATCTCCTACATTATCGAGATTCCCATGCTCTCCATGAGAGCCATTACATGCATCAAACCCCATATCATAAGCCGCCTCAACAAAACTGATGGCATTATAGATGACACTGTAAGCTTTTGAGTTTGAGGAGTAACCCAAAAGGAATTCGATGTTGCATTGCCTTTGGAACTTTCCAAGATGGGTGCGCTTTTTGTAGATGTAGCATTTGCATCCAAATAGTCTAAAGTAGGAGATATTAGGTCTTCTCACTACTAAAAGCTCATATGATGTCTTCTTTAAGAGCCGGTTGATAGCATGACAAGCGGTGTTGATGGTCTCCGCCCAAAACTGATCCGAAGTACCATACTCATCAAGCATAGTCATTGACATCTCGATCAAAGTCCTATTCTTCTACTCAACAACTCCATTTTGTTGAGGTGTGTAAGTAGTGAAAAGCTCAGGCTTAATGCATATCTCATCACAATATTCTTCAATGTTAGTATTTTTAAACTTGGTTCTATTGTCACTATGGATTTTCTTGATTGGAGCTTTAAATTTATTTTAGACCTTTTTTGCAAACCTTTTAAAAATACCGAAGGTTTTGGACTTGTCTTGTGGAAAGAGAACCCAAGTAAACCTCAAGTAATCATCCAAGATGACTAAACAAAAAAGAAATTGCCCCCGATGCTCTTATAGAACGTTGGGCCAAACAAATTCATATGTAAGAGCTCCAGCAGCCTAGATGTGGACAAGAAATTCTTTGTGGGATGAAAGTTTGCCACTTCCTTGCCGGCTTGACAAGCACTACACAACTTATCCTTCTCAAACCTCACATCCTTCAAGCCCACAACCAAACCATTTTTGAAAAACTTTTTCAATGTAGACATCCCCACTTGTCCAAGATGGTCAGCCAAGCTAACCAAGTTAGACTTTAGCAAGTAAGCACATCGTGACGCATGAAGCATTGGAGGAGAAATCCACAAGGTAAAGATTTTAAAAACAGAAGACAATGAAGATTAAACTTTAGTCATTTTTGTTTAAAACCAAAACACCTTCTTCTGAAAAGTGACAATGGAAACTTAAATCACAAGGTTGAGCAATGGAAAGTAAAATAAAGTTGAGGGATTCAACCAATAGAACGTTGGAGATTGAATGGTCGTTGGAGATTGCTACCTTTCCTTGTCCAATTGCTTTACTCTTGCTATTATCACCAAAGGTTATCTTGTTGCTTGATTCCACAGTTTCTTCTAGGGAGGCGAACATGTGCGAGTTGTCGGTCATGTGTTGGGTACATCCACTATCAATCACCTAATGCCGGCCTCCAGTCTTGTAGTTCACCTTCTCATGATGCTTTGTCATTAGGCAAAATGGTGAGGTAAGAGACGGTGGAGTGGACATGGTGAGAGCAAGTCTGCCAAGGCCTTTTGGTGGTGTGGGACCTTCATCTTCATCACTTGAGTCGGCCTCAGAGCTCTCCTCATCAGTGATCCACTCTCCAGTGTAAGTTTCCTCCTTTCCATTCTTATCGAGCTTCTTAAATCTTATCTTCTTGCCATCTTGCTGCTTCTTGCCCTTAAATGTGTACTTGTTCTTATTCTTCTTGTTCTCACATCTTGAAGCAATGTGGTCCTTCTCATTGCACTAATAGCATATGTTGTTGGCAAAATGATTCTTTTTGCTTGACGAATAGCTTAACGAATATCTTCTTCTCTTATCAAAATCCACCCCTTGTCATTCATCTTCTTGAGAAGGTGCCTTGTCTTCTTCATCAGCATAGCCATATCATCGGAGTCCTCAGACTCATCATCTACAACACGATCACTATCATCTTCCTTGTGATCTCCTTTGACCTTGAGAGCAATGTTCTTCTTGCTTGTAGGAGACTCTTCATACTCCTTTAAGAAAAGCTTATGTGCGGTGAGCCTTCCCAAAAGAGCGGTTGGCATCAATGAGTTCAAATCTCCATTGGTGAGAAGCACCACAAGTGTCTTGTACACCTTAGGCAAAACCCTAAGCATTCTTCTCACAACTTCAAGATTAGTAAGAGTTAACCCGAGACCTTTCAACTCATTCAGAATGCTATTCATGCGAGAGAACATTTTGTTTGCCATCTCACGAGGTCGCATCACAAAATAGTTGAATTTCTCTTTAAGAACATATATTTTGGCCTCTCCCACATTAGATGTGCCCTTGTGAATCTCATGAAAAGTAGTCCAAATCTTATGAGTCGTGCTTAAGATTGCTAACTCGATTGAAGACCTCAAGACTAAGAGATCCAAAAAATGCATTCTGTGCTTGGGCATTGAATTGAAGGTTTTGAACTTCCACATCTATGGGTGCAAGTGTATTATCTGGAGCTACAAAACCAAATTCAACTACATGCCAAATATCTAAGCTCATGGCCTCAAGGTAACACCACATGCGGACCTTCCAATAAGAATAATTTGTGCCATCAAAGAGTGGTGCCCTACCAATGTTCACACCCTTACCCAACATCCTTACACAAAGCGGTGAAGCCCTAATTGAGCAACCTTGCTCTGATACCAATTGAAGTGGATCGGATGCCCAAGAGGGGGTGAATTGGGATTCCTTTTGCTTTTGGACAATTTAGAAATATAATCTTTTCTAACCCAACCTATGTGTCTATGGTTCCTAGTGTAGCCAAACAACTCCTACACAAGTCTAGTGAAGTTTTGCACCTAGGTTCTAATCCTACACAAGTCTGGTATCTAGGAATTTAAAAGGACAAGAAAGTAAATGCGGAAACATAAAATAGACAAGAGGCACAACTATTTTTTTACCGATGTCTCGGAGATTCGATGATCTCCCCTACTCCTCGTTGGAGCACTCTCGCAAGAGTATTGCTCCGACTTGAAACGCGCAAAGAATCAAGCCTTCCACTCATGGTAGTCCTTCTCCACTCCGAATAGGTGGACTATGAACTTCACAATCTTCCCGGTGTCTTCTACAAGCTCCTCCTTGAAAGGTTAATGAGAACCATGCCTCCAAGCCGTCTAGGAAATGTCGATCTCCAAAGGTAACAAGCCTAGACCATCACTTGAACCTAGAAAGGTCAAGCAACTAGAGTGATGCACACTAAAGCCCTATGCTACATCTCAAATCTCTCAAAATATGCTCTTGATATCCCTTGGTATGAGGTGAACTTATAGAGTGGCCAAGAGTGCTCACTAAAACATCCATGCTAAGTATTTATTGCCCCTTGAAGAAACTAGCAATTAAACCAAATTTCTTGAGAAATCAACACCTTCTGGATCATCCTAAAGCTTGAAGTCCAACGGTAAAAAACTAGCCATTACAAGCCGGATGGTCCTTTCCATCCGGATCATCCTGAATATAGTGTTCGCCAAGGTGTCCGCCTAGTCGGTGCAGAGGTGCTAGGCGGAGCCCTCTCGTCGTGCTTTTTCCCAAATCGACGAGCTAGGCGGGCTGCCCATCTAGGCTATCTTTGACGGTCAAAGGTTGTGTGTAAGCGGCGGGTGGGGCTAGATTCGCAGGTCGGGTAGCCGATCGGTGGGCTCGGGGCCCACTTGGCGAGAAGGCGGCGCTGGTATGCGCTAAGGCATCACTAAGGTGAAGGAGGAGGAGAGGAGGAGGAAGAAATGTGGTGCAAGGCGAAGGAGGAGAAGGAGGGGAGAAGGGAGCCGCTGAGGTGGAGGAGTAGAAGGAGGGGAGAAGGCTGCCTGCTCGTGCGGTGGCGAGAGAAGGATGGGGTAGAAGGGTGCCCTAATTGGTAGAAGAAGATAGGGAAATGAAAAAGGAAACAGAGGCCCACATCCCACCCAAAACACAGCCCACTCGCCCATGAAGACTTAGGTTAGTCCTCCAATCCAAAGATTTCAATACAACTCATTAACTCCCACCGTCACCGCTCCATAGCTCACCCTCACTACCTGGTTCCGAGCAATGGCGGCCATGGAAGAGCATGAAGCGGTGGGAGGCATCGCCGCCTTCCCGCTGGTCGATCCAATTTGTCGCCGCCGCCGATTCACCTTACACCTCACCGGATCCACCTCACCGCCATCGTTATCCATCGGATCCACCTCCTGCCGCCTTCCCCACTTCACCGCTTCAACATTGACCTCCTTGCCACCTTGACACCTTCAACCTCCTCAATTTTGCAGGACTGAGGTACCACTGTTGCTCTCCGTTGTTTGCAATACATACCGCCTAGGCGCTAGGCGCTATCCCACCGCCTGACCAGTGCCTAGCATCTTGGTGAATACTACCTGAATATACAAAAGTTTCAGCCCATGACGAAAACCAATTCTCTATCTCAATGATTTGCTTGCTTGTCCATTAGCTTCCAGATCAAACTTACATCTCGATTATTCTTTTCATTCGGATCATCCTGAAGGTACAAAAGTTTTAGTCCATGCCGAAAACCAACTCTTTGTCTCTGTGATCCGCTTGCTTTTCCGGTAGCTATATGATAATCCAGAATGTCTAATTTTCCAACACCCTAAAAATCACCACCTTGGGTCCAATGATCTGCTTACTTGTCTGATAGCTATAGGATCATGCGGAATGTATTGATATTTCTCAAACTTAGCTAATAGTGCTCCAATTTTGATTCTGTTGCAACTTCAACTTTTCAACGGGCTTCCTTTGACTAGAGATGAGCTAAACAAGCCTAGTATGCATCACAACTAGCTACTGAACCTAACCAAGCTCAAGCTACTAGCCTAGACCCTCTCTAATAGTACGACCAAAGCGAAAACAAAGGACCTATTACTACAATGATCCATCCTCGACTCCTTGGATCATTTCTAAAATACAAGTACTTAATCTTCAACTAATTCCATACTTTGCCTTCAATGTCCATTTAGGATCAACATTTAGCCCACATATTCAAACCATCATCGAGACCTAACTTGAACACATGCTTCACAAAAGAGTTAGTCCTGAATATTAAGTTGTCATTAATTACCAAAATACGAAATAGGTGCCTAGATGCTTACACTGTCATGTGCTGCGGTTTCTCCAGAGTTACAAACCCTGTATTTTGGTGAAGTTACCAAAATACCCATTCCCAATCCTTCCATTCTTTATTGAGTCTAATCTTGTGAATCAATCCTATGTTTCGCTATGCGTAGATTCACCAATGGCTTCCATCATGCCGGCAAGTCTCTCCTATCCCGCTCCCACTAAGCTGCCTGAACACTAGCACCGGCTCAAGCCACTTGATGCAACTCGTTGCACCAAATTTTTTGTTTTTATCTATCTTGCACCTTACTTGAGACCAACCAGTTCACCTGGCATCTTAGATCATTATGGATCTTGATTTCAACAAACCAAGTCCCGACCATCCTCACTGTTGACCGTAGTTAACTCCATGCTTTCATGCACAATAATAGGCCAAGAAATCGATTACGGGCATAAATTCGTCGAAACTTGACCCACATTAGCTAAAACATGCATTATGCAACTCATATGCAACATTTCCCTGACCCTCGACTAATTTTGAAATTTTAACTCAACAGAACAGCTCACTGCGCTCTTAAACGCCACAACCGATCGATTGCGGCCACTAGGTCGGTCGACCGCCAATCATTGGTTGGTCTGATTGCACTCACTGTAACAGACATCGGTCGGATCGCCATGATATGGTCGGTCCGACTGCTTCACTTTACCATAAAACACCATTTGTGGACTTTTCAAGAAACTCTATTTAGTTTTAGGTCCGTTTCTATTTTCGATGACACCTAGTGCAAACACATACCCAAACAAGTCTACACAAGTGTGAGGTGTCTATTTTCCACACGCTTGCATCTGTTGGTCCGACCAGCCGCAATGGCTGGTTAGACCGCATATCTCCTGAATATAGTACAACTTTTGCAAAACAGATAACTAACTCCCCAAACTTCTCAACAAGAATACCAATTGTTCGTCACCTAATCTAAGTCCAAACCAATGGTCTCTACTCGTTCCTTCCAAGAAATAAGAGTAGCAAGAAATGGAAAGGAAGGTAGAAATACACGGAAGAAAATCATCCCAAAATAACCAAATAAAAGGAGGAACACGCCAAGTTAAACACTGCAAGCCCTAAGCCATCCCCGATTCGCTCGTGTCTCTTTCCTTCACATTTGATTTCCAGCGCCACGTTGATTCTTGTTCTAGATTTTCTATCTTACACACGGCCACAGATAAATTCTTTTCGAGACAATTTGTTCAAGCCTTACATGTGAAATTACCTATTTTTGCGGATCGATTTACATTTATTGATTATGCAAGTGGAGTTCTCCATCACTGCCTAGTAGTAATATTATCGTCGTACCATGCATGAACCTCCAAAGTCAAGTTTTACCCTCCATTTTTATTATGATCGATTTGCTGGATGACATACCAAACTAGCAATGACCAAATCTAAACTCCCACACCTAATCCCGATGGGTCAAGTAAAGAAATCGATACATAGAGTAGATATATACCCTATGAAGCCAGCCACCAAGATCACAAAATCACCTCATGGTATCTCGAAAAGATACACGGCCTCTCGACATATCATACTTAATTTATCATCTCACCTCTCTGCGACTCAAGCAGGTAAACTAACTACGAGAAATAAGGAACAGTAATCGCATGCCAATTTGATTTACTCAAGCAGGTAAATCACCTCACGGTAACCGGTTTGTTCGTTGCGTCATCTCACGTAATCGCATGCCGGATCAGCGACCAATCGACGACGCAGGTAGGAAACTGCCTCTTGCATTTGGAAACTAGATCAATCAAACTACGAGAAATAAGGAACAGTGTCTTGATGCGTCGCAGGTTTTGGCGGGCAAGGTTGCTTATAAATAACTCGCCGCGCCCTTGGGACTCCCGTTACGAAAGCTCAAAGTTTCTCGCCTAACCACACCGCCATTGGCAACCGTAGCCAAAGGTCTCTCTCGTCTCACAACAATGGCGGTGTGGGCAGGATCCCGGGCACTTGTTGCGATTTGTGTCGTCCTCGCCTTCTCCGTTAGCGGTAAGAAACTAAACCTATCCATGCAATGGCCCAAGAGGAACTAGAATTCCTCTGTTTTACCCTGTTTATTGCGAATTAGTTCACTCGTTGAGTTGTTGTGCCGTGCTAATCTTGTGTGTGCATATGTTTGGATTTTGATGATTCGATCAGGTGTTTGGTCCAAGTCGTTCACCATCACCAACAACTGTGGGTACACGGTGTGGCCGGGGATCCTGTCTAGTGCGGGCTCGGCGGGGTTGGACAGCACGGGGTTCGAGCTCGCGCCGGGGCAGTCGCAGACCATATCGGCACCGGCCGGGTGGTCGGGACGGCTCTGGGGCCGGACGCTCTGCTCCACCGACAACACCGGAAAGTTCACCTGCGTCACAGGCGACTGCGGCTCCGGCCAGCAGGACTGCGCCGGCGGCGGGGGCGCCCCGCCTACGACGCTTGCTGAGTTCACGCTGGACGGCAGCGGTGGCATGGACTTCTACGACGTTAGCCTCGTGGACGGGTACAACCTGCCGATGCTCGTGACGCCGCAGGAGCGGCCGCGGAGGCAACTGCGCGGCAACCGGGTGCATGGTTGATCTCAACGGCGCCTGCCCGACCGATCTGCGGGTGACGTCGACAGCCTCTTCCGGCGGCGGCGTGGCTTGCAAGAGCGCGTGCGAGGCGTTCGGCTCCGCGCAGTACTGCTGCAGCGGCCAGTACGGCAACCCCAACACGTGCCGGCCATCGGCGTACTCGCAGTTCTTCAAGGGCGCGTGCCCACGGGCGTACAGCTACGCCTACGACGACGCCACCTCCACCTTCACCTGCGCCGGCGGCGATACCACCTACAACATCATCTTCTGCCCCAGCACAACCAGGTATACCGTTAACGGTTTTACTAGTTTTAAGTTGTCTGAAATTTTCTTAAGTTTAAGTCACTTGTTGTGACTATTCAATTTGTGTAGAGATTGGTGTGTCATATGATTGAATATTGATCCAATGATCATAACAAGTGATTTAAACTTAAAAAAATTCAGACAACTTATGAATAGACAGTCCCATACGTTAATTGCCAATTGTCAAGAACATCCACTCTTTTTTGTTGTATGAATTGCGTGAACAAAAAGATTATCAGATTTCTGGCGTGTTTATTAAGTTATGTTTAGCTGGGTAGGCGAACGGATTAGCCAAATCTTGTCAAACCAAAAGAAAACGACCTATCCATTGTTTACCGAAGCAAAAGAAAAGCACATTTTCGCTTTTGGTCTCTAGTGATTGACCGTTTTCCAAAACCCGCAGTAATAAACCAGATAAATATGAAATACCCGGTGTGGCTGGTCGTGAGTCGTGACGCCGCCGGCCCACACTTGTCAGCCCGAGCCCAACCGCGTCCGTCAATTCGGTGGCGCCATCACGCCGACTCGCCGTGGTACTCGACCACCACAAACCTGTACAAATACTTTGCTTGACGCACGAAGCCGAGCCGTTCCAAATGCCTTCCCTCCGGCAAGTCGGCGTCTCCCGGGGCGCCAGCGACAGCCTCTTAATTTGTCCCAGCCTTCGCCAGCTTGGGGTCTACCATGTCGACGTACGCCGCGCTAGTTCCCTTGCAAGATCAAACCCGCGGGCGTGAAGAGGGTGACGACTAATCTTCTTGTGTTTTCTTAATTGCAGCGTGAAGTCAGCCGGGTCGAACCCGCAGGCGCCCGCGGGCTTCCGCTGATCAATGACACCATGGTGTACCTCGCCGGCGACCAGGTCGGCAACGCGGCGGCAGCGCAGCAGTCCCCGCGCCTCGTACTCTCGGCATGACGCCCTTGCGCTCGCGCGCGCCTTCTACTGAAGCACCGATCACGTCCGAAACCGCACGGCGGTGGTGCACAGTGGAGTTGGAGGTCCAGAAATCAATTGGAGCTGGAGGGCTTAGATTAGTTAGCTAGAAAAAAAAAAAAAACAGGTCACATTTTTACCTAGTTCTGTAGATTCTTTCTATAGTTTCCACAGGATTGAGATAAAAAACAAACTATAGGATGAGTAGGCGGATTTATTTTCTTACAAGGGCGGAGGTATACGATACGAAATCCTTGATAGCGTAGTTAATTAACTAGTTGAAATTTACATTTATGGTGTATGCACCAATGGATACGGAAATAACCTCCTGCTTTCAGTTCTAGCTTAGGAATACAACATATAACAGGTAGTAATTCCTGTTGTACGTGTCAAAAAAAGACGGAGTACTACTAATTAGAATTAGTGAGCAACATGGAATTTATTTATGCTCCTAGCTATGAACTTCGTACTAATATCAAAAGATCAACAGCGTCACTACCTTTAAAGTTCCTTCAAGGGGGAAAAAGAATATCTAGTTCTGACTGATTGGAAAGTTAAGAGTATTGCAGGATTGGTTTTAATTTCATTACTTTAATTCAATACAATCCAAGTATACTGCATAGCTTTCCTGATTTCCTCCATGATATGCACTGCCCTTGCCGGAGAAAGCATCACATGTAACCAGATATGGTGGGCCACCCTACTGACATGGCGCTACGTCGGAGCCAGTGACTAGTTAGTGTCACTAACTAATGGGTGCGATTAACCTTTCAGGCAGCTTACTTTCTAATCGGCCGGCCGGCTAATCACGTCCCGTTACGTACTTCTCCCTCATTTGCATGCCAGACCCTGATCAGCTTGTGGAACACGCGGAAACCTTCACGTTCTGCGATTTCTTCACATTTTTCTGATTTCAATGTTGTTTTTGCTTGTCTGCTAACAAGGCTGCATATTGTTGCGCTCGACGGGCATGCGCACAGGAGGTGTGGGGAGCGAGTGGCTCACTAGCTATGTGCCTACTAATTGTAACATGAACCTTCATAGCTAATGAAAGCTTGGCTTCCCCTAAGATAGAAACGCCACTACTAACTTTTCGGGACACGGAATGTTAGTTTGGTCCTACCAATATGAACTTCAACACGCAGATGGTAATTTCCTATGCCTGTGATCACTAGATTAAGCAAAGGATCATTAATAGGTAAGGCATCTCTAATAGCATGACATTGTTATTTTAAGCTATGTAAGATTTTAGGTGGGTGTGGAAAAGAGAAATTTAAGAGACAACCCAAACGTGCAAGAAACCACCTTGCCACAAGAACCAAAAAAGCATGGAATGTGTGGCCAATGCTTAATTATTTTTCTTCAACTACTGTCTCTACCATTGAAATGGTTGTCTATAATATCAGTAGGAGATGATATAGAGGGGTGGTACAGTGGTAGAAACTATTGTCTTTACCATTGAAATGGTTGTCTATAATATCAATAGGAGATGATATAGAGGGGTGGTACAGTGGTAGAGACAACTATTGTGTTTGGTGGTGCCCTTAGCTTAAACACAAAGTATATGTCAAGAGTGACGATTGATTACCATAAAAGTGAACTCAATCCTTCAGTTATGTTATTTCGATCGGAAAAAGAGTGTCATGGAGGCCTGGCCCAGGTTGGGTTTGATTTCGCATTTCATAAGCCTAAGCCCATGCCTAGCCCGGCCCAACTGTAGATACACTTGTCTTAAATTTATTTACATATATTTCCCATTATAAATAATATAGTAATTAATGTTTCTTTGCAAAAATCCAGGAAAAATATGAATACTCTGTGCATTATTATTATTATTATTATTATTATTATTATTATTATTATTTTGCTTTTAGAGCTACTGTTGAAGGCCACTTTGGGCTCAGGCCTAGCACTTCGAGGTTGATACCAACTCTTTTCCCTCGGGAGGTGAAGGTGGCATGGATTTGGCATTCCTAGATTCACTTTGAAATATACTTTAATGACATATTTTTATTATTTATAACGCAGATAATAATAGAAATTAGCAGTCCAAAATCCAAATAGTACTTTGAAGACTGTCCATGTCCAAAGCTATTAATATTTAGTGACGGAGTATATGCATTATTGCAACAAGGCAGAATCCTAAATAGGGTCGTATGATATAAGCGAAACTTCCTCGTTGTACGTGTCACGTTGTCAAACGAGAATCACAGAAAATGGAAGCGGCAGAATTACACGGAGGAAAAAAGAAAGTATTCAACGAAATCTTGGTAAGGAGGAAGAAGACACGCAGTTATATACGGCAAGCGCCGCAAGCCCGTGATTCGCTCGTGCTAAACTATTTCTTTCCCTCTGTTTTTTTTTTCGGATTTGTTTTTTTTTTTTTGGATTTGCTAATTTTTCAGTTAGTTGAAATTTTCTTATCCATCGGTCACCTACAGTTGCATAGTACTAAATCTAAAATTACAGTGCTAAGTGATGTGCAATTTTATCACAATTCTACTGTAACTTTTAGTTCTATTTGTTTTTGTATTTTTTTTTTGTATTAGTAGGGTTCCCCTAGATTTTCTTTTGTCTAGTTTAGATTTTTTTTGTATTTTGTAACGTTTTTCTCATCTCGTTAGATAGAAATATGAAGGTGGGAATAAGTGATTGAAAAATAATAAATTTTTAGACAACTTAAACATAGACAATCCTTTTTTTCCGCACCTAATTGATTCTTACACTCATTTTCTACTCCCCTTTTCTTTCTCTTTGCAAAGGTCAACAGTGTGGTCCTACTCCTACCAACAGTCAGAACTCAGAAAAAGAGATGTTTCTCTCTAGGGGCAAGATTTCAAAGCTCCGTATAATGACTCGATTGAACGATTGGGATTTATTTATTGGTTGCTCAACAAAAAATGATGAAGCAACTATTGTGGGGATTTTTTAAAAATAATACATTTTTAATAGAATTACAGAAATAAGTACCATTTAATGAAATTACAAAAATAACATATATCGCCGTTTTAAACGGCAAAATGACTCTATCACCATTTGGATTGGCGACAAGTGCCTGATCATCCACCGAACAATATGAAATGCCTATGTTGTCATTTGGAATTATGGTTTGACTAAATTTCTAAGAAAATCATTATTCCAAATGGCGATAGAGATCTCGTAGGTTCCTGTCGCCATTTGAAATGGTGACATAATCTCCCCTATAATAGACCCAAAAATTCGGTCGAAAATCATTTTTATTCCGAAAAAAAGAAAGAGGAGAGGAGGGAAGGGAGAGAAGTAGGGAGGAGCAGAGGGGAGGAGAGGGGCAAGCGAAGAGTTGTCCATCCGGTCATCCACCTTGTAGGTAATTATTTTGTAACTGAAAGGATTAGATAGTTTTAGATGTATGGTTATGTAGTGTAGTATGTTGTAATACATCCTTTTAGGTGAGTGTAGTTTAGTTTTAGATATGTGGTTAATCGTATAAATCTTTTTTATGGTGCAGTATGTCGAATATGTCAAACGCAATCAATTTCAAAATTCACTACGGTCAATAGACTATTCTGGAGGGTCCTGAGAGGGTTGATTTGCGTTATTTCCAATCAGTGACCGTCAGCCTAATAAAACCAAAGCAGCGTACATGGGGTATTGTGATGCGGTAGTTGTATTATACCTTCAAGTTGGACAATGCTCTGCACTATATGAAATTGAGCTGCGTTGCCACCCGAGCACCACAGGGCACACATTGGGAGTTAGTGCAGTTGAAGGGAACAAGATCACAATAGTCATACATAAGCATGGTGAGTGAGCGCATGTCGGATTTGGTTTTGACGAGGATCTAATAATCCTCATTTTACTATTTATCTGTAATTATGTATTATAGGTAAATATGACGTCACACAATTACTAAGTATACCCCTTACAGTTGTAAAGGAGAGGTCAATCAGGTAGTCGTAAGTCCTTCTACGACCACCCCTATAGTCGTAAGTATTTCTACAACTACCATGTAATTGTATGTTCTCCTGCGATTACCTTCGGTCGTAAGTCTTGCTACGACCAGCATCCAGACGTAAGCTGTTCTACGACTACCCCCTAGTCGTAAGTCCTGCTACGACTAGTTCTGCCACGACTTCTCCACAGATAACTAGGTCCACTCGCGAGTGGGCCCTATTAATGGTGAGATCTGAGTAGTTAAAATACATAGTTATACTTGGAATAACTACAGATAACTCATCATTATCTCTGATTGATAACCGTCAGGCAACGTGGGGAGGTTACTATTCCAGTAATTACTCTCATTATTGCGGAATAATGAGCGCCTCCTAACTTGGAACGACAACCACCTTCACAGCATACTATAAATACGCATCTTTTAGAGGTAATGGGGGAGAATTATTGAGAGGCAATCAGTAGCAACATTAGCATAAGCCTTTTCCACTGATTGTAACCAGGATACCCAATACAATACACACAGGAGTAGGGTTATTATTCTCATAAGAGATTTGCCCCTGATCGATGAGATGCTATTAGGTCAGAATTGGACAAGTTGCTTAAAGCAGGCTTCATAAGAGAAGTCAACCACCCGGAGTGGTTGGCCAACCCTGTAATGGTTAGGAAGTCAAACGGCAAATGGCATATGTGCGTAGACTTCACTGATCTTAATAAAACTTGTCCAAAAGATGATTTCCCTTTACTTCATATCAATCAGTTGGTTGACTCTACTGCAGGATGTGAAATGTTAAGCTTTCTGGATGCATACTCTGGTTACCACCAGATCAATATGTGTCGAGAAGATGAAGAAAAGAACGCATTCATTACACCATTTGGAATATTTTGCTACGTCAAAATGCCATTTGGTTTAAAGAATGCTGGAGCTTCTTTTCAGCGTTTGATGCAAACGACTTTTGCATCTCAACTAGGCCAAAACATGAAAGCCTACATTGATGATCTAGTCGTAAAAAGCAACAAACAGCTTAATCATATCGCAGACTTGCAGAAAACTTTCGACAACCTCAGAAGACACCACTTGAAACTCAATCCCGAGAAGTGTGTGTTCGGATTCTCGTCAGGAAAATTGCTTGGATTCTTGATCTCTGCATGAGAAATCGAAGCAAATCCTGAAAAGATAAAGGGCATCATGCAGATGCGCCCCCCGACCACGAAAAAATTAGTTCAGAAACTCACATGGTGCATGGTAGCATTAAGTCGTTTCATCGCACGCCTGAGAGAGAAAGGACTTCCTTTTTCAAACTTCTAAGGAAGCACGAGTGTTTCGAGTGGTCAGAGGTGGCTAACGCAGCCTTTGAGGAGGTGAAGACGTATCTTACGAGTGCTCCTATTCTGGTTTCTCCGAAACCAGGAGAGACGCGCTTAATTTACCTAGCTGCCATGCTACAGGTAGTGAGCGCAGTATTGGTCGTAGAACGTGAGAATGTACAGCGACCAGTTTACTACGCTAGCAAAGTTTTACATGGGCCGAAGGAGTGTTACCCTCAGGTTCAAAAACTTCTATATGCCCTCCTCATGTCTTCGAGAAAACTGTGATATTATTTTCAGGCGCACAAACTAGCTGTGCCGACTGACTTTCCCTTGGGAGCAATCCTCCAGAATAGGGAAACAACGGGACGCATGACAAAGTGGTCGGTCGAGCTTGGGGAGTTAGACATCCATTTCGTGTCCTGAACGGCCATTAAATCCCATATCTTGGCAGACTTTTATCACCGAATGGACAAATCCTGAACCTGTTCAGGATCCCCAGTACGATTCCCACGAGCAGTGGACGATGTACTTTGATGGGTCACTTACTATAAGTGGCTCGGGGGTTGGGGTGGTCCTGGAATCTCCTACCAGAGAGACCTTAAAGTATGCTATAATATTAAACTTTCAGGCCACTAACAACGTGGCAGAATACGAAGGTTTGCTAGCTGGCATACGAGCCACGAAAGTGCTTCTCGATTCGTCGACTACTCGTGAGAGGAGACTCTCAACTAGTCGTGAATCAAGTCGGAAAAGAGTACCAGTGCTCTAATCCGACCATGTCTCGGTACTTATCGGAAGTTTGAAAGTTAGAAAATCATTTTTTGGGCTTTGAGGTACAATTTATCCCCCGAAAGGATAATTTCCTCGCAGACCAACTTGCTCGTATAGCTTCTTCCCGATCCCTAGTACCAAAAGGAGTATTTCTGGAGCAACTCCAGAAGCTGTCCCTAGTTGAAGAACTAGAAACACGTCCTATCGAAACAGCCTCTCTAGAGTACGAGGATACCTGGATGACTCCCATCTACGAGTATCTTCAGACGGGTTCCACACCCAACAATGATCTAGAGGCAGATTAATTATCCCAAAAAGCCAAAATGTATAATTTGGTCGAAGGTGTCCTCTACAAAAGAGGCACTCAAGGGGTGCTCATGCGATGCATTCCGTAGAGCGAAGGATTAAAACTCCTTTACGACATACATGGAGGCATATGTGGAACTCACATTTCCTACAGAACGTTGGTCGGTAAGGCCTTTCGACAAGGTTTCTACTGGCCAACAGCCCCCTACGATGCCAAGGAGCTGGTTAAAAAATGTGTGCAATGCCAGTTTTATAGCAGGTAAATACACCAACCAGCTCAGGCGTTACAAACAATTCCTCTGTCTTGGCCTTTTGGGACCTGGGGTCTCGATATCCCAAGACCGTTACCTAGAGCTCCAAGTGGATTCAAATTTCTTTTTATGGCGATTGACACGTTCACAAAATGGATAGAAGCCGAACCAATGATTGGGATAATAACGGAAGCAGCTAAAAGGTTCATGATGAGATGCGTGATAACTCGATTTGGGGTACCTAGTTGTAACATCCCAATTTTAGACTTGTGTTTCAAATGTAAGAAAATGAGTAGAAATTAAAACTTTTTCTTACATCATGTATTTCCTGTATGTTGTAAACAATTCATGTACAAGAACTAAGGAAATACAAAGTCACAAGTCTTTTGATCCAAAATCTTATCTTCCAAAAATATTCATATCAAATCTTGTGATCATCCTTGGGAAATATTTTTCCTAAGTTCTTGAGATGGTATGTGACCCCTCTGAAAAATTTCACAATTTTTAGAAATTGTTTGAATATTTTTAGAAGGCAGTCAAACCTGTTTGACTTTTAGTCAAACCCTATTCCAGAACCTTGCATAATTTTTGGAGAAAGATGCACTGTATAAAAACCTCTGAATTAATATCTGAGTTAGCAAGCTCCAATAAAAATTTCAGAATTTTTGGAGTTGTTTTTCTATCTCAAATAAATCCTCAAAGTCCTAGCCCCATTTAAAACCCAAAACTTGGTTTCACTGTTCTTTGGGTTCGAGTCAGACTCGGGCTCAAGCCAATGGGTTTGATCGAACCAACTAAACACACCCGGGCTCGCTCAGTTGGCGCGCACCTCTTTTCAGCCATTGGATCCTAATCGCACGGCCCACGTTCGCGTGAACATTCGGACCCCGCGATTGCGCCAATCCATTTGAACCATTAGATCAAGATCTGAGTGTCCAGATTACCTGAGCACATTCCGGTCACTTGGAGGGCACATTTAATCGTGACCGTTCATTTCTGATCCAAGGGTTCAGGATCTCCTCTTCTGATTTAAACCTCAGAAACATGGAGCAATCTCAACCGTTCATTTTCAATCCAACGGCTCCCAGTAGCCCCAGCCTTTTCTCTGGTCGTCTTCAACCTCGCGCCGTGCGTGAACAGATAAAAAGAGAGAGAGAGAGAGGCATGGCACTGTCAAATCGTGCTCCCTCGCCGACTCTCCCTTGTCGGGCATTTTAGTGCGTCATGGCCGCTTTCACCATGTCCATGACCTACCTCTGCACCCCATCATCTCTTTTTCAGCTATGGCAAATTTCTTTGACTTAACACCAAAAATCTCGCTTTGTTACCAAACCCTAATCCTCTAGCTTTATAAGCTCCCCAAAACCCTCCTGGTATTCTTTTACACCACCCCTAGCTCTTTCTTTGCTTAAGGAGCTCAAAACACCTAGAACACCAAAACCACCATTATTGACCCGTGGAGCTCCATTGTGGATCATGAAGCTCCAGTGGTTCTTTTTCAAATATTCTTGTACCCTTTTCAACTCCTTAATGCCCTAATCATTTCCCCTCACTCAATTTTGGGTTTCATTCTCAGGATTTGACAAATTTGGGGTTTGTTCAAATTCGGCCGAAACCATCCCTTTTCTTCCTCAGCTCTGGTAAGTGCTTCATTTCTCAATTATTTGTTCTTGAAGCTTCTATGAGATATAATGAAGCTATTATGACCACCCGGTGGTGTTTATTTTTCTCAGGTTGTCATTTTCATATCATCTTCTTCAACTCCGGCGGGTTCCTTCTCTGTCAAAGCTCCTCTGGCCATCTTTGAAGCCCTTCTCGGTTAAGGTAGCTTCTATTTAGTCCCTAGATGCTTGGCACACGCTTCTTTGGACTGCTGCGAAGTATTTGTGCTATTTTCGTTTTTGGTTGATTTGGTCACCATCGCTATTTTCCGGCTAGCCGGCGTTCTAGGCCTTCGCCGCCGGCAAGGTCACCACCATCGGGATCGCAAGGCTATTGTGAACCCATTTTAGTCTTAAGATTGCACCGTCGTGGCCGGAGCCATTGGCGACAAGCCACTCTTTTTGCTCGGGTTTTGCCGGACGAAAACCTCCTGAGTACCGTTGTCATTAAGACACAATTAATGGCCTAATCATTGTGAATCTTTAAGGGTAATTAATATGTCTTAATTTGGTTCGCTGTGCCACTGACCAGTGGGCCCAGCCAATTAAAATCCCCGCTGGCGCTAGTTAATCCCGTTCGGACATCATTAATGCTAATGATTGTCATCAATCTCTGTCTTAAGATTAATCGCGTCCGAAAGTGTCTCGTGCATCACAGTCAGGTGGGCCCGTAGGCCTAAACTGCAGTATTGGAGTCATTAGGACAAAATCAAGGGTCATTAATTGCTAATCATTGGTTTGCAATTAATGTGTTTTAAGCTGGCAAAATGTCTCACTGTCATGTGGGCCTGTGCCACTTAAAACCCTCTCTGTACAAACTTATCAGGACACATTAATTACTCATCATCGCTAATCATTGAAGTTAGTAATTAATTGTTGTCCTAATTGACCCTCTGTCTCACTAGCGTGTGGGCCCGCATCTTTAATCCTCGCGGTGCGTTTAAATCCCCCGTGCGTGAAAGAGTAGCACTGCCAAGATCGTGGACCGTCGATTTTTTGATCTACGGCCTAGATCTGTGGGACTTTCGGGTCCCCAATCGTCCCAAGACTCCTAAGCCGTCCATTTTTAGATCTGCGGTTGAGATGCGTGTGCTGTTCAGGACTCCTGAAGGGAACGGTGCTCTGAGCCGCTCATCTCCAGATCTACGGTTGTGGTCGTCCGAGGCATTCGCGTCGCCCGAATGTCCCCTCTCGCGTGGACCGTTGGATCTGAATCCAACGGTGGGCTTCTTGGAGATCGCGCGAGTGCGCTATTCCCAACGCGCGTGGGCCGTTAGATTTTGCATCTAAGGCCCATATTCGTCCACGTCGTTTATTTCTGTTAAGTTTGTTTATATTTTGGGAAGCATTTATTTACCAACTAAAAATTATTTTAAAATTTAGAAATTCATAACTAATTCAATTCAAATCCTTTTTAGATGATTCCAGTGAGGTTAAATTCTTTATTAACTAAAGTTTAATATAAAAATGTGTTGAGATGTGTTTCTGTAGCAGAAAGTTTTATAGACAATAATAACTTGATATCAGCCATTTTAGAATATTCCAGAAAATAAATTAAACCTTGTAAAATGCATATCTTTGTCAGTATAATTCCAATTTGTGCAAAATCAATTTTGTTAAATTCCTCTGTTAGTATACTTTAATATGGAATAGGTTTTGATCATGGTTATGTTTCTGTAAAATGACATGCACTAAGTTTACAACTTAGAAAAATTATAAGTAAATCATTTTAACTCCAAATTGAGTAAACTCAACTTTGCTGATCTTAGGATATCAATATCTACCTGCTGTAAAAATTTCAGGACTTAGGTCATTCTAGAAATTTTTGCCATGAACAGTACCAGTAATTAATTTAGTTGAATTAACAGGCTGAGAGAAATGGTTTTAGCTATAACTTTTTCATACTTAATCCGAATGACTTAATTTTTATTCCTAAAATTATCTAAAATCATATTCTTGCTACTGTATAAATTTCATAAGTTTTTGATATCTTTTGCTGTTGAATGTTATTTGGTGTTCTTCGTTCTTATTGGTTTTATCGCCTTTTCGCGTTAGGTTCCGAAGATAATATTGATATTGAATCTGATCCACAGCAGCCAGACTCTGCCCTCCAGCAAGGAAAGCAGTGTAACATCATTTGATCATGTTGTTCCTACTATTTTCAAATTCTAATATATTGCTTGTAAATTTTATGTATGCATTGCTATGTTGTTTTAACTAATGTCGAAGTTGACCCAGCAGATGCATTATCAGTAGGCAAATGTTTATCCTCTACTACTGAGCCTAGGTTTATCTTGCTGTGATTTTGGGTTCGTTAGATGAACCCTTGTCACTTAGTAGTTTACGAGTTTGTTGCTTAGCCATGCTTAGCTAATGGTAGAAATAGGCGGTTATCGACTTGTCGATAACCTTGATCACACAAACTTATTATGTTCTCTATATTTCAGCTTTGTGCTATGTTTAAATTGCAAAACTAAAACTGAAAATAAAACAATTTGGACTTGGGCACAATGGTAAGATGGTGTGATTGTTGGGTGTGACTGGAATGGTGCCCTAGTCATTTAAGGACCGAGTTACTTGCGCCACCGTTCTGAGCATTCTTGCGTGCTAACCACGCTAGAGGGTATGGGACCTCTCTTGACTTAGTACTTTGACGTGTGTTAGCTACGAGTCGCAGGTTGGCGTGTGTGTGTTGCGTTGTGGTAAAATGAGATGGATTATGTGAGGGAGCATTGTAGTTGTCCGAAAAGCTTTACCCCGAGGGGTAGTTGTCTTTTCGGCTTTACAATGTAAGCGTATGGGTTTCCATCCATACGAGCGGCTCGTAGTTGATGCACAATATTGGAAATGTCTCGTAGGACTTAGCCGTGCCGGCATACCTTTGGAAGTGTGCTAATCTTGTGGCTTAAAGGCGGTCTGAAGTGTGGGTACATTGGTACACCTCTGCAGGGTTTTTGAACTATTCGAATAGCCTCGTCCTAGGTTATGGACACGCTCGGAAACGCCCCGTGAGAACTAGACTACAACATTTTAATTAAAACATGACGGGTGGTATGAATCAGGGATTCATGCTATGTGTGGTGGCTATTGGGTTAGTCACTTCTAGGTGGTTACTTGTTACTTATTACTACTCGCTGTTACTTCAATGATTAAAAACTGATTTGTTAAATTGCCTTCAATCTATTACAATATTGCAAATGAAACTGGCTTTATGCGTCCAAATAACCATATAACCATCTCCTTTGAATTCAGCTCACATGTAGTTATGTATAGGCTTGTTACTCGTAAATATTGCGAGTACATTTATGTACTCATCTGCATTGCTTGTTGTGTGCAGAGGAAGAAGGTGAGCCTGAAGGGCCTTACTTTTGCGAGTTGTGCTGTGGCAGTGTGTGGGGACGATTAGCTTGGTGGCCCGGTCGGTTGCCCTATGGTGTTAAGTGGCTAACCGGTCGTATTTTAGTTTGAGCCATCTTATGGCACCTTTTGCTTCCGCTGATACTTAATACTTATGTCATTTGGCCGGTCGGCTGTTCTGTAATAACTTATTATTATGTATGTCTTTTGCTAGACTTGTTATATTATCTTGTGTGGAATTGATGCATGCTTTTGTATGATGTATATGTGCTGCAAATTCTAGGAAGCACATGTCCATCGAGACATGGTGTATTTTGTTTGTGATGCTAGAGCCAATGGAAGGCTAAGTATTACAAGCTAAATAAATCGGGGTCTCACACTAGTCGAATCATCACAGATAATGGCAAGCAATTTTCAAGCACAAAATTTCAGGAATTTTGCGACGAGTTGGGTACCAAGTTATGTTACGCTTCTGTTGCCCACCCCCAAAGCAACGGGGCGGTCGAAAGAGCGAATGGCCAGATAATGAAGGGAATTAAAACCCGAGTCTTCGACCAGCTTGTCAAACGCTCGGGGGCTTGGGTACAAGAATTACCTTCAGTATTATGGGCCATTCGTACGATTGCTAGTCGGGCAATAGGAGAAACACCTTTCTTTCTAGTTTTTGGTGCAGAAGCCATGCTTCTGCCAGAACTAAAGATCAGGTGCAAGAACAACTTCGAGCGGACGATATCAACCTGCTCGAAGAAAGGGGGAACCAGGCCCTCATCCATTCAGCAGTATACCAACAAGCCCTGTGCAGATACTACGATCGTAAGGTCTAACCTCGCAACCTTGCTGTAGGTCACTTGGTATTGAGGCTTATCCAATCCCAGTCTAATCGGAATAAACTTTCCCCCAAGTGGGAAGGTCCTTACACTATGGTCGAAGTTACACTCCCAGGTTCGGTACGACTAGCAATGGAGGATGGCCGTGTTCTCTCAAACTCTTGAAACATCAACCAGTTACGTAAATTTTACGTGTAACAAACCTCCACGACAATAAAGCATCAGGTTCTTTCTATCTTTTTTTATCCTTCTTTGAGTGTTGCTTTCATAACTTTTCGACCATATTTTATACGCTTAAATTTTCTTTACACTGGTCTGAGAAAGGATACAACCACTAGTCGAAGTCTCTCCTCTCTACATGTGGTCTTGCCTGCTAGAAGGAGCTTCCTAGTATCGCCTTGTTCCTAACTTTTGCTGCCAATACAAAGTCTTTTGGGCTTAGAAACATGGTCGAAATGTTTTTAGCAAACTCTTGTCATCTTAGATTATTTATTCATTTTGAAAAAATACTATAAGAAGAGCACCCTTTTGAAGATTTATTCGATTGCTTTTGGTAAGCTGGGTTAGTTTTAACTGGTCGGAGGAAGAAACACACCTAGTCGAGCTTCTCCTCTATGCACGTGGTCCTGCCCACTAGAAGGAACTTCCTAGCTTCGTCTGGTTTCCTACTTTTGCTACCATGACAAACTTATCGAGTACATTGAAAAAGGTCGAATGAATTTTTAAGGTCCTCTAGATGTTTGTTCTACTCAAGCTCTCGTTCTTGATTTGATTAATCTGGTCGGAGATGGTAACATCACCTAGTCAAAGCCTTTCCTTTCTGCACGTGGTCTTGCCCACTAGAAGGAACTTCCTAGCATCGATATCGTTTCTACTCTTTCGACCACTGTAAGATAATCGAGAATCGAAAGCTATAAGTCGAATAAACCTCTCTGTTTTCAAGAACCCTTTCTTTACTATTTCCTTAGTTTATTCAAATAAACTAAGCAAATAGTTGGGGGTTAGGACAAAGTTATAAACATGACTTCAATTCTTAGTCTTAATCTCTTTTTCCAAGTCGTTATCTTACGAGTTACTAACTACTCTACAAGATGATTTACAGGAAAAAAGAAGAAGGAAGGAGGAATAACAGATATCTGGTCTGATTATTTTTTCCTTTCATTATCTTATGAGTTACTAACTACTCTATGAGATGATTTGCAGGAAAAAGGAAAAGATCATATATTTATGCATCACCAAAAGGCTTGTCTTTACAGATCCCTATTGCAGACTACTCTGACGGAGGAGATTCTATTTGCATCTCCTCCGCGACCTTCTCATTGATCGATCGCATATCCTCGACAACTGCTCGCTCAAACTTCAAGATTGAAGTCGCTTTAATGTAATGAGGGTTAAGGTTGGGGTCACGGGCCTTAAGCTTTGCTAAAACAAAGCTTACAACTCCTTTAACCGTCTCTTTTATCGAGTCATTCTGGTTGATCTTCAGAGTAGTCACCAACTCTTGCAAGGTACCGACTTGCTCCCCAATGGCACTCGTATGAGCAGCTATCGTGTCAGAACACCCAGCTTCAAAGATTGAGCCCGAATGCTACTAAAATTAAATTAAACTAAACTAAACTAAGACCAATTACAAATTTTCAAAAACCTCCTTTGTATAGTCAACTATAACGAGGTTCCAACAATTAATCATGGCATTTATCAATATCTTCATAATCAAGTTTACACAAGCATGCAAGATGATCGAATAAACATAATCCGGACTTACTATTCTCATTATCACAATTAACATAATACTCAAAACCATCTATGAGTGATTCTCAAGCGCTTACTTAATCTGAAATGAAAATTAAATGGCAAACGCCTTAAGGTCGTGAGGTAGTGAGTGCAACCAACATCTACTCCCTCCTATGCATGTCGTTCTTGCGGTTGTACCTAAAACACATCAAAGCAAGAGTGAGCCCAAAGACTCAAAGAAGTATCAACAAGGCTAAAGCTAAACTCACAGTCATAACATCAATATACCAAAATAAACATTACACTAAACATAGCCTTCATGCTTATGTAATGCGACCATGTAATGCACCTTTTGAACTTTATATCTTTTTCGCATTTTACCGGTAATACGGGGTATACATCCGTCGATGGATACCCTTGCCTGTGCCCTCTGGCACAGGGACCAAGAGCCTATACACCACTTGTATAGGGACCTTTGCCCATCATCTTAATGATAGGGACCTCTTTTACTCATTGCCCACATTTCACGAATGTAGGGACCTCAAGCCCGTCATCTACATGACAGGGACCTCGAACATGCGTAGTCACCACGTGACCAATCCTCCAATATGATTGCATGATGCACATGAACAAAACTTTAAACCGTCATACATATGGATTCACAACAACAACATGCATGAATAAACTTATTCATACTTCTAGCATTCCTCATCTTTGACATTCATAGCATTCTAGCATCCTTGAATAGCACATATGTTCATAATACTAGCAAACATGCTCAAATCCTCATGAATAACATTTAATCATATCTCAAGTATTCACCATCCTTAATCATACATATCACACTATCAACCATGCATAGTTAATACGCATCAAAGTACTAGCACTCTCTATCAAACATTCATAATTACTCTCTCAATCAGAGTACTTGCATTCACCAAGATAAATTGGAACTCATCATAATAACATCCGTGCATGGCTATTATGACCCAAACACAAACAGTCACTGCATACTAGCACAATTATACGATAACCCGAATACTTGCCTTAGCCGTGTGAGAACGATAGACGCGAAGAGGGCGCTGCCCCTGGGATCACGCTCCCACCTGAACATAAAGATAACCAAATCTAAGACCAACATACTGGACCAAAAGCATAAATAACAACCCAATTGAACTCACTAAACTTCCAAGCATTTTTTTTTCCAATCTTCCAATTTCTAGCGATCGCTTTGGTGTTCATTGCGGACAGTCAACTTCTAAAATACATAAATTCCTGCTCCGAGGTCCAATTAAGATGTTCTTGGACTTTCTGGAAAGGTAATTAAATTACCTAAATAAACTTAGTTGGGGAGCCCTTTTGATTATGCCAACTACGGCCCCTACCAAGCCAAACTACAGAACAACAATTTTCACGTCGGTTTCTCTGGACAGTATGCTAAAACCATCATAACTTTTGCTACGAATGTCCAAATCTTGCGTTCTTTATCTATATGAAAAGGTATATAAATTACCTACATTTTGCGTTATACTGAGATCCTCTGATTTCGTCTTTAACTAATAGATTAACTCAGTTTTCTACAAACTATTAGGATGTTGACAGATTAACCAGATAGCGGCACTAAAAAATTCATAACTTTCTAACCGTTAATCGGACTTGGGCGTTCTTAGCGGCCATTGAAAGCTAAGAACAATACCTACATAACTCTAGGAGATCAAAACTCCTAATTCGGCCTTTAAACACACGAAACTGACCGCGCAACAATCTGGACAGAACGCAATCTAATAGCAATCGGCGACCAAACCATTAAACGAATTCGTAAACACATCTAATACAAAAGATTCAGCGGGGAAGGGTCTTCATTACCCCTTGAAGTACGTAGGAAGATGATGGATTTCCCCCATAAAGAAGGCCTCCTCTCCTCACCTCCTTCTTCCTCCTATGGCCGAACTCCACTGGGATCTTCTTCTCCTTCTCCACTTGGTCGGCAGCGGGGAAAGGGAAGGTCTTGGCCTGCCAGCAGGGGAAGAGACCGTGGAGGAGGGGCTGCTGGAGGGGGAGGTTGCACAAGGGGAGATGGGGAGGTGGGGAGGTGCGGCCACAATGGGGGGGAAGTGGGAGAAGGGGCGGCTAGGGTTTGGGGGATGAGGCGCCCGTCCCTCCCTTGGCCGGCCACCCTCATGGGCCTTGGCCCAAGCCCAAGTTGTCCCACACTAGCAGAAAGCCCCCTCTCAAAACACTGCTAAACTAATTTATATTTGGTCCCTCTCCTGTTTTCGATTAATCCCTCCCGATTTAATTATTCTCTCCTGATTACATCCTTTCGAATACTTTTTGGGGTATTACAGTGTCGTCGCGAGGTGCGACCTTTTCAGCATGAAGCCCATCGAGTACATTGTTCAAAAGCAAAATATTGTCTTGAATATTGATCTTCATCGACTTCATCTCCTCCTGGGTGCAAGTCGAAGCCTCGTGGGGTTGTTTTATTTCAACTAATCGCTCTGAAAGGAGTAAGAATTAGTTAGATAAAATGATTCTATGAGAAGAAAAAACAATTTAATAGCAGGTAAAGTTTTACTTACCCGCTAATTGAGAACCTAACTTCTCAATTTCTTGGTCTTTGTCTTTCGCGATGCGGGCAATCTCACGAACAACCGAGGATTTTTCCTGAACCTCGATCCGAAGAGTCCCCACCTCAGCTTGAAGGGCCTTATTTTTTACTTCTTTTTCTGTAAAAGAATGAGAAGTTAGGAAGGTGAAGATTAAGATTATAAACAGTCGTAACTCCACGTACTGTTTATTTTTTCCTGCAACTCTTGAGTTGCAAAGTTAACCTCCTGAAGCTTCTTCAGAAGGTTGGTGATCTCATCCGTTAACTTTTTCATCTTGGCTTTTTCGAAGTCGAGCGAATCAGCTAAGGTCTTTTTGTCACTCTTAAACCTGAAAAAGTTAAGGGTAGACATAAATACATGGACAAGTAGTCGTAAGTATTTCTGCGACTGACGCGTGATCGTAAGCTTTTCTACGATTACTTCGGGTCGTAAGTTTTCTACGGCCAGTACCAAGTCGTAAGATTTTCCACGACAACCCCCACCGAGTACTGAACAAGTAGTCGAATTATAAAATGATTACGAGTGTCGGTTACTCACCACCTTTCTGCTTGCTCGCAGAGTACTGCTTTCTCTTGTCGCAATTTGACAAGTTGCCGATTATACTCGCAAATCGTAGATACTTGTTCCACGGCTCTCTACAGGAAAGAAAGGCGATAAGAAACAGGGATAAAACCATACATGTGAGTATTGATGAATACTTACATTCATGCTTGACCAAGCAAACATGGAGACTATCTGTGACGGATCTTTCAGCCCATCCATCTCCTCGACTCATTTCCACCAAACCCCTTCGAGATGTTCGTTATCGAAGACATCCCCACAATTGGGAATGTTGCTAGGGTGAGGGACTCGGTCATGAGATTGGTAGGCGGAAGATACTACGATAGAAGCAAGGTCAAAGAAATCAGAGCAGAAGTTAAAGTACTCTTCTTCCTCTGATTCGGTGACGGAAGCACCGTCTGGAGGACCGAAAGGAATGTCCTCGACAACCTCCTTACCAGCACGGTGATCAGAACTCTCACCACCACCTGCTCCCGGTGTCTCCCTCGTCTCCACCTCCATCCCTACGACTGCCTCGGTAGTCGTAGCGATTTCAGCAGCGACGACTCCTTCCACTATGGGAACAGCGGCCTGAACTTCAGAAACCTCCACTGTCGCGCCTTCACTTGCTGAAGAAGTGACAGCGGGCTTCTCAATAGAAGCATCCCTGGGGGCTGAAGGAGTTGGGCTAAGATCACAAAACAAAGAGCAAGTTAACTCGTGAAAAACAAAGGGTAAATGTTGTTCTTACACTTCTGTTTTTCACATACATCTGCACGCTGGACCTAACCCGGAACTTGGGAGCATCCTTCCCAACGGAAGGTTTCTTCAACTTCCTCTTGACTACTGATGGTCGAGATTAAATTTGGGGAACGGGAGTCACCGCTTCGTGACCCTCCAGATTCCCCGAATGGTCGAGATCTATCTCGACCACCTCAAGATCATTGCTCCCCTCGACCTCAGGTTCTGCTTGAGCAGCAGTTTCCTTCACAAAAGACATGAAGCTCTTCCAGTTCTGCTTTTCTAGCTGCCTTATAAAGCCACGAGAAGCAAAAACTAGGAAAGTCTTGTTGTCGTAATAGAAGGGTACCATGGCCTTGGGGGCTTTACGCTTAAGGGCAAAGGCAGTTTCCTCTGCTTTTTCCCTCGCCGTAGTCTCTATGTCTGCAGCGAATTTAGCAAAGGGAGCAGGAGGAGCCGAACTCGAGCCACCTTTGTCGCTGACCTTTACAAATCGACGCCTTTTGGTTGGAGGAGCTTTTGCTGGCTCCACCTGCGTTGTCGCCCCAATGACCACCAATTCGATTTCCCCGTTGTCTTGGCGGTCATCCATGCCTAATTTCTGTCGAAGATCAGAAAAAGAAAGTGGTCGTAAGTTTTTCTAAAATCACTAACTGGTCGTAAGTCCTCCTACGACCAGCCCACAGTCGTAAGTTTTTCTACGACTACCCCTTTGTCGTAAGTCCTGCTATGACCAGGCCACAATCGTAGATTTTTCTACGACAAATCCTTCAGTCGTAAACCTCTTTACGACTATAAGGGCCTAAAGACGAAGCTGGTTCTCGGTTACCTTTAGGCGCTCCACCTTTTCCTCTGCGGTCAAAACCGCAAGAATCTATGGAGCCGCTACCCTGGAAGGACTCTTCTCACAGATGAGCCTGACGCGGGCGTCAATCTCCGCCTGTGGAAGATCTGTATGGACAAGTAGCACAATCAACAGACCAGATCAAGATTAACCAAGGTCAGATCTTTTTAAATCTGCTTCGGTAATTGCTCTAACAGACAGATCTTTTTAAATCTGCCTGTTCGAGAAAATCGAGGCTCTTTTCACACCTCAAGCTGTAATAGCCCAAATTTCAAATTCCAGTTGAAATTAAGATTTAAATTATTTTTGTGGTTTTTCTAAATTTTTAAAAGCTTTTACTTAATTAATTTAAAGCTAAACAAATTTATTTACAAAATTGGAAGCCAACATCAGGTTGGAAACAATTTTATTAAGTCTAAAATGAATAAGGGAATTTCTGTGAAGTTTTCCATAATTTTTGGAATTAATTTGCTATTTTCTACAGCTTATTTGAATTATCAGAATTAAAACAAATAGAAAATCAAATTTTGGTTTTGGGCCGAAACCCAAAACCTCAGCCCAGCCCGTTTCCCACGCACGGCCCAAACCAGCCCGCCCACGCCCTCACCACCCCCCTCATCAAAATCCAACCCTTGGATCTAAATCCAACGGCCCGCACCCCACCTCTTCCTCTCTCTCTCCACCACTCGTAACCTCGGCCGTTGGATTAAAATCCAACGAGCCGCACACGCCCGTTTCCTTACACATCACCACGCGCGATCTCAGCCACCGGATCAGCATCCAACGGCTCCGTGTCATCTTCTCCCCACTTTTTTCTCCGCGCGGCCGCGCCCAAAACCGTCGCCATTGTCGTGCCTCACGAGCTCCGATTTCGCCGCTTTTCAAACCCCATCTCCTCTCGTGGTCGCGCGCAACCGCTCCCGTGCCACACGCCGCCCCACTCCTCCCTCGATCCCCTCAATTCGCGCACGATCTCGTCGAAACCGTCACCGCGCCCGCAACCGCCGCCGCACGCCCCCACCTCCTCCACGCCGCCTCGAAGCCTCCTCGCGCCTATAAAAGGCAGCCCCGGGCGCCTCTCTCTTCACTCAAACCATCCCCCTCATTCACTCCTCCCCACGCGTCCTCATTTTGCCGGATTTCGCCGTTGAAGACCCTCGACCAAAGCTCCGTTTCTTGTCTTCTCCGGCACCATCAAGCCGTCCCCGGCCACCCCGACCCCACTGTCGCCATCGCCACCTCAACGCCTACATGGTGCGCGCCTCGCCTTCGTCGGAGACCCTCTACATCGCCGCGCCGCCGAAGAACCAATCCTCACCGCCGCAAAACTCCTCGCCGCCGGCCACCACCTCGCGTCCGACCGCCGCCTTGGTAAGCATCACCTTCCTTATCTCCTCCTCTTCGCATTGAGCCCCTCGGTGGAGCTCGCCGTGGCGCGTAGCGCCGGCGAACTCAACGCCGAGCGCCACCGTAGCTCTGCTGACATGGCAATGCCACGTAGCCGCCACCGCAATGCCGTGTAAGCACCACCTCAGCGCCAAAAGCCCACGTGGTTGTCGGGTCAGTGCCCGCGTTGCAGCCCTTTCTTTTCACCTGAGCTTGGCTGGTGAACTGGGTTCACCGTGAGCCAAGCCGTAGACACATGGGGCCCACAAGTCAGAAATTGTTTTAAAATCATTTAATTCTGAAATCCTGTGGCTGACGTCATCCTTGCGCAATAATTAGATTTTACTTTAGAAAAATAAATCAAGAATATCTAATAAATTTAGAATTTAGGTTTTTAATAGATTTAAACTTCAAAAATTCATATCTTTTGCATCTGAACTCCAAATTGGGCGATTCAAGTTGCAAAATTTGAATAAAACTATAATCTAGCTAACTAAACCAAAATATTTTAATTTGGAGTTAATTTGATCTACCTTTTTGAATTTGAATTGAATTTGTCGTATTTTCGCGTATAGACTTCGACTACTCCGAGGAGTTTGATCATCCCGAGGACCTAGATTTTCAGGACGTCAACGAAGGCAAGTTATACCATTGATCATGTTGAACCCATTACTTTAAATTTATTTTCAGTTTTTAGATTACTTAGTGCATGCATATGTTTATACAATTATTTCAATGCCCTGTTTTTGTATATAGTTATTCCAATCTTCATTGTATGGCCAATTTGAGTATTGCACATGAATGCCTTGTCACCATTAGATAAAATGTTACTAAAACTAGTCATATGCTTAGCTATGCTTAGAACACACTTATCAATTTGGAAAGGTTTAGCCAAATCTTTTATAAACTTGATTTAAATTTGACACTGTGGTATTGTTTTACCACAGAAGGTTTATAAAGAGGGTTTTACTCTAAACAAAATCAAAAATGGGTTTGAACTTGGGCGAATTGGTTGAATGGTGGGTGCAGGTTTATGCACGGGGTTAAATCTGGTTAAGATTAAGGCCCAGGGTTTGTTGGAAAGACGCCCAAGTCAATTGAGGACCGGTCTTTGAGCCGCTTTTTGCTATAACTTATCGTACCACCGCACGTCCTGTATGTGCAGGATTTGGCTAAGTAATTTGTAATGTTTTAGTGTATTTGTGCCATGTTGATTGTGTGCGTGTCGGTTAGACATTTATTCCCACCTGACGCAAGAGGGGGCTTCTGGAGGACGGTTAGTCCAAACGGGTGAAACCTTAGCGGGCATAAGTACACTAGAACAGAACATTGTAAAGGCCTCATGATAATTGCTCAGTCGCACGCCTACGGAAGCGTGTATTGGCCGACATAGTGAGCATGTCATCTCGTGTGGGTAAAGCTGTACAGACTCTGTAGAGTAGAAAACTATTCGAATAGCCGCGTCCGCGGTCATGGACATGCTAGCAAAGCCGCTAGCAAAGCCACTTGAAGTTAGATTTGTTTTTGGTTTTTAAAAGGTTTTATCAAATGGTTGAGGATGGTTAATCCTTGAGGAATATTGGGTGGTCAGCCATGTGATAGGAGGATATCCTTCACCTGTTCATTTGGAGGTTATCCATAATATTGTCATTTCAAAATTCTGACTATAGATATATTATAAAAATGGCCTTAGAAATTAATATGAGTATTTAAATTGAAAATGTTGTTTATGCAAAATAACCCCTGCCTTATTCACTTGTTTACCTTATGCATGCATTTTCATTCCATATTGGGTGTAGCTTGCGAGCACGATAGTAGTGCTCACTCTTGCTGAATAACTTTTATTCAGGAGAAGATTTCTTCCCCAATGGTGAGGACCAGGATGTTTAGGCCTTCGACTCCAGACTCAGTTATTTGTTATTACTATGCTTAATTGTGTGGCTCACTTTTATTACTATGCTTCCGCAATGTTATTTGTTATTTGATATTTGTTTATCAGACTCAGTTGTATTAAACATTTGATTACTTAATGTTATTTACGTTCTCGTGATATGATTGTGATACCAATTTTTGTGAGACTGTGTACACTGGAAATCCTGGACTGGTGTATGAACACAGAGAATTCGGGATCCTTCGTTCCCGGGTTCGACAAAAGCGAAATTACCTTCTTGGCCAGGTATACTTCTGGTCAAAAGAAATATCACTCGGAAAGATTTTTACTTCCGATCATAAGTACCACGATTACTTTGAAGTCATCAGATTTTCTACGACTACTTTGTAATCGTGAGATTTCCAACAAACTGCATCGGGCAAGTATATTTCTGGTCGAATGAAACACGTGTTGAAGAGTATTTCCTTCAACGTTTTTCCTACAACCACCTAGTGGTCGTAGGATCATCTACGACTCCTTACCCAAGTAAGTTATTTTCACTTGAAGCTGGGGAGCTAGATGACGAGGATCTAATAATCCTCATTTTAATTTTTATCCATAATTATGTATTATAGGTAAATATGACGTCATACAATTACTAAGTATACCCCTTACAGTTGTAAGGGAGAGGAATCAGGTGGTCGTAAGTCCTTCTATGACCACCCCCATAGTCATAAGTATTTCTACGACTACCGTGTAATTGTAAGTTCTCCTGCGATTACCTTCGGTCGTAAGTGTTTCTATGACCACCATCCAGTCATAAGTTGTTCTACGACTACCCCCTGGTCGTAAGTCCTGCTATGACCAGTCCTACCACGACTTCTCCACAGATAACTAGGTCCACTCGCCAGTGGACCCTATTAATTGTGAGATCTGAGTAGTCAAGATATGTAGTTATACCTGGAATAACTACAGATAACTCACCATTATCTCTGATTGATAACCATCAGGCAACGTGGGGAGGTTACTACTCCAGTAATTACTCTCATTATTGCGGAATAATGAGCGCCTCCTGATCTGGAATGACAACCACCTTCACAGCATACTATAAAATATGCATCTTTTAGAGGTAATGGGGGGAGAATTTTTGAGAGGCAATCAGTAGCAACATTAGCGTAAGCCTTTCCCACTGATTGTAACCAGGATACCCAATACAATGCACACAGGAGTAGGGTTGTTATTCTCACCAGAGAAGGCCCGAACCTGTATAAAAATTCTCGTATCTCTTTTGTCTGCGCGATCAATTGTGGAGACCCCCCGAATCAAACAATCTTTACGTAAGATCGGTTCTAAAACACCGACAGGTCCTTTTCGTCTAGGCATATGTCAAAGCTTCGTCTACATGTGCGGCCGAACAAGGTGTAGTTGGTGGTGATACCGAAGAAGTTGTGGACTCCAGCACGGTGCATACAACGGTTGAAGGTTTGGCAGTTGCTGATGTCGTCAATGAAGACTAGTCGAAGAAGCTCCTTTGGTCTGGGAAGCTAGTAGGATTGTAGATGAAAGTGAGGAGATCGAAGACCTAATTGAAAGGATGGCGTTCGATGATCGGGACTACGAGGCACTGTCAGAAGATGAAGGATCGAAGGACGAGAATGGTCGGTTACAATAGGCGATTCCATCTAAGTGGAACACATACCAATTCGGCAACCTTATCGTGGACGAAGGATCCCGTTTACCATGGGAGTATCACCAGAATAAAGTCAAACAAGGAACCATTTACAAATACAAGGAGATGGTGTAGGAAGAAGTGAAATTCTAGGCCTTGTCGCTGCAGCAGACATTCACGGTAGTGAAGTCTAAACCAAGGTGCTACGACGTGAAGTGCGAGATAGCAGGACATGCTTGACGAGTAATGTACGCATTCCAGCTTAGGTGGGACACCTACTGGAAATACTTTATAGTAAACCCTCACACATGTGCCGTCTCTGAATCAATGCGATGCCACATGATCTTGTCATCAGGCTTCATTACGAATGTCATGTATGACGAGATTGTAGATAACCTGGATTTCGAGCCACGATGCATCATTCGGCCAATAGAGTCAAGGTTCTAGTACACAATCAATTATGCTATGGCTTTGAGGTCAAAACAAAAGACATTGGAAGAAACAATGTTCGGTACGTTCGAGGACTCCTACCACAACTTGTCCAGTCAACTCCAAGTCATACAAGACAGGAATCTCGGGACTCATATCGAGATTTAAGATTCCACACATCCGTGATTTGCCAGGAAGAGGGTACTGAAGCGAGCATGCCTTGCCTTTGGTGCATACATCAATGCATTTCGGCATTACCTTCCGATATTATGCTGGATAGCACGTTGTTGACTGGGAAGTAGAAGCAGATACTTACTACAATTGCAACTGATGGGAACAACCAGATTCTTCTTGTGGCATTTTCATTTGTCGAAAGCGAGAACACCGACAGTTGGTTGTGATTTCTGAGGAACGTGAAGTTTTTCTGTTGTATAGTGCTATCCTAATGTATGCATCAATAGGAATGATATGCTAGCCTGTTGAGTGCAATAACTCAGCTACAACAAGGAAAACACAAGCCACTTCCATAGGTAGATCTAAAGAGTAAGTGGTGCATGAGGCACATATGTGCAAATTTTTACAAGCAGTTTCACAACAAGAATTTGATGAACATTTTCAAGCGCATGTACAACCAGCACCAATATAGGAAGTTTGATGCACTTTGAAAAACTCTGGATAAGCAAATGAGTACGCACATAAGGGAGGCAGTGAAGAAGCCCGCCACAAGCATAGAAAATCCCCCCGAGTCATTGGCCTAGTTACCCACAGATGGTCCCAATTTGATGAGGAAGATCGGCAGGCAGGTGAAATGCTTCTCAGACTTGATTGAGCATGAAATTAAGACGAAGTGGTCATTGCAACATGATAAGGATGGTGCTCGGTATGCTGTCATAACAATAAATCTAGATGAGGTGTACAATTAGGTGATGTGCGGCGCGAGTTGCCTCCCTTTGGTTGGTATTACGGAGGCAGTTCTGCGTGGTACCACAAAATACTTTGTTGACTGAAGCAACATCGTGTCTCTTTCCATGGCAAATGATAGAGCACTGTACTCCGCCATGATCACCAAGTATATGGAGGAGAAGAGCAAGACGGGTGAGATGCATAGGGCATTCAAGATGGGCACAAGGGAGCATCGATTCGAGGTACTTTGCGGGGGAGAAAGGAGGCCGCAGGATGAACCATGAGAGGATTATCCACAAGTTCATGCTTGGCCACGCTCGTTACATATGCACTTGCAACAAGCCACTTCCTTCTGCATAGAACATGCTCACATGTGATAGTCGCATGTTTGATGTTGGCGCAACATTTTAGCCAATACTTTTCTGAATATTTCACTAAGGAAGAGGTGATGCTAACCTGGAGTGTAGAGTTGTATGGTTATGGTTTGGTTGGTCATTTCACTAGCCATCCTACTTGGGAGAAGCAGATATGGGTTGCTGACATTGATAGACTAAAGGGAACAGTTGGCTAGCGACAGAGATGACGTATTAGGAATGACATGGATGAATCAGAAGTCGGACGTCGTACAAAAAAGTGCTCTATTTGCAAGGAGTCTAGACATACCTTTAAATATTGCTATGCGAGAAATGAATAGCATGAATGAGAGGTCAACAGAATGGACGGCGTCGCGGGGAGCTCATCCGACCGCCCCACTCGAGGTGGGCACTGTGGAGGTTGACATAGTGGACGTGGAGGTGGCAGCCATAGGGATGGTTTATCTTATTGAAATGTATTGTGATGAATATTTTGCTTACTATCATTGTGATTTGTAAAACAACTATGTGATGACTTATGTTCTTTTTAGTTGTGTTGTCCGATGTACTGATATTATGTCGTGCGTCGAATAATTCTGTGCAACCTATGTACTACTGCTAATGTTGTTTTTGTTTACCGTTAATTTCAATTTTTTGTGAAAAAAATCTAGGTTATGTCGCCATTTGGTTTAGCGATAAGTGTCCTCAATTCAAATGACGACTTACATCTTTGCCACCATTCCAAATGGTGATAAAGGCATTTCATACTGTTCGGTGGGGCGACATGGCTTTTGTCACCAATCCAAATGGTGACAAGACAATTTTGCCATTTGAAACAACGACAAAAGCCTATTTTTTGTAATTTTATTAAATGAGAATTTATTTCTGTATTTCTATCAAAAATGTATTATTTTTTTAAAAAAACACTATTGCGGCATGATGCAAACTATTCCCATACAAAACATGTGAAGTACCAAATTCTGCAATCACGATATATCGAATTTAGTAAATCGCACGCTGTGCTTGATACGTAAAGAGTAAATTACATTACAAGTCACCGAACTTGTCGGGGTGGTTCAAATAGGTCACTGTTCTTCCAAAAATGCATATTTTGGCAAACTCCTTTAAGTGGGTCACCGTAGCCACCGCCCAATCCAACGAGGATCTCACCCATGACGTGGAGGCCAACGTGGCAAGGGCCTAACTTGACAGCCCTGAGTAGGTTTTGCACAATGCACATTGCCTTTGCACAAAAGCCCGTTACTTCATTTATTTTTGTATGTAACTAGGGATTCAAGATTAATCCTCATGTCCATCTGGTAACCTTCTTCCTCACATGATTGAACCGCAGATGCCACCCATGGCGAGCGACGGCGGCGAAGGAGGAGCAAAGGAAGGGGAGCACAAACAGGAGCATAGTAGCGGACTGCACGAGGTGAAGAAGCAGGGCAGATGAAGGCTGCCTCGTCCTTCAGTGAGACAATACAACAGGTTGTCATAGTAAGCGACTAAGCGTCACATCTGTCGTCGTCTCGTTAGTCATTGGTCACCTAGCTTCACCGCAGTTGTGGTTGCTGGTCTTAATAAAGATCCATGTGATTGAACTGCCCGGTGTATGTGTGCGCTTTGCATACTACTTGCTCTTTTTATGTGTCCTCTGTTGCTCTCTTGTGTAGAATCTGCTATTCCGGGTCTATTTGGTAGGGCTCCTGTTCCTAGATTCTCAGCCGATGTATGTGTGTGCCCTGCATACTACATGCTCTTGTTTATGTGTCTCTATTGCTCTCTTGTGGAGAATCTTTCAGGACATGTTTGGTAGGGTTCCTGCTCCTAGATTCTCAACTGGATTAGCCAGGGGCGGACCCAGAACAAAATATTAGATAGGGCGAGGTGAGGGTCATGGCCGCACTCCCCGCTCTCTAGCGAGGCCGTACGTATCACGGACGTCCTCCTCGCGTTTCTTTTATAAATCTACAATAAATCGTATGTAATCCATTGGAAGCCATATTCCGGAGATGGCGTCCCTGACCTGCACTTGAGGCTATTTGTTTCATCTTGGACAGGTCACTGGTGTTTGGTCACATGAGATCTACAATACTATAACCAGTAAATCACATTACTACAATATATTATAGCACCGATTGATCCTAAAAATCACAAATGGGCATGAAGCAATCAATCTCGCATTGTCCTCGGCAAGCAGGGGAAGGTGGATGACGATATATCCATTAAAGATGACAATATATCCATTAAAGATTTTTTTTTCACATATGTAAGAATGTGGTTCATTGAGGCGTTGTATCAAACAGGTGGTGCGCAAACTCACCTTAATAGCAGCGAGGGCGCGTGACTGCCGGAGCCGCCGAGTGGGAGAGTCGGAGGATGGAGCGGAGAGGGAGACTGGGAGTGGGAGAGCCAGAGCGCCGGAGCGGAGAGGGAGGCCTTGCCGGGCTGCTGGGCCTCGGCTGCAGCTGCGCGCGCGCGCGCGCGCCGCGCCCGCCTGCCGCTTGCACCCTTGCCGCCGCGCCGCCGCGGCGCCACGCACCCTCACCTCGTCCGCCCCCGTCCAGCCACGCCTTGTGCGGTCGTGCCCTCACGGGTCGTGCCATCGCGGCCTCGCCCGCACCGCGCACCCTCGCCCACCGCCACCCGCGCTGAGCTCCCTCACCGCCTCGCGGCCTCGCCCTCTGCCCTCACGGGTGGAGCGGAGAGGGACTGAGGGAGAGCTGGAGGCCGGAGTGCCAAAGCGGAGAGGGAGACCGCCGCCGCCCGCACCGTGCACCCTCGCCCACCGCCGCCCGCACCATGACAGCCGGAGACCGGAGCGGAGAGGGAGACCGCCACTACCCACACCGAGCGGCCTCGCCTGCCGCCATCTACGCTGTGCTCCCTCGCCGCCTCGCCTTCTGGACTCAGCCGCCGGCCGCCGCCGCGCGCGCCTCGCGACTCGCCACGCGTCGTGGCCTGGCCGCTAGGGTTAGCGTCGGCCACCAGGAGCAGCTCAGCAGCAGGAAGCCTCCATTCTTCTGTGCTTTTGTCCCTGGGGCGCCGGGCCGTGAATATTAGTGGGCTGAGGTGCTGGGCCGAGTCTACGTGGTAGGGGTGGGGGATCCACACCAGCGCCAGAGCTCAGGCGGCTGCCCGAGCTAGCCCGGATGAACGGTCCACCCCTGGGAACAGCTAGAGTCTAGCCAAACGCACCAACTCTTCCATATTTTACAATCAGGATCATCTTATAATCGGAGTTGTATCACAAAAGCGGCCTTAGAGTAGCTCTGCGCAACCCTCAAGTTGAGGTTATTTACCCAGCTTTTTCTCACTGCATACTCATTTTCCCCTCGTTTCCCGATCCCGTCGCCTCGCTCTCCTCGCCCCTGGCTCTCGACCCCCTCCCGCTGTCCCGGTAGTCGCCGCCGCACCTCCCACCAGCCTAGTCAGCACCAGCCTCCTCCTCATGCCCCCCTGCGCCGGCCTCCTCCCCGCACCAGTCCCGGAGGAGGCGAGGCGCGCGAGTGCGTCGAGGAAGGAAGGGTGGGAGGGAATTGAATAGGCGATGCGCCGGGCGATGCTGGTGCCAGCGCAGGCGGGGGAAGATGTCAGGTACCGTGGGGTGAGGCGACGGCCGTCGGGGCAGTATGCAGCGAGATCCGGGACCCGGCCAGGAAGACCCCGATCTGGCTCAGCAACTTCAACTCCGCCGAGGCCACCGCGCATGCCTAAGGCGTCGCTGTGAGGTATTGGTCTGGTGAGTCGATTGCTGTTTAAAAGTAATAACTCCAAATTTCTGAGTTTTCATAGCCAAGGAGGTATTCGTCCAGACAATGAGCAACGATTTATGCCAAGAAACTGAAGATTCTTAAAACCATCATTGGTTTTGTCCTGTGCCATGGCCTCGTGCATGAAGTTATGCCCAATAAACAGGGTGTGGATATCACGGGGATATGCCTGAGATCTTAGGATGATGTTACAATTGGCAATGTCGTTCTTGGTTTGTCGAGACATGCGTTTTCGGCAAAGTTTAGCAAGTGTCAGGTTAATCGGTAGTACCGACGTGTAAGGCGCGGTACGACCGCAGTGCGGTAGTACCGGTCTAAAGAGTGCGGTACGGTTTTTCTAGAGACGATGTTTTTGTGCCACTTTGGATTTCCCAATAAGCGGTACGACCGCAGGTATATGCGCGGTACGACCGCAGTGCGGTAGTACCGGTCCTTGGTTGGCGGTAGTACCGATTCTGTTCTAAGTTTCTGTTAACTTGGAAGTTGGGTTTTGAGTTAGGTCAAGTTCATGGGTTTCAGTCCATATGTGTTGCATGATGCATGTTTTGACTAACGTGGGTCAAGTTGTGAAGAACTTGTTCCCGGTTTCGATTTGCTTGTCTATTGTTGTGCAGGTTGCTTGGTGGCCAACGACGGTCAATGGCGAGGATGATCGGGACTAGGCTTGGAGAGCTGAGGTTTAGAACGATCGACGATGCCGGATGAAGTCATTGGACTCAAGCATGGTGCAAGATGGACAAAGGTGACCGAACGGGCAGTTCGGTGCGACGTGTTGGATCAAGCGGCACGGGGGACGGTGCAAGTGCCATGGTGGTTTCGGTGGGAGTCGGATGGGAGAGACTTGCCGACATGATGAGAGCCGTTGGATCAACCTACACGTGGCGGAGCATGCGACTGCTTTGCGAAGATTGGACTCGGTCTTTGAAGAAGGGCCGAGAAGGGGTTTTTTGGTAATCTTACCAAATACCGCTTCGGTTACCTTTTGCTAACCCGCGGCGCAAGACGTTGCGTGGAGAAGCGGATTAGGTCAAGAGGAGATGAAGACGACGCTTTAAAATGCGTGCGTGTGTGACCCGTTTGTGTTGGGCCTTAACGGGTGCCCATTAGGGAAACTCTTCTAGAAGGTCTAAGCCTCCACTATAAATAGATGAGGGAGGTGGCTGCACCCCTTCAACCCTTTCATTACTTGTAAACCCTACTTTTGATTTTATGCTTAGGGAGTTGATAGTTGGAGGTTAGGGTTCTAGAGAGTTGGATTTGATTTCGTGCTCATGTATTGAGTCTTTGTCCTCCATTGATGGAGTGGTTGTAAAAAAATACCATATCAAATCAATCCAAAGAAAGTTCTCTCAAAGATGAGTTCATTTGCTTTCTTTCTCTCTATTTGGTGATTTTTTAGTCTTTCTTTGATCCGCGAGTTTTTGTTTAGTTTTTTGCCGTGATCTAACTTGCTGTGACATGTGGGAACCCATCTAGGATCATCTTGATCATCAATCACCCACGAGCAAGTCTCTAGATCATATTTTGCTTTTGGCTCGGTTTTTGAACCACCTTCGTTCAAATTGAAAAAGATAGGAACTTTGGAAAGGATCTTCACGATCGTCATATGGAATAGGTTCCTGACATCATTAGGAAGGTGTGTTTCAAGTTTCGTGAAGTTTGGAGTTACGGATCAAAAGTTACGTCGATTTTTGTTTTCGTTTTCAGGCTGTTACTATTCATTGACCTGATTTTACTGTTCACCGCGGTATGACTGATACTGTTCACATGGTTGTACTGGAGTGCGGTACTGTTCATCAGTGCTGTTCATTAGGCTGATTTTTGTGTTTTGATCGTTTCTTTTGGTGGTTTGAAGGGGATTCAGTACAAATCTTCCGCTACGCGTTTATATATTGATTTTCATAGTTCTCATAGCTATTGGAGTCAATATCATCTTTTGAATCTGATCAAAGCGAAAAATAGATAATGCTCCTATTCACCCCCCCCTCTAGTCGCCTTTTCGGTCCAACAAGTGGTATCAGAGCCCGGTTAGTTCAATCTTGATCTTAACCGGTCACTGAACTTGGCGATGGATAAGTACTCCTCCAATCCGCATATCTTCGATGGGCACGATTATGCCTTTTGGAAGAACCGCATGCGTGTCTTTCTTTAGAGCGAAGGACGAGGTGTATGGGAGGTTGCTACGCCGGCTTCTGAAGCCCTCTTGGCTAACGACCATAAGGCAAAGAATTTTCTGTATGGTGGGCTTGGTAGACAGGAGTATGATAGGATTTGCAATATCGAGACCGCACATGAGATTTGGAAGACCTTCGAAACCTATCACGAGGGTTCTTCCCAAATCAAGTAAGTGCGTCAGACGGTCTATAAAAGAGAATATAACAAATTCGAGATGCGTCCTAGAGAGAGCATCGATGACATTTTCAGTCGCTTCAACACAGTGATAAATTAGATGAAGGCTGTTGGTATTGAATTTACCCAATCTGAAAATGCCACCCATCTCCTGGCTGCAATCAACACCAGGAAGTGGGAGATAAAGGCTACCGCTATTCAGGAAAATGTCAACTTCTCTGATCTGACTTTGGAGCTGCTCTATAGCAAGCTCAAGACTCATGAGATCCAGAGGAGTGACCATTCTAAGAAGGATAACATGGCTTTGGTAGCAGACCCGCTCAATAGAGCCTCTGATGGGTCGTTTGAGTCTTCTTCTGGAATTTCTCTTGCTTCTTTATCTGCAATCCAAGAAGAGGATCTTGAAAGTATTCCTGAGCCCGAGATGGCACTTTTGATTAAGAAGTTCACACAGGCCTACAACAATATGAGAAACAAAAAGAGAGACGGCCCTGTGACTTGTTATGAGTGTGGAGAGCTTAATCACATCCGGGCAAATTGCCCCAAACTGAAAGGGAAGAGCAACCACAAGGATGAAAAGCCAGCTTGGAAGAAGCCTCAGGGACGCAAGTCCAAGTTTGATGATGCCAAGCTCAGGAAGGCTGCTCACTAGGTTCTTGCCACTCTTGGAGATCGATCCTTGAGCGATGTGGATTCCGGGAGCGAGGAGGACAAGGAGGAGGAGCTCCCTCAAGACAAGAAGGGAAAGGCCAAGGACTTCACATGCATGTACTTCATGGCTGACTCCGACGACATCGATGACAACAATGAGGTATCTCCCTCCTATGATGTTCTTTTTGCTAGATGCGAAACTGTCTATGAGCAAATGCTAGGTCAGGATAAAGCCTTAAAATTCATCATGACTAGGAATGAGGGGTTAGAGTCACAAGTAGATAAACTCACATTAGAACTTGTGAATGCTAAGAGTCTTGAATCTGATGAATGTTCATCCTGCCATGCTTTACATTCTGAATTGGCTAAACTACAATCTGCTCATGATATTCCTTTGCAACAACTTGAAAGTGCTAGGACTGAGCTAATTGAAGTTAAATCTGCTCCTTGTGAAAAATGCTTAGAGTCTAGCAAGTTGGTTGTTTCTGATGTGGTTAAATCTAGCTTTTGCTCTGTCTGCTTAGAATGTGAACGTGAAGTACATGATATTGTAGAAGCAGCTAGAGCTAAATATTTCAAGCTTAAGGACAGTATTAATTCTGCTACTTGTGCTTCATGTGAAACTCTTAAGCTTGAAGTTGCTCTTTATAAGAAGAGGCTTAACGCTAAAACTTGTGATTCATGTGTTAACTTTGGAAAAGAAATTGCTTACCTTAAGTACACATTAGAAAGATTCTCTAAAGGTAAGAAACAGTTAAACATGATTCTTAACAAGTCAAAAACTCCTTATAAGAAGCAAGGGTTAGGATACGACTTTGCCCAGGATAAATCTAATGACATTCAAATTCTGAAAAATGGCTTAGTTGAATTTGATACCCAACCCGCAAAGATCACTTTCAAATCTGCAGGTTTGCCCAACCATCTGTTCACCAAAGGTGCTTCTCCCGGTGGTACCAAGTACCATTGCACCTATTGCAAGAAGGATGGGCATTTAGTTGAGTTCATTCTGTAGGTTGAAAAATGCTAGGAAAAATCTTGCTAGAATGTCATCTACTCAACCTAGAGCTTTTGTGAGACATGGTAATTTAGAAAGGAAGAAACCTAGTCTAGGATTTGTTTCACATGCTACTCATTCTCATGCTCCTAGACAAGATAACTCTCATGTTAGAGTAACCATTGCTCATAACAGAATTTCAAATAGAATCAAGGATAACACTTCTGCTTTGCATACTACTCGCAGACATGTGTCTCAGTACTGGGTTTCCAAGTCATGTTTAACTAACCGCAGTATGGAGACACATCGTTCTTCTGTACCTTGATTTTCAGGATCGCCGCGGAAGGAAGGACATGTGGTTCGTCGACTCCGGCTGTTCACGCCACATGACCGGAGACTCAAAATGGTTCACCTCCTTCACGCGGTCGACAGGTGATGTCTTCATCACCTTTGGAGATAATACTCAATTGCGGATTGAAAGAACGGGATCAATCAGGGTGAACGACAACTTCATCCTAAAGGACGTCGCCCTTGTGGACAAGCTCAGGTTTAACTTACTCTTTGTCTCACAGCTTCTTGATGATGGCTATGAGACTATATTTAAGAAAAATGCTTGTTGGGTGCTTGATTCAGCTGGTGAACTCGTTTTTGGGATTTATAGAGCTGCTAGGATCTTTGGAGCTGATTTTTCCAATCTCTTGTGGTTTTCTTAAATGTTTGGTTACACCTTCTTACGAGTTACGCTTTGCATCGACGCGTTTGGGGCACATTGGTTTTGATCATCCGACGCGAGTTAGCAACCTTGATCTCATGAGAGGTTTGCCTAAACTCAAAGCCGTCAAGGATGTTGTATGTACGCCCTGTAGGCATGGCAAGCAAGTTGCCGCCTCACACCCTTCAATGACTATGGTCATGGTGACGGACCGGGACGGTTGCTTCATATGGATCTTTGTTGGTCCCGCTAGGAATTCGGTCAATCGGTGGCAAATGGTACATTCTTATCATCGTCGATGATTTTTTGAGATACACTTGGGTGTTCTTTCTTGCTTCGAAGGATGAAGCTTTTGGTCACTATCGTGATCTTGTTCTTCGTTTGGCTTATGAACTTCCGAATGCCTTGAGAGCGATCCGCAGTGACAATGGCACGGAGTTCAAGAATGCCTCGTTTGCCTCTTTTTGTTTGGCGTGGAATTGAGCATCGCTTCTCTTCTCCACGTCCCTCAACGAGTGCGTTGTGGAAAGGAAGAACAGAACCTTAGTCGAGATGGCTAGGACGATGCTAGATGAGTATAGCACACCAATGAGGTTTTGGGCCGAAGCTATTGCTACAGCTTGCCATATTGCAAATCATGTCTTCTTGAGACCATCTTTGGGCAAGACTCCTTATGAGCTTCGATTTGGTAGAAAACCCTCTGTTTCTCACTTTTGAGTTTTTGGATCTAAGTGTTTCATTCTCAAGACAGGAAACCTAGATAAATTTGAATCAAGAACTTTTGATGGTTTATTTCTGGGTTATCCTGCACATTCAAGGGGTTTTCGGGTTTTTAATGTTGAAACTAACATTGTCCAGGAGACATGCAATGTCACTTTTGATGAGACTAGCCCTGGAGCTAGATCCGATATTTCAGGTGACTTACAGGTGACAGAGAGCATTTTTGTTGAAGAAGATGAGGATGAACTTGACACTGCTCCTTCACCTATTGCTGATATTCCTGTTCAAGCTCCAGAACCTGCTACGACTACTTCACCTTCAGTTGAGGCTCCTGCTGCATCTTCATCATCAGCTGTACATGCGGAGGTCGAAGAGATGTTGTCTCCCCCGAGTGCTCCACTTCACATTCAGAGGCGTCATCCTCCGGATCAGATGATCGGTAATCTTCATGAGCGAGTCACTCGCTCCAGGTATCACGATCCGAGTCTCTACTCTCATTCTGCATTTGTTGCTTCTTTCGAACCCCGCGATATATCACATGCTTTATCTGATTCTAGCTGGGTTAATGTCATGCATGAGGAGTTAGAGAACTTTGAGAAGAACAAGGTTTGGAACCTAGTAGAACCTCCTAGTGGTCATAATGTGATAGGAACCCGTTGGGTGTTCAAAAATAAACAAAATGAGGATGGTTCTATGGTTAGAAACAAGGCTAGGTTGGTAGCTCAGGGCTTTAGCCAAGTTGAGGGTTTAGATTTTGATGAGACATTTCCTCCTGTTGCTAGATTGGAAGCCATTCGCATTCTGCTTGCATTTGCTGCTTCTAAGGGCTTTAGATTATATCAGATGGATGTTAAGAGTGCATTTTTGAATGGTTTTATAGAGGAGGAAGTGTATGTTAAACAACCCCCAGGCTTTGAGAATCCCAAGCATCCACATCATGTTTTCAAGCTATCCAAAGCCTTGTATGGTCTTAAGCAAGCCCCTAGAGCCTGGTATGATAGACTTAAGACCTTTCTGCTTAAGAATGATTTTGAGATGGGTAAGGTAGACAAGACCCTGTTCATCCTTAGGCGTGGCAATGACTTCCTGCTTGCTCAGATTTATGTAGATGATATTATCTTTGGTGGTTCTTCTCATACTCTTGTTTCCAGTTTTTCCGAGACCATGTCCAGGGAATTTGAGATGAGTATGATGGGAGAACTCAACTACTTTCTGAGGTTTCAAATCAAGCAATGCAAGGAAGGGATCTTCATTCATCAGATGAAGTACACCAAGGATCTGCTCAAGCGCTTCGAGATGGGTGACTGCAAGCCGATCGCTACTCCCATGGCGACTTCGACTGTTTTTGATCCAGATGAGGAAGGAGAAGCCGTGGATCAACGCGAGTACCGCAACATGATTGACTCCCTTCTGTACCTGACAGCCTCAAGACCGGACATCCACTTCGCGGTTTGCCTCTGTGCGAGGTTTCAGGCGTCTCCGAGGACTTCCCATCGCCAAGCCGTTAAGCGCATCTTCAGGTATTTACATTCTACCCTCCAGTGTGGCATTTGGTATTCCTGTTCTTCTTCTTTGTCCATTCGGGGGTTTTCTGATTCTAATTTTGCAGGCTGTCGGCTAGATAGGAAGAGTACCTCAGGCACTTGTCACTTCTTAGGCACTTCTCTTGTCTCTTGGTCTTCTAGGAAGCAGTCTTCTGTTGCACAATCGACTGCTGAAGCTGAATATGTAGCTGCTACTAGATGCTGTAGTCAGATTTTGTGGATGGTGTCCACTCCTAAGGACTTTGGGTTGTCTTTTGATAGTGTTCCTCTTTTCTGTGATAACACTTCTGCTATTAACATTGCTAAAAACCCTGTGCAACACTCTAGTACCAAGCACATAGACATTCGCTATCACTTCCTTAGATACCATGTCGAGAAGGGTGATATTGTGCTGCATTTCGTGGAGTCCGAGACTCAGTTGGCTGATATCCTCACCAAGCCTTTAGATCCAACTAGGTTTGCCACCTTGAGAAGTGAGTTAGGGGTAATTTATCCCTATGGGTTTGTTTGAGGAGGAGTTTGATCTTGTCTGATCTTACTGTGAGGACCCCAGTTTATTCGACTTGTAACGCTTAGCCTTCCATTGACCCTAGCATCACAATTCAAATAAACCAAGCCTCAGGATATGTATACTTCCAAAATGCAAGATACACACCCCGTTACAAAATCATGCATCAAATCCATACAACAAGTCTAATAAAAGACATACATAATAGAGATTTATTACAACAAGGGTCAACCGGTCAAAAGACAACTAAATAACAAAGTAAACAGCGGAAGCAAAAGTGTCATAAGATGGCGATAAATAAAAGAGCCAATTAGTGTGCCTTTACCCACAAGGCAACCAACCGGGCCGACAAGCTAGTCGTCAAACCAAAAGACGACTCACAAAAGGAAAGCCCTTGGGGCTCACCTTCTTTCTCGCAACAAAAACATTAAGCAAAGCAGCCGAGTACAAAAATTATTTTTGTACTCGCAAGACTGACGTGTAAGGGTAATAGAACTATAATTAACTACATGCAAGCTTTATTTAAGTGGAGGGGGCTCTGGACTTACCTTTAGCAGAAAGCAAGTTTTCATTGCAATAATGTAATAGATTCAAGACAATTTGACAAACTATTAGCAATTGTTGAAATAACAACGATACAATAATAAATAATAACAATAAAGACAACCTGAAAGTGACCATCCCAATGGTCACCACAACAATAGTATGAACATCCATTCATACCAACCCATCAAGTTTTAATTAAAAGGTTGTAGTCTAACTCTTAAAAAGCTTACCCAAGCGTGTCCATAACCTAGGACGAGGCTATTCGAATAGTTTTGACCCTGCAGGGGTGTACCAATGTAACCACACTTTAGACCGCCTTTCCACCAGCCACGGTTAGCATACTTCCTTTGGTATGCAGGCACGGCTAAGTCTAACAAGACGTTTTCCAATGGAAAATGCTAATCAAGAGCCGCACGTATGGGGGTTAACCCTTAGTGATCTGTCGACGAAATATGGATCACAAGGACCCATACGTGGAGTAAGAGACACCGGCCTCGGCGGGCGCTCCACTCCCCACAAACATGTCCATGTTGCATATATCCCATATGCAACCCACCACACGACTCATTAATTAACATCCCCCAAAGTACTTAGTCAAGAGAGGTCCCATACCCTGTAGTGTGGTTAGCACGCAAAATTGCCTGGATAACAGATACTCACAAGATGTTCGGTCCTTAATTGACTCGGGCACCATTCCAGTCACACCCAAAAGATCACACCAACTTACCATTGTGCCCAAGTCGAAATCATTTTATTTTCAGTTTTTAGTTTTCACAATTAAATATAGCAAAAATGCTGAAACATAAGGTTATAATAATTTTGTGTGATCAAGGTTACCGACTAAGTCGATAACCGCCCAATTCTACCGGTACCTAAGCATTGCTAAGCATCATAACGTAAAGACAAATAAAAGGCCCTAAATCATTCACCGGGCTCTAATTCACGAGTGAGAATAATATTCCTAAGGTAGTGGCAGGGGTGAACAATTTCAGGGCAACAATGCAATAGGATTAACTACCTCTAATCGACAAAATTAATCATTGACACAAAAGCATGCATACGTACGAGTAAAACAAAGTATTAGATTTTAAAAGTAATGGGGTTGAGTGGATATGATCAAACTGCTTGCCTTTGCCTTGCTAGAGATATTCGACTTGCTGCAGAGGATCACTCTCGATATCAACGTCATCTAACGATAAAAACTGCCAAAGCGAAAAACAACGAATAAACACCAGAATGCCAAAAGTATCCAAAAATTAAAAACACAGAAAATAGATTATGAATTTAGGAACAACAAATTAGCTGATTCGGAGATTATTTAAATTAGATAGGATTTCTTCTGATTGCTCTCTCCAAACTCACTTATTTTCCACATTAATCATACAGCCAAAAACAATCATCTTATATGTTCTCCTCTTACGACAGACTTTGATGGTGATTGTGTGCACATCTATTAGCTACAGATGGTTTCTAGTTACCTACTTAACTATTCTAGCCTAACCATTCACTCAATTATTATTTTAGTCAATTGATTTTCCCACTGACTGCTACTAGAAGATAAATGCTCTACAGACTAAAGGACTCCGACTAAAAGACTCAAGAACAAAATTTTAGGTACTGTAATGACAGAGACATAATTCTATTGACAAAACTAGTTGTCTATTGGTTACTACTCAAGCACCTCTAAGAACAAGTCCTTCTGAACCTAGATGTTATTAGCTGATCCTCCTTAAACTCAAACTTTCAAATTTTGCTAACCCACTGGAGGATTTAACCGACAAACAAACTTCTAATGGCAAAAAGCACCCAAAAAGTCCTTCTGAAGAGGAAAACTAACAGCCATACTTCCTACAACACTTAACTTCACTAAGATAGCTCACTGCTGCTTTCTAAAAATTCATCTCTAGCATTGATTTTCAGATTTGGTTACTATGTTACAAAGCTGCCCAAGGGCTAATTAAATCAAGGACCTTTCTAACTATTGCACTAACAAGGTCATAAACTTATTTAGCAAATTTGATAGTTTCCAGGTTACTAACAATACCACTTGTTCATCTCAACAACTTCTCTGAACATTCATTCCAACAAGAGTTTGAAACCTAGAGTTACTAATTAAATAATTTATTTGCTAAACACTGCTTCTTAAGGGATTTATCAAGTACTAACAAAATCTATTAGCAAATGCATTTCACCTCCTTACAATTGATCTTCAGTTTACTGACAAAAACAGAGAAAAGCTTCAAAGAACTAATGTCTAACTTCTTTCAAAACTCAACTTCAAATTTGTTAGTACATTTGAGTGAACTAATGGACATTCACATGGTTGATTAGCAGCAAATGGTTTGGCTTAAGGGAGTGGGCCCCACTGTCAGCCACATCAGCCACAGGGAGCTCAAGGGAGAACATGGGAAGCTCGGGCTTGGCTCTGGCCGGAGGGGAGCTGTGGTCGTTGCCGGTGAGGGGAATGGTGCGGAGGCGGTGGTGATGGCCAAAATGGGTTGCCGGGGTGTCAAGGAAGCTATGGGTGGTCGCGGGGTGGCCGGAGAGGCACTGTGGTGGCGCGGCAATGGCGAGCGACGGCCGACCATGGAGGTGGAAAGGGGGCGACGGCGTCGGGTGCAAATGGAGCAAAACTAGCGAGAGCATGAGCATACCTAGGGTTCCAAGAGCATGATGGAGTGGTCCGAGAAGCCGGAGGGTGAACGGAGTGGTCCGGCGACGGCGAACCCGCTGCGGCACGAGGTGATCACCGTAGAGGGAGGTACAAGAGTGCTCCCATGCACAAGAATTGAAGAGCAAGTCATCAGAGAAGAAGGAGCCGGAGAAATGACGACAGCGGCCGGTGTTGGAGAAGATGCCGAGTGCGCGGCTTTCTGGTGGTAGCTTCTCCGAATTAACTGAGGGGACTTGCTCCTTGAGGCGAAGGGCGCGCCATGACGCGGTTGGCCGAGGTCGGAGACTGCCGGAGCGACCGGAGCGCTTGGAGGCGGCGCGGCGCGCTCACGGGCTCCAGGAGCTCGGTGGAGAAGATGACAGAGGAGGGGAAGGGAAAGCCAGGGTAGGTTGGCTCTCGGCGGCTTTTGAAGGGGAAGGCGGAGACAGAGTGGAGGCGGCATGGGCGGCGAGGTGGCCGCGGCTCGGCGTGGCATGCATGCGACGAAGCGATGATGGCGGCGGCGGCCGGCGCGCAAAGCGCCGCGTGGAGGAGGAAGCCTGCCGGTGGGGCCGGGAAGTCAGTGAGAGAGGAGGGTGGCTCGGTGCGAACTGGTTTGGTCAGACCCGGTGGCGAAGGGGTCCGGTCGGACTCGGGTTCAGGTCGGAGGAACAGTACAAGGGTTTAGGTTGGGATTTAATTTTTGACCGAAAATATGCAAGTTTGACTTAGCCGTTTGAAATGGAAATAAAATCCTACAAATCCTGAAAATTTTTGCGGACACTCTGAGGTTCACAAGGAACTTAGGAAAAATAATTTCAGACATTTTATATACTAAAATTTGTTAGAATTAAATTATTTTCAAATCTGCATTTGGGATTTCATTTAAATTTTAGTGAAGGTAAAATGACTTCTAAAAATTTGGTAAAAATAATCATAATTCAAGATAAATAATCTAGTATTTTAATAAATTATTTTAGGAAACTTTCATTCATACATTTTTCTGGAATTCAAATAGAAATGGAATTTAAGTTTAAAAGTTTGAAATTTCAACACAAACTTCAATACAAACATCAAAAGTTTAAAATTGCACACAAGTTTTAGGAAACCAAGAGCATGATCAAGAGATACAACAAAAGTTTTTAGGCTTTCATACTTTTATACATGTGAAATACAAACCCTAGTTTTGGGGTTGTTACACTTACTTTGTTCATCTGATCTTTTCTTGATCTTCTTTTAAACTTTTTGAACTTTTTGATCTTTTTAGGCTTTTTGAGTTTTTCTCGCATCTCATTGTATCATATTGCATTCATATGAAAATCACAAAAAGATGCATTGTAATATAAGCTTTTCTGCTTGTCTTTTAAAATTGATGAAGCTTTGCTTATTACCCTCTTGAGCTTTAGTATTTCAATTCTGCTCAAATGCCATGTCTAGTTCTTTAACTTGCTAGAATTATCATGCTTTCACATGTGTAGCTAAGTCTTTGCTGAATGAGCTAGAACTTTAAGACAAATTGAACTAAAAATTACAATTTGTGGATCTTTTAGCTAGTTGCGCAATTAGTGCTCCTTTTGTGAGATTGGCCCTGTCAAAATTGTTGTGTTAGCTCTTGAATCTAGTATTGATCATTACTTGAGCTTCTTGTTCTTTTAAGAATCTAAAACTGCTCTTGTGAAAAATGAAAAATCAAATTGAAGGATTGTTTTGTGCTTAAAATGTGCCAAACTACTCTCACGAAACTACATGTCATAACATGAACTTAGAGATAGTTTGATGATCCAAACGATCTCATGGCGACTGCTTGTCAAAATTGACATGAACCTCAAGATTTGTCGCCCTGGTAGAAGCTTAGGAAGAGTTTGTGGATGGCTCCTAGTACAGGATCTTCTTCACTAAGATATACCTTTAATCAACTTCAATATTCATTGCAAATGAAAAACTGTTGAAAAATGGGCGTTTGAGAAAAATTGAGCAAAATGATTCAATTCAGGACCTGTTTGCCTCTTAATGTGGTCATTGTTAGCTTTTTGTCTCACATTGACATTTTGACATGGCTAGTATCATCTTAGGATCCCTGTTGATGAACTTGCTAGATTTGAAGCTTTGCTTAAAATGCTAAAATTCATTGCTTTATATTGAGCCTTCTAGCTTTAGCTTTGTTATATATGTCTTATCAAGATCTTGCTAGCGCTTTCAGGCTGATATGTTGACTGAGTAAGATTACAAGTGCTAGCTTGCTCTTTTTGGGTAATCTCCAAAGCTTCTTGTAATCAAAAATTGAAAAATACAAAAATATGAAGCTACTCCATTGCATTTCATGCATGCTCCTTCTTATGATTTTTCCTCATTCTGCATTTGTTATCTCTGGACGAGAGGAAGGCGTGATTCCTTGATGACTCCGTTGTCAAAGGGGGAGAAGATATTTCGGGATGTATAAAGGGGAGAAGATATAAAAAGGGGGAGAAAATTGGAGAATTTGATTTGAAATTTTGTGAAATCTAAGGATCATAGTGAGGGGGAGTTTCTTTTTGCATTTGTTTGATCTTATTGTTATTTCTGAACTTGAATTGCAATTCTTGCATCCTCACAATGATCAAAGGTCAATTCGAATAATTGTTCTTTCATATGGACCTTAAGTGAGATTTTTGACTCGTCTCTGGAAATTGAAGCTTTCTTTCCTTCTTTTGTCTTATCTCACTTTTCTATGCCTTTCTGAAGCCAACTTGGTCATTTCCTTTGCTTTCTCTTGCATTTGAACCAAGTTGTGCCTTTGTGCGAAAACGTCGAGTTCTTATTTTTCAAACCTCAAAATTTGCATTTGTTGGGAATTGCCAATGTGTTCATCAAGGGGGAGATTGTGGATATCACGGGGATATGCCTGAGATCTTAGGATGATGTTACAATTGGCAATGCCGTTCTTGGTTTGTCGAGACATGCGTTTTCGGCAAAGTTTAGCAAGTGTCAGGTTAATCGGTAGTACCGACGTGTAAGGTGCGGCACGACCGCAGTGCGGTAGTACCGGCCTAAAGAGTGCGGTATGGTTTTTCCAAAGACGATGTTTTTGTGCCACTTTGGATTTCCCGAGAAGCGGTACGGCCGCAGGTATATGCGCGGTACGACCGCAGTGCGGTAGTACCGGTCCTTGGTTGGCGGTAGTACCGATTCTCGTTTCTAAGTTTATTAACTTGGAAGTTGGGTTTTGAGTTAGGTCAAGTTCATGGGTTTCAGGGCATATGTGTTGCATGATGCATGTTTTGACTAACGTGGGTCAAGTTGTGAAGAACTTATTCCCGGTTTCGATTTGCTTGTCTATTGTTGTGCAGGTTGCTTGGTGGTCAACGACGATCAACGCGAGGATGATCGGGACTAGGCTTGGAGAGGCGAGGTTGAAACGATCGGCGATGCCTGATGAAGTCATTGGACTCAAGTATGGTGCAAGATGGACAAAGGTGACCGAACAGCGATTCGGTCACGGCGGAGTTGGATCAAGCGGCGCGAGGATCGGTGCAAGTGCCATGGTGGTTTCGGTGGGAGCGGATGGGAGAGACTTGCCGACATGATGAGAGCCGTTGGATCAACCTACACGTGGCGGAGCATGCGATCGCCGCGAGGTGGACTCGGTCTTTGAAGAAGGGCGAGAAGGGTATTTTGGTAATCTTACCAAATACCGCCGATTACCTTTGCTAACCGCGCGCGCAAGACAGTGCGTGGAGAAGCGGATTAGGTCAAGAGGAGATGAAGACGACGCTTTAAAATGCGTGCGTGTGTGACCCGTTTGTGTTGGGCCTTAACGGGAGCCCATTAGGGAAATGTAACATCCCAAATTTTGGGCTTGTGTTTCAAATGTAAGAAAATGAGTAGAAATTAAAACTTTTTCTTACATCATGTATTTCCTGTTGTGCCAATCAATTCTTGTTCAAGGAATTATGGAATTACATTGTCACAAGTCTTGTTGATCCAAATCTTGCTATTCCAAAAACAATCTTGTCAAATCTTATGATCATCCTCTGGAAATATTTTTCCTAAGTCTCTGTGATGGTATGTGACCCCTCTGAAAAATTTCACAATTTTTAGAAATTGTTTGAATATTTTTAGAGCGATCAAACTGTTTGACTCTTAGTCAAACATTAAAACAGAGCCTTGCGAATTTTTGGAGATTTATTCACGATATAAAAACCTCTGAAAATTTTACACAAGGTTGATATCCGAGTTAGCAAGCTCTGTAAAAAATTTCATAATTTTGGAGTTAATTTGCTACCTCAAATAAATCTTTCAAAGTCTCTGTTTTTATTTCAAAGTCAAACTGGTTTCTTGTTGCTCGAGTTCGAGTCGGACTAGGGCTCGGGCCAATCGACTTAGTCGATCAACTAAATGCACCGAGCCACTCTTTAAAGCGCGCGGTGGATCTCAACCGTTAGATCTAAATCGCACGGCCCGCGCGTGTATCATTCGGACCTTAGGTTGCAAATCCGAATGTCAACCGTTGGATCTCCATCCAACCGTCGAGATCTTGTGCCGAAACTTTCGGACCCTCCGGTTGCATTTTTGAATCGAGCCGTTGGATTAAGATCCAACGCTCGCGTCTCTTCGTTGTAATTTGAGTTTGCAGCGTGGAGCTATCTAAGCCGTTCATTTCTAATCGTAGGGTGCGCAATATCTCCGTTGTGTTTTAAAGCCCGTAGGCGTGGCGCTATCTCGTAGTTCGTGTCTCATCCAACGTAGTGAGTCACCGAACTTTTTTTGGTCGTCTTCTACCTCCGCCGTCGTCTGCAGTAGGGAGTAATGGCGGTGTCATTTCTTGCTCCTAAAGCCACCCTAGCCGACGTTTAGGGGTATGGGAGGTACTCGTGCAAGGCCATGCCCTAGTGCACGTCTACACCCCTTTTCCTTGTCGGCCACGCGCATTGTGTTGTGCTTTGCCCGAAACATGAGTGGTGCAAACCTAACACTTTCTTGGCCTTATAAGCACTCTCAATGCCTCCTGGTATTTCTTTAGACCACCATCAAGCTTCATTCTCGATGTTGGAGCCTAACACCTCAAAAATGGCAAATCGCCATTGTTGACCGTGAAGCTTCATTGGTGTTCTTGGTGTTCAGTGGTCCTCCTTCATGTTTCTTTGCCCTAACCTTATCTATTTACTTCCTTGAACATTTCCCCTCACTTGATTTTGGATTTGATTCTCGAGAATTGTCAATTTGGGGTTTGTTCAAATTCGACGAATTTGGTCATCTTCTTCCTCATTTCGGTGAGTGCTCCATTTTCGATTGCTTGCTCATGTAGCTTCGTGAATCATTATGAAGCTATTTTGATGCCTTGGTATCACTCATTTGGCTCGAGTGTCGTTTTCAACCTTTCTTCTTCATGTCCGTGAGCTTTCACCGTGATCAAGCATCCCGGCCATCTTGAAGCTTCTTGTCACTAAGGTAGCTTCTTATTAGTCCTAGAAGCTCGGCACCGCACCTAGGCTCGCGATGGAGCTCATCGCGATTTTCATGTTTAGCAATAAGCTCCCATTTTCGTTTTCCGGCTGGCCGGCGTTCTAGTCCTCGCCACGCGAATGCTACCATTAGGTTCGCATCTTTATTGCGAATCCATTTTGGGTCTTGTTGGCGCGCCGCGCCGTGTCGCGGCGATTTGCGTTGAACTCACTCGGTTTTGCCGACGCGCGGCTCCGTTTTATCATCGATTAGGACACATTAATTGCTAATCATTAGTTATTAATTATGTCTTAATCGTTGTTGTTGAGCCAGCGACTAGTGGGCCCAATATCCTTAACTCGCTCTACGGTTCAATCTGCCTTTGTTCCTACATCATTAATGCTAATCATTGGTTAGTTAATGTGTCGGCGGTTAAATCGCCGGCTTGTCGGAATCTCCTGCGAATTCATTGTCTTGTGGGCCCGAGGATCAAAATCAAATTCGGTAGTCATTAGTGCCTAATTAATGGTAATCATTGGAATCATTAAATTCTGTCTAACCGCCACTCTCGATCGGCCGACAAGTGGGCGGTGCAGCTGTGCGTGGGTTAAACCAGTAGCGTGGGTGACTCGAAGTCAGCGACATGCGGTCCCACATGTCGGCATCTTCCTTTGAATCTGCGGTCAATATCTACTGCGTTCGTTTTTAGATCTGCGGCCGGATCGTGAGTGCGTCGGACCCTCGGATGCCTTGATCATTCTTATAACAGCCCCAATCTTATCAACGGTAATAATCATTTTATGAGCGATAATAGACTCTGTTCATATCATTCTTGTTCTTAATCTCGGTTGGGAGTTCTTTGTTACCAAATAAAACCTTCCTTTTGCCAAAGTCCAAAAACCTACTTAGAATATTTAAAGGAATACAAGGTAACACTTGTATTATGACTGAGGAAGTATTTTTATTAAAGCCTAGATAAATTATCTTGGCTAAAAATATTTTCGTTGCATTTTAGAAATTATTTGGACTTAAAGAAAATTTATGGTCTTTAAATAAACATTTTCGGCTGAAATAGATATTTATGTATTTTATAAAGTGAAAATGTGGTTTATGAAATTTATCCGGGAAATATATCATCGGTAGCTTCTGATAAAAATTTCATGATTTTATAAATTTATTTGATATTTTTAAAGTCCCAGTCAAACCTTTTAAATATATGAATAAGGTTTGGTCAACCAAACCGGTCCAAACCCGACCCTTGCCTTTATGTAGCGACCCGGCCTCATGTGTCTCGGTCCAACAATCAAATTTATGCGGCTCGGTCACGTTCGGCGCGAGCGAACTCCACGACTAACATGAGCCGTCGATCTTCCTTGAGCGAGGCGAAGCAATAACGCCGCGAGGCGCCCACGTGTCCACTTAAATCTCTGCCGTTGGATCTTAATCCAACGGCGTGATTAGTGTATGCAACCGGACAACTCCGGATCCCTATTCAATCACCACCGTTCGTTTCTAATCCAACCGTAGCGCCCTTTCCGTTTTAAACCTAAAGGCGCGCTTTATCTCGGCCGTTAGATTCAAATCCTCGGCTTTTCCTTTTCCTCGTGTTATAAAGCTCGCACTCCTGGGACCGTTGGATCTTCATCGTATGGCCCATCGTGTATGCATTCGGACGACTCGGATCCCCGCGACAATCGTGGCCGTCCATCCTGATCGGCGGCATCGTTTATTTCTATTTGAAACGGTAGCGCGTTAATGTGGGCCTTTGATTTCAATCTCGGCACTCCATTTAGACCGTGGGCCTTTAAAGCCCAAAATCGATGGATCGTTGGATTTTAATCGTGCGGACCACATGGGTGTATGCAATCGGACCATCGGTTCAATTTTACATCGGACCGTAGAAATTAAATCCAACGGTGTTAAACCATCGCATCTAAAAGGGTGACGTGTATATCTTTTAATTGATCGTTGGATTTCAATCCAGCGTCTCGCTTGAAAGCGGAACCGCGGCACCATCGGGATTTCGTTTTAATCTCGTTCGATCGATCTTGATCGTGCGGTCCATATTAAATGATCCGATTCACATCATTTAATCTCTCTATTTATCGTAGCCGCTTATTTCTAATCGGACGGTGACTTTTGTTCGAGCCTTTACGAGGTGCGGTGAGGATGACAATGGGGCCCACATGTCGGTTGGCTCTTATCTCCTTCCTCTCTCTCGGTAGCGATTTCTCTGAAATCAAGGAGAGGATTATCCCAAAGTTTTTGCAACTAATTTTTGGGATAATTAGCCTAAATGGACACCTCATCAACTCTAGATCTTTCTCTCTTGCTCTGTAGCTCCACATCCACATATATAAACCCTAGTTTTGAGTCACGACCATTGTTGACCACTGAAGCTCATCCTTTTCTTGTTAACCGGTGGAGTTTCTTGCTTCTTGCTCATCGCTTATCCATCTTAAACTCAGTTACACTTACAATCAAGATTGGTTATCTTTTGTAGGTTAAATCGAGTTTAACTCTCTGTTGTTCAACATCGGGTTGTGGGAACCCTTAGCATATTTCTTCTCTGGTAAGTTAAACCCTAGTCATTAACATCTTGAGCATCTTAAGGACTTGAGAAGCTCCTGTGAATCATTCTTTTAAGCATCGATAGCTTCAATCGACTTTAAACTGAAAAGTTGATATTGCACCTTTCGGTTTTCATGTCATTTTCAAGACCTAGGTATCTTCTGTCAACTTATCATCTTATTTAGATTTTGACTAAACCTAGCGACATGACAAGTTGGTCTTTCAATTCTTGTCATCATCTATTTTGACTCTTAGTTGAAATCATCTCTGTTTCTCTTGTCGGCTCAGCGAGGCAAAATAGGTTTTGCTTTAGCTTTTGCAATCTAACTAGTTAGGGTTAGACTAAGGTTGGTTTGGGATGTTAATTACCCTAAAAGATCATGCTAAGTTTCATTTATGAACTTTTGCATGATCTATACTTCTATTTCCGAAAATTGCAATCATCTGTTTTGGCTCTTTTCAAATCTGAAAACTGGAACTTTGCAATAAACTCTAATTTCTGTCTTTTGAAAACAGTGAGCTAGATAATGGGTTATTATCATTATTATGGGTAGTTATGGTTTAAGCATACTGTAATCATGCATTTCTAGATTGATCATGCATATTTCTTCCATGTTGGACTTATTGTCGAGTTTGGTATTTATTGGATCTTATTGTTTCTTTAGAATCAGTTCTGTTGAAGCCATCGAATCTTTTACGAGCAATGCGGGCACAATGTGAAGTCTATTATTACCAAGGCAAGCATCCTCTTTGCACCATATTGAACCCGATTTTGTACAATAGTCTTTACAAATCCAGTGATATCTGAGCATGCTATTTGTCCGAAAATACAAAATATGACTTGTAATAGCTAGCTATGACCGACATGGTGGATTACCTTGATTATGACCATACACTCAACTCTAGTGTAATCTTGTATAATATATGGTCTATTCTCGATTTGGCTTAGATATGCGGTCTAGAGATTTTAGAGTTTGACAAGCATATCTTGTCAAACATGGGAATCTAAACTGAACTATTGTCATTTTCAAACTCTTTGTCAGTTCCTTTAAATCAGTCTTGTATTTGAAATCTAAATTGATCTGGACAAGAGGAAGCTAGTGATGGTGCCTTCGTACACGAGATTGGGTTTTGTGGTGGGCTTGTCGGGTTAATTAAGGACCGAACTCGATTATTCAATTCAAGCCCCCACGTACTTCCACATGCAGTGTATGGGCATTTGTTTGGTTAAGTAAAATGTTGAGACTATTGAGTTGGAAGCGGGAGAGTAAGGATATGTGTATTGGCCTTGCATGGCATAGATGCTTAGGTCGAGGACGTGTCTTATGCCATGTGAGCTTTGTATGTCGATGTCGGATGTTCTTAGGAGGGTGAGGCGTATATGTGCCTCGTCGCATATCGATACCTTAATAGTGCCGATGGCATTCTATTATGGGTGGTGAGCCCAATTTGTTTTTAAATTGTTTGGATCGGCATTCTTGACACAACATGTGTGCCACTGTGGTTAGTAGGTGGTGTAGCCTACACTATGGGATTAGTTCACACATGGGGTCCAACTCAATAGTGTTAACTTGTTGAAAAATACCAAATCTTAGTTTCCCGGTCGGCATACCAAAGGAAGTGTGTCATCATTCGGAGGCATCCGAAGGCAACGACTAACTAAGTCATGTGGGTAAAGATGTACACCTGCGAGGTATAAAGCTGTTCGAATAGCCGTGTCCACGGTCATGGGCGACAACTTGAATTGATGTCACTGTATAGAAGTTTGATTTTCAAAAACTGGGTTGTGGTTATTTTGGTTTGCATGAGGTATCATGCATTATCTTATTTATTTTTATGTCATTTATGTCTTGTTTTAAGCAAACTTTGATTTATTAAATCGCTTTGCAAAATTTAGCCTTTGTAGGTTAAGATGTATCGCTTTATGCAAATTTGAACCTTTATACCTTCTGTTGTAACCTTATGCATGTAAAACTCTACTCCTTTGGTTAGGCTCTAATCACCACTTTATTTTATTAGTTTGAGTAAGACTTGCTTGAGTACCTTCATACTCAAGGTGCTACTACCTATTGTTGCGGTGAGGATGGTTTCCTTTATGAAGTACCGTTAGCGCGATCGGGGTGGCGCTAACGAGTAACGCTACTTCTTGCCTCCACGCAATTGCTGCGGGTGGATGGGGCCATTGGTGGACATTTTCCGTTTGTTTTGCTTCCATTGTATCTTTATTATAGTGACCAAGTCACTTAATATTGTAGTATTAACCGAATGATGTAACCTTATGTTTAATTATATCAATGTATGACTTGTATGTGTTTGATGCAATGTTGATGAAGGATATATATGCAATGATCGTTGATCACAGGAACCATTGTGGTACATATATATCAGGAATCTGTTTATTGAAATTGTTACTTGTTAAGTTCATACCTTTAGCATGATTTTTAATTAAGGGCGACTTGTTCCTTAATTATGAATTGTGTTCTTGTATGAATTTAATTTAATAACATTTCCAATAACAGAGGTCCTCAAGCGTTAGTATCGAGCATACATTGCTGTAGGTTAAAGTAGCATGGCGAGTTATTAGAGGATCCTCTGCTAAAATTATTTTCAAACAACAATTTATTTTAGAAAGCTTAAGCATGACATCTTTTATTCCTTATCTTTCTTAATGTCACTTCTTGCCCAAACTTCATTGGTTCATTTAAAAGTGAATTGTTCCTTATCTTGTCTTTTTATCTATAGATGAGCGGTTGGTATTTGGTCAAGGAGACTCGGCGAGGGATGTTGATGGGTTTCGGCATTACTCGGGACATGATGTGGCGCTCCAATTTCACCTACCGGAGTATGCCATTTATCGGCGGGATCGAGGACCGAGGATGGAGGAATACGCGCCTTCATCAACGTCATCGCTAGGCATGGCGGCGGTGTCCTCTGCGTGTCCAGCGCTTGCCACCTCGGCGATGGCGATTCGAGGCGGCAAGTAGGATGATGAGTCTTCTTCGTCATGATTTGTGGAATTGTCTCAACCACCCTATGACCACTTCCGAATCGGGGCCTACCTGCGAGGTGAGCATGTTCGCTGAGATACGATTTGGCGAAGACCCCAGTGCGGCGGTTGGCAAGGATGGTCCGTATCATGGACCAAGTCCATCGTTGTCTTGTGAGGAGTTATGGAAACTCGGCATCGCCTTAATGAGGCCCGGTACCTACTTCTTGGAGTCAACATGAACCGCGTTCCTCTAGCGTGCTTTATGGTGACAACGAGATCTCCTGCTTCTTCTTTGCACCACCTCTTTACCGACTTCGAGTGGCCGGGTGCGTACTGTTTATGGACAAGTGCGCCAAGCCGGATGACTACTGAGGTTTCCTCGCACTCTGCGGACTGCACCTCTGGGAGGTCATCGGCCATTGTTGGGTTCTCGGCGTCTCATTAGTCCCTTGGATCCGGTTGACACGAGTTCCCTGGAGCTCACCTTACGAATGAGTTTCGGTGAACTTTAATCGGGATCTTTACGCTAGCACCTCGACGATGAATCCCGTGGTTGAGTGTCTTTTAGTCTAGTAGTTGCCCTTAAATAAATTGTATGTAATAGGGCAGCGGTATGTTGTACTGAGTATGAAAGTTTAACTTTCGGTTTGTAATCGACATTATGGCCAACTATAATGTAAAACTGGAACCAAATTTCTTTGTATATATATATGAAGTTTCAGTTTGGTGTTAACTTGAATGCATAACATAACATGATGCATTATATGTACGATTTGCTTCTTTTCTAATTGTAAACTTGTTTGTGTTTGCAGTATGTCCTTGTTGTGTTGTTAACCATGTTGTAGTGAGGAGGATGAGGACCTACTACTCGTCTTAAGCGCAACAAGGAAAGAGTATTTCATCTTGGTTCCCCATTCTCGGGAGGGCCGTGAACCTTCGATTCTCGGGGTCGCAAGGTGGTCCTCGGGAAGAGGCTTCCTCCACCACCTTCTATGGCGATGTGCTCATGCAAATTGGCGCAGCCGGATGGATCGACAGCGCATCTGGAGCAGTTGCGCGCAATACTTCTACTCTGTTGCATCGTGATGCGAGCGAGAGAGCCACCATGTGCGAGCGATCTTGCGACTTTCGGCGGACTAACCGCGGTGTTCTCCGTTCTCGGAGACCCTATGGGCGAGATTGGCCGGACCATTGAAAAGAAGCTTACGATTACTCAATGCTCGAAAGGAAAAGGTTCTCTTTGCGATTATCATTTCGATGGGCGACCAACATATGGTGGGATAATCTTCTTGCCATTCACTGCTGGACATGTCCCTACTTGGGATGAGTTCGTAGAAGCCTTTATGACTCACATTCTGAAGGGTCATGATGATCAAGCGACAAGAGTTTCTCGCTCTCAAGCAAGAAGGCGAAAGTGCATGTAGAATATCGCATGAGTTCAACTTCGGCGGATATGCCCGATGACGTTCGGTGACCTTCGTCGTCGGCCGGTTCTTGAATGGGCTATCTCGAAGAAGCTGCGAGATGGATGTAGCTTTGCATGACTTAGGAACTTCTGCATCATCGGTCAACAAAGCTATTGTGGCGAAAGCAAGAGTAAGGCATTGGATGAGTCACGCAGCGGCGTGGACTTCTCGATTTATTCTGGTGGCGGCTCACCAAGGCCTCGTATGTGGTTGTCTAGGCCACCACGAGCACCAGCTCCATTTTCACCAAGGCGGTGTTTGCTCCTCGTCCATCTCCTCCCACGATCGATCGAGGATCAAGTGGGAATCAGCCCGTCTGTCAACAATGTTAACCGAGGGTTATTTGTTATCATTGTGGTCGTCAGGGCATTATGCCAACAAGTGTGTGGCAAAGCGGCAGGATTGCCGCTGTTCGACCATATCCGATGTCGTGCGGCGGTCCCTTCGCGAGGCCCCTATTAAAGGCGATCGGCTCGGTTCGTGGGCATGTGAACGGATCAACTGCTTGAAGAAGCGGTGATACACTGAAGTTGTTATGGGTATGCTCCTAGTTAATTTCGGTCCGACTCTTGTTTTATTCGACTCTGGAGCATCTCATTATTTTATTAGCAATCATTTTCTTTGTGCAACACCGATTAAACATGCATACCCTCCAACCATCTTTTATTATTCAATCACACTGGTGGTCTTTAAAACCGTCAGATTTGTTATGGGGTCAACATAACAATCCTTGGGGTGAAGTTTTTAGCAAACCTAATTGTGATTGACTCTAAAGGGTTGGGCGTCATTTTGGTATGGATTGGCTGTCCAAAAACCGAGTCAAATCAATTGTTCCCAACGGTCTATTTCTATGACCAATGCGAAGCGGCATTCAAGTTGTTTATCATTCTAAAGCGATTGGCTCTCATCTTTGTGCTCACCAAGTTGATACCACTCCTTCTTTGGAGTCGGTACCAATTATGCGTGAGTATCGATGTTTTTCTGAAGACCTTCGGTTTACCACGGATCGGAAGTGGAGTTTGTTATTGAACTCGTTCTGAGGCGCTCCGATATCCGAGTCCTTATCGAATGCACATCAGCGAGTGGTTGAATTGAAGAAGCAACTCGAAGAATTGCTTGACAAAGGGTTTCATTCGTGAGTTCCTCACCTTGGGGATGCGGCAATCTTTGTCAAGAAGAAAGACAATACTTTACGGATGTGTGTGGATTACCGTCCGTTAAATGAGGTCACTATCAAGAATAAATATCCTCTACCTCGAATTGATGATCTTTTTGATCGGTTGGTTGGTGCCGTGTCTTTTCAAAGATTGATTTGCGATCGGGCTATCATCGGATCAAGGTTAGAGCCGAGGACATTCCTAAGACGACTTTCTCTACTCGTTATGGTTTATCACGAGTATCGGTTATGTCCTTTGGTTTGACCAATGCTCCGGCATATTTCATGAACCTTATGAATTCGGTGTTCATGGAATTCTTGGATAAATTCGTTGTCGTGTTTATTGGCGACATCCTTATTTATTCCAAGTCGATAAGGATCATGAACAACATTTGCGACTTGTCTTTGAAACACCGTCGGCATCAATTGTATGCCAAGTTTAGCAAGTGTGCTTTACGGCTCGGAAGAAGTTGCCTTTACGGGCATGTGTTATCTGAAGAAGGTATCATTGTTGATCCAAGCAAGGTACAAGGCGTGCTAAATTGGAAGCCTCCCAAGAGTGTCCCAGATTCGGAGTTTTCTTGGACTTGCGGGTTATTACAGGAGGTTCATTGAAAATTTCTCCAAGATTGCTAGACCTTTGACTCGGCTCTTGCGAAGGAAGAAATTTGAATGGTCGGCTAAGTGTGAAGAGAGTTTTTCGACTTTTGAGAACTCTCTTGACCAAAGCTCGATTCTTATTCTTAGGATGTTCTTAAGAGCTTAGACATATATTGCGATGCATCTCGCCATGGACTTGGTTGTGTGCTTATGCAAGAAGGCCAAGTTGTGGCATATGCATCGGCGATTCTTGCCCTCATGAAGTTAATTATCCTACTCATGATTTGGAATTGGCTGCCGTGGTCCATGCATTAAAGATTTGGCGGCATTACCTTCTAGGTAATCGTTGTGAGATCTACACGATCATAAAAGCACGAAGTACATATTCACTCAATCGATTTGAATATGAGACAACGAAGATGGCTTGAGCGATCAAGGACTACGATATGGGTATTCATTATCATCTGGTAAAGCCAATGTTGTGGCGGGACGCTTTAGCGAGAAAGTCACAATGCAACTACATATCCTCTTTACTGTAGAAAGAGACACGTGTGCTGATTTTGGCGCCTAAGTCTTAATTTGTGGAAAAAGGATTCCTCATTGCATTACATGTGGAGCCGACCTTAGAATCCCAGTTACGAGGCCCAAAGATCTGCCGAGGTAGTCGAAATCGAGGAAAACATGCAGCGAGTAAAGCCAGCGAATTTTACGAAGATGATCGCGGTATAATTCGATATCGCCATCGTTTGGTAGTACCTGCTGATTACGAATTGAAGAGTCTAATTCTTAGGAAGCTCATAATTCCAAGTTTTCTTTGCATCCCGGGAGTACCAAAATGTACCGGATTTGAAGAAAATATTTTGGTGGAGCCAAATGAAGAGGCAAATTGCTCGGTATGTTCTTGAATGTGATATTTGCCAAAGGGTTAAAGTTTGAACATCTAAAGCCATTGGTACCCTTGACCTTTGCCTATTCCCGTGGAAGTGGGAAGAGATCGGTATGGATTTTGTTCTTGGTCTTCCCAAGACTTCCAAGGGATCGATGCCATTTGGGTGATCATTGATCGTTTAACTAAAGTGGCTCATTTTATTAAATCGGGACCGATTTCAATGGCAAGCAATTAGCGAGCTTTATATTGCTAGAATTGTTTGCCTTCATGGTGTTCCTAAAGTCATTGTTTTACGAGTGGTCCTCGGTTTACTTCCCATTTTTGGAATAGCCTTCATCGAGCTATGGGGTGAACTCTCCTTGATCTTGCTTACCATCCTCAAACCGGTGGTCAAGCGAAAGAGTGAACCAAGTGATGGAAGATCTTCTTGAGCCTATGTGCTATCTTATAGCAAAGGCGGAGAAATCTTTGCCACATGTGGAATTTTCCTACAATAATAGCTACCAAGCAAGTATTCAAATGTCACCTTTTGAAGCCTTGTATGGGAGAGCTTGTGAGACTCCATTGAATTAGTCAAGTGCGGTGAAAGATCATACTTTGGTCGGACTTGGTAAAGGAAGCGAAAGAGCAAGTTAAATGCGATTCGAGATTGTTTGAAAAGCTGCAGTCTCGTCGGAAGAGCTATGCCGATCATCGTCGTCGTGAATTGAGCTTTGAGGTAGATGACCATGTCTATCTTAAAGTGTCACCCATGAGGGTACTCATCGTTTTGAGTAAAGGAAAGCTCGCACCTCGCTATATCGGACCCTTAGAATCATTGCCAGCGGGTGTAGCTTACCAATTGGAGTTACAGAATCACTCTCAAGTGATGCATGATACTTTTCATGTGTCTCAATTAAAGAAATGCCTTCGTGTTCCTATTGAGGCAGCGCTTATGAGCATCTTAATCTCAACTGATCTTTCATATCAAGAGCAACGATGCGTATCCTCGACACAATGGAGCGCGGGACAAGAAATCGTCTTGTCGGGTTCTTGAAAATTCAATGGGCTAATCATTAGAGGATGAAGCCACTTGGGAGCGCGAAGATCGATGCAGTTGAGCACCCCATCTTTTGTTGTTTAGAACTTTTCTTTGAATCAAGAAAGGAAAGTTTAAACAAAGCTATGTAAACAAAGATGTAATAATAACACTATGTTGTTATGTAAGAATCTTCTTTGTTATCCTTGAAGAAACCAAAACAACGGATGTTGAATTTCCTCATAATTCATTTCCATTGCATTTCTTCCTAATCTTAACTTGTTCCAAATCTAGGGGCGAGATTTTCCTTAAGGGGTAGGTTTGTAACAGCCCCAATCTTATCAACTTGATAATAATCATTTTATGAGCGATGATAGACTCTTGTTCATATCATTCTTGTTCTTAATCTCGGTTGGGAGTTCTTTGTTACCAAATAAAACCTTCCTTTTGCCAAAGTCCAAAAACCTACTTAGAATATTTAAAGGAATACAAGGTAACACTTGTATTATGGTAGGAAGTATTTTTATTAAAGCCTAGATAAATTATCTTGGCTAAAAATATTTCGTTGCATTTTAGAAATTATTTGGACTTAAAGAAAATTTATGGTCTTTAAATAAACATTTTCGGCTGAAATAGATATTTATGTATTTTATAAAGTGAAAATGTGGTTTATGAAATTTATCTGGAAATATATCATCCCAGTAGCTTACGATAAAAATTTCATGATTTTATAAATTTATTTGATATTTTAAAGTCCAGTCAAACCTTTTAAATATATGAATAAGGTTTGGTCAACCAAACCGGTCCAAACCCGACCCTTGCCTTTATGCGACCCGACCTCATGTGTCTCGGTCCAGCAATCAAATTTATGCGCTCGGTCACGTTGGCGCGAGCGAACTCCACGACTAACATGAGCCGTCGATCTTCCTTGAGCGAGCGAAGCAATAACGCGCCATGGCTTGTCCCGTGTCCGCTTAAATCTGCCGTTGGATCTTAATCCAACGGCGTGATAGTGTATGCAACCGGACAACTCGGATCCCTATTCAATCACCACGTTCGTTTCTAATCCAACGTAGCGCCCTTTCGTTTTAAACCTAAAGCGCGCTTTTATCTCGGCCGTTAGATTCAAATCCTCGGCTTTTCCCTTTCCTCGTGTTATAAAGCTCGCCTCCTGCGGACCGTTGGATCTTCATCGTATGGCCCAGATCGTGTATGCATTGGACGACTCGGATCCCGCTGTCGTGGCCGTCCATCCTGATCGGCGGCATCGTTTATTTCTATTTGAAACGGAGCGGCGTTAATGTGGGCCTTTGGATTTCAATCCTCGGCACTCCATTTAGGCCGTGGGCCTTTAAAGCCCAAAATCGATGGATCGTTGGATTTTAATCGTGCGGACCACATGGGTGTATGCAATCGGACCATCGGTTCAATTTTACATCGACCGTAGAAATTAAATCCAGCGGTGTTAAACCATCGCATCTAAAAGGGTGGCGTGTATATCTTTTAATTGATCGTTGGATTTCAATCCAGCGTCTCGTGAAAGCGGAACCCGCGGCACCATCGGGATTTCGTTTTAATCTCGTTCGATCGATCTTGATCGTGCGGTCCATATTAAATGATCAGATTCACATCATTTAATCTCTCTATTTATCGTAGCGCTTATTTCTAATCGGACGGTGACTTTTGTTCGAGCCTTTACGAGTGCGCGCGGTGAGGATGACAATGGGGCCCACATGTCGGTTGGCTCTTATCTCCTTCCCTCTCTCTCACAAGCAGATTTCTCTGGAAATCAAGGAGAGGATTATCCCAAAGTTTTGCAACTAATTTTTGGGATAATTAGCCTAAATGGACACCTCATCAACTCTAGATCTTTCTCTCTTGCTCTGTAGCTCCACATCCACATATATAAACCCTAGTTTTTGAGTCATGACCATTGTTGACCATGAAGCTCATCCTTTTCTTGTTAACGGTGGAGTTTCTTGCTTCTTGCTCATCGCTTATCCATCTTAAACTCTGTTTACACTTACAATCAAGATTGGTTATCTTTTGTAGGTTAAATCGAGTTTAACTCTCTGTTGTTCAACATCGGGTTGTGTAGAACCCTTAGCATATTTCTTCTCTGGTAAGTTAAACCTAGTTGTTAACATCTTGAGCATCTTAAGGACTTGAGAAGCTCTGTGAATCATTCTTTTAAGCATCGGTAGCTTCAGCGACTTTAAAGTGAAAAGTTGATATTGCACCTTTTAGGTTTTCATGTCATTTTCAAGACCTAGGTATCTTCTGTCAACTTATCATCTTATTTAGATTTTGACTAAACCCTAGCGACATGACAAGTTGGTCTTTCAATTCTTGTCATCATCTATTTTGACTCTTAGTTGAAATCTTGTCTCTGTTCTCTTGTCGGCTCAGCCGAGCAAAATAGATTTTGCTTTAGCTTTTGCAATCTAACTAGTTAGGGTTAGACTAAGGTTGGTTTGGGATGTTAATTACCTAAAAGATCATGCTAAGTTTCATTTATGAACTTTTGCATGATCTATACTTCTATTTCAAAATTGCAATCATGTCTGTTTTGGCTCTTTTCAAATCTGAAGCTGGAACTTTGCAATAAACTCTAATTTGTCTTTTGAAAGCAGTGAGCTAGATAATGGGTTATTATCATTATTATGGGTAGTTATGGTTTAAGCATCTTGTAATCATGCATTTCTAGATTGATCATGCATATTTCTTCCATGTTGGACTTATTGTCGGGTTTGGTATTTATTGGATCTTATTGTTTCTTTAGAATGCAGTTCTGTTGAAGCCATCGAATCTTTTCTGAGCAATGCAGGCACCTGTGAGAAGTCTATTATTACCAAGGCAAGCATCCTCTTTGCACCATATTGAACCCGATTTTGTACAATAGTCTTTACAAATCCGGTGATATCTGAGCATGCTATTTGTCTGAAAATACAAAATATGACTTGTAATAGCTAGCTATGACCTGACATGGTGGATTACCTTGATTATGACCATACACTCAACTCTAGTGTAGTACTGTATAATATATGGTCTATTCTCAGATTTGGCTTAGATATGCAGTCTAGAGATTTTAGAGTTTGACAAGCATATCTTGTCAAACATGGGAATCTGGCCCAACTATTGTCATTTTCAAACTCTTTGTCCAGTTCCTTTAAATCAGTCTTGTATTTGAAATCTAAATTGATCTGGACAAGAGGAAGCTAGTGATGGTGCCTTCGTGCACGAGATTGGGTTTTGTGGTGGGCTTGTCAGGTTAATTAAGGACCGAACTCGATTATTCAATTCAAGCCCCCACGTACTTCCACATGCGGTGTATGGGCGCTGTTTGGTTAAGTAAAATGTTGAGACTATTGAGTTGGAAACAGAGAGTAAGGATATGTGTATTGGCCTTGCATGGCATAGATGCTTAGGTCCGAGGGCGTGTCTTATGCCATGTGAGCTTTGTATGTCGATGTCGGATGTTCTTAGGAGGGTGAGGCGTATATGTGCCTCGTCGCATATACGATACCTTAATAGTGCCGATGGCATTCTATTATGGGTGGTGAGCCCAATTTGTTTTTAAATTGTTTGGATCGGCATTCTTGACACAACATGTGTGCCACGTGGTTAGTAGGTGGTGTAGCCTACACTATGGGATTAGTTCACACATGGGGTCCAACTCAATAGTGTTAACTTGTTGAAAAATACCAAATCTTAGTTTCCCGTGGCATACCAAAGGAAGTGTGTCATCATTCGGAGGCATCCAAGGCAGCAGGCTAACTAAGTCATGTGGGTAAAGATGTACACCCTGCGAGGTATAAAGCATTCGAATAGCGTGTCCACGGTCATGGGCGACAACTTGAATTGATGTCACTGTATAGAAGTTTGATTTTCAAAAACCTGGTTGTGGTTATTTTCGGTTTGCATGAGGGTATCATGCATTGTCTTCGTTTATTTTATGTCATTTATGTCTTGTTTTAAGCAAACTTTGATTTATTAAATCGCTTTACAAAATTTAGCCTTTGTAGGTTAAGATGTATCGCTTTATGCAAATTTGAACCTTTATACCTTCTGTTGTAACCTTATGCATGTAAAAACTCTACTCCTTTGGTTAGGCTCTAATCACCACTTTATTTTATTAGTTTGAGTAAGACTTCTGAGTACCTACATACTCAAGGTGCTACTACCTATTGTTGCGGTGAGGATGGTTTCCTTTATGAAGTACGTTAGCGCCCGATCGGTGGCGCTAACGAGTAGCGCTACTTCTTGCCTCCACGCAATTGCTGCGGGTGGATGGGGCCATTGGTGGACATTTTCCGTTTGTTTTGCTTCCGTATCTTTATTATAGTGACCAAGTCACTTAATATTGTAGTATTAACGAATGATGTAACCTTATGTTTAATTATATCAATGTATGACTTGTATGTGTTTGATGCAATGTTGATGAAGGATATATATGCAATGGTCGTTGATCACAGGAACCATTGTGGTACATATATATCAGAATCTGTTTATTGAAATTGTTACTTGTTAAGTTCATACCTTTAGCATGATTTTTAATTAAGGGCGTACTTTGTTCCTTAATTATGAATTGTGTTCTTGTATGAATTTAATTTAGTAACATTTCCAATAACAGGGTCCTCACAATTCTCGGCCGTCGATCTTGAGATCAACGGCCCGAGATCGTGTGTGCAATCGGACCTTGGGCCGTTGGTGCGCTCTGGACCGTCCATCGGCGGTCTGCGGTGGGATTGGCCCAAGCAACGCACCGTCCGGATGCATACACCTTCGTGAGCCGTTGGATCGTGATCCAACGGTGAGCTCGGATTAGGTTTGGTGCGGCGTCTTTGTTTTTGGCGTGAGCCGTGGGATGTTAGATCAAGGGTTGCGGCGTCCACGTAGTTTCCTTTTAATTGGGTGGTTACGTATTTGGTAAGTATTTGTTTAACAAATGAAAATGATATAAAACTTTAAAAACTCATAACTAATTCATTTAAGCTGCTTTTAGATAATTCCAACGGTAATAAATTATGTTGTCACTTTAGTTTATTATAAAAATGGATTTAAGCATGTTCGATGTGAAATTGTTTAGTTAAGAATAGCTTGTTTTACGCTATTTTTATATATTCGAGTTGTATTAAAACTTGGAAAATGCATATCTTTTACTGTATATCGATAATTGTATGATTTTAACTTTGATAAATTTGTTATTAACTAAACTTTAATCTAAAAATGGTGGAAGGCCTAAATCGACTGAGAAAAATATGTTAGTAGATTTAACCTTATTAGCGACACTTAAAAATTCAATTAATGATGTAATAGACACGATAATTCCTGTAAATCCTAAAAATAGAAATTTGATGTTAGAAATCCTCTGTTATCATTCTATAATGTGAAATAGGTTTTGCACATGTTTATATTTGGAAAGTGCATTATGCTAGTTTTGCATCTTAGAAAAATCATAACTAAATCATTTTAACTCCAAATGACCTGAAATTTTATATGGGTTACCTCTATACCAATAGGTAGCTACCATAAAATTTCAGCTTCAAAATCTTTCTAGAAAATGTTTTTGCTACAGTGCTAATTATGGTAGAAAATGGGTTTTTAGGTAATATCTTTTGCACCACAAATCAAATTAGGTTTTCAGTTTCTATGTCTTGGTATATTCGTATTTCACCTTGTGTATAAGTTTAAATCGCATTTGGATAATTTTTGCTTGCTCTTTTGTTAAGTGTTGCTAGTCTTATTGGTTGTTCTTGGTTCTTTTTGCCTTTGCGCTTAGGATTCGACATTTGCGGTAATCCAGAAGCGACCCTCCACAACAGTTTGAGCAACGACAAAGAAGGCAAGCAGTTTGATCATGTTAATCCCAGTATTTTAAGTATTTATGTTGATTACAAATTCTATGTATGCATTGCTACTTTGTGTTAATAGTTGGCCTAGTAGATGCATTCCTTAGCAAATGATTATCCTCTACTACCATGAGCCTAGGTTACTCGCTGTGATTTAGAGTTCATGGATGGGCTCTTGTCACTTAGTAGTTGCGAATTAATTGCTTAGCCATGCTTAGTTTAGGTAGAAATGGGCGGTTATCGACTTGTCGATAACCTTGATCATAAAACTTATTATGATTATGATTTCCACCTTGTGCCTTGTCTACTTATGAAAACTAAAACTGAAAACAAAATGATTTAGACTTGGGCACAATGGTATGATGGTGTGATTTTGGGTGTGGTGGAATGGTGCAGGGTCAACAAGGACCGAACATCTTGTTACACTAAACCAAGCATTTTAGCGTGCTAACCACATTAGATGGTATGGGACCTCTCTTGACTTAGTACTTTGGCGTGTATTGGCTCAGTCGCGGTCGCGGGAGGGATGGTGTTGGGAGCATTGTAGTGTCAGAAAGACTTCACAGTGATGGGATTTGTTGTCTTTGGCTTGCAATGTAAGCATATGGGTTTCTATCCATATGGCGGCTCGTAGTTAATACACAAGATTGGAAATGTCTCGTAGGACTTAGCCGGGCGGCATACCTTGATAGTGTGCTTGTGGCTTGAGGCGGTGCGAAGTGTGGGTACATTGGTACACCCTGCGAGGTTAAAACTATTCGAATAGCCTCGTCCTAGGTTATGGACACGCTTGGCAAGGTCTTTCAAGAGTTAGACTACAACCTTTTAAATTAAAACTTGATGGGTGAGTGCAGAATCGGGATTAGGTGCTATGTTGTGGTGGCTATTGGGATAGTCACTTCAGTGGTTCTTGTATGTATCTTTACTTACTTGTTACTTTGATAACAAAGCAGTTTGCAAACTTGCTTTTGAAATATATTACATTATTGCAAATAAAGTTGGCTTCATGCAAAATAGGACATACAACCTCCACCTAAATAAGCTTGCATGTAGTTTATGAATAGGTGCGCTATTCCACACGTCGATCTTGCGGGTACAAAGACAATCTTTGTACTCGGATGCTATCTTAATTGTTGCATTGCGGAGGAAGAAGGTGAGCTGAGGGCCTCACTTTTGTGAGCTGTGTTGTGGTAGCTTAGGGGCGACTAGCTTGGCGGCCCGTCGGTTGCCTTGTGGGTGTATGGCTAACGTGCGACTTTTGTTCTAGCCATCTTATGGCACCTTTGCTTCATTGTCATTCTTGTATATTGTTCTATTTGGCAGTCGGCTCTCTTTTGTAATAACTTTACTTTATGTATGTCATTGTTAAACCTAGTGATGTATGTGTATGGAATTGATGTGTAATTTTGTGATGATGTGCATATGCTGCAGTTCAGGAAGCATATGTCCATCGAGGCTTAGAATGCTTAATTAGTAACGCTAGAACCATTTGGAGGTTAAGTGTTACTAGTTAAACATTCGGGTCCTCACAAAGTTGGTATCGAGCCATACTAGCAGTGAAACCCTAGCTTGGTAGCCTTTAGGATATTTTGAAACTTACTTTCAAATAATTGATAAAAACTTAAGTAAGCTCTCAGTTTTACTCCTTATCTATCTTAGCTTGCTCATCTCACCTTATTCTTGGTTAAATTAGAAAAAGCTGTTTTTCCTCTCATCTTCTTTTCAAAGGATAGTTGTTTAATCGATTAAATTAGTTTTGGGAGCACCATGAGGCCTTAAATTGAGTCTTGGCTGTTTGGAGTAAGGAATAGGGGCCTGGAACTTCAAATTTGGCCAAGGGCTTGAAGGAGAAATTATGGACAACAAGTGCATATTCGGACAGCTAGCTTGTAATTAGTATATAGTGCTGAAAATGAGAGCTAATCCAACTAAAACTTGTGGGATAGAAGGGTAAGAAGTGATATGAATTAGCTAAACACCTAATACTCTAGTAGGTGGTTATATCTTGATTCTTGGGCTGTTGTGAGCTAGAATTTAGTTCTGAAATTTGGGGCTTCTCAAGCGATTACTCGTTCTTCCATACGGGTTAGTCGTTTGGGAAGTCGATTTGGTGATCTTTGGTCTGTGCTTTTGGTGGTAACTCACAGGCTTTTTTTCTTGAGTCTGGATTTCTTTGCCTTCTTTTATCTCGAGCTTGTAGCTAACTTATCTTAGTGAATCGGGATGGGTGGTGGGACACGTGGCGGCGGAATCGGCCAGGGTAGTCCCGATGAGAACTTCCCCTCCTCAGACCATGGCGGAAGTCCTCATGCAGGTCGAGCATAATCGTTCGGAGGACCCATGAGTGTTGGAGGTTATCGCGGAAACACCTCCACTCCCTCTGGTGCCTCTGGATCTGGAGGTGGTCACCGGTCTCGTGGGGACTTGCGGAGTTCCTTCGCCTGCGACCTCCCACCTTCTCCGGTCGAGATCCCTTGGGCGCGACGGCCCGGCTGCGTGCGGTTGGCGAAGCTCAGCGTTGCTCGATGCCGAGGAAGCGAGGCGGGCGCACCGCATCCCATCGGTTGGAGGTGCGGCACTCTCATGGTGGGAGAATTTCCTGCGCCATGCGACTGCGGGACACGTGGTCTCGTGGGAGAGTTCGATCGACTTTCGTCGGGCCCATGTCCCCGGCTTTGATGAAGGCGAAGAAGAAGGAGTTCCTTGCGCTCAAGCGAGCGCAAATCGTGACGAGTACCTCCATGAGTTCAACCATTTGGCGATGCGCTCCTGGCGAGGTGGCCAGTGAGGCCAGCGGGAGAAGTTCATGGAGGTTTGTGCGAGGAGCTTGAGACAAGCTCTCTATTGTGGACTTCCCGACTTCCGGACCTTGGTGGACAAGGCCATCGTCGCCGAGCATAAGGCGAGCGGCTGGCGAGTCCCGCATAGCGCAAGTGGGAGCCCGGCCGATCTGCGCGGTGGCCTCGTTTGTCCCAGTTGGGCTGCACGGTGGCCGTTCTTTGGCTTCACCACCGCGAGGCCTTGGCACCAGCTCCACGTCCTCCGCGGCGTGACTTCGATCGCGTGCACTGCGACCCGGCCCGAGGTGTTCCCGCAACCCGCGGCCGGCGTCACACCTCTGCGCCACAACAAGGGCCCTCTGCGAGTAGTTGTCCTAAGAAGACTAGGCGGCCCCTCGTCCTAATGGAGGGCGGGCAAAGGAGTAGTCACCCACGACGAGAAGACCCGGGCTTGAGGCGGCGAGTCAATCACATCTCGGTGAGGAGGCACGAGGCGCGGCGTGGTGTTGGGTATGCTCCTTGTTAATTTGCATCCTTTCTGATTTTATTTGACTCGGGCTTCGCATTCTTTTATTTGAGGTCTTTTCTTTGTTGATTGTGGGCTTCTTGTGTTCCTCTGGGATTCCACTGCTGATTCGCTCTCGGGTTCGAAAATGAGAGCGACCAAGTATGCGGGATGTTCCTATCCACATCGAAGAGTGAGATTCTTGGCGAGTCTTATCCTACTCGACTCGGCGCGCTTGGATGTGATTCTTGGCATGGATTGGTTGTCCCAACACTTGGGGCCGTCGATTGTGCGGGAAGATTGTCTACCTCACGGTCCTTGGTGAGCAGGTTGGGTTTTCACCGCGATTGCGAGAACCCTACCTTTTGCCCTTGAAGCAAAGCCGAGCGTTGGAGATTCACGATGTCCCCACGGTGTGTGACTTCGCGGATGTCTTTCTGAAGATTTGCGGGATGCCTCTGTTCGGAAGCGGAGTTAGTGATAGAGTTCTTTGCCGGTACCGCCCCTATTTCAAAGAGGCGTGTCGCATGCCTCCTAACGAGTTGGAAGAGGCTGAAGAAGCAACTAGGTGAGCTACAAGAGAAGGGTTTCATTCGTCCTAACTCATCTCCTTGGGGTTGTCGATTATCTTTGTGAAGAAGAAGGACAAGACCTTGCGCATGTGTGTGATTACCGTCCAGCTTAATGAGGTGACGGTGAAGAACAAGTATCCTTTGCCCGTATTGATGATCTTTTCGATCAGTTGGCCGAGACACGTGTCTTCTCAAGATTGACTTGAGATTGGGCTATCATCAAGTCGGGATCGGAAGCGAGGATATTCAGAAGGCGCCTTTGCTACTCGTTATGGTCTTTACGAGTACACCGTCATGTCTTTTGGTTTGACTAATGCTCTGCTTTGTTCATGAATCTTATGAACTCGGTATTCATGGAGTATTTGGATAGGTTTGTGGTGGTATTCATCGATGATATCCTATCTACTCAAGAGTGAAGAAAGAGCATCTTGAGCATCTTAAGCTTGTGTTGGGCAAGGCTGCGTGAGCACCAGTGTATGCCAAATTCGGCAAGTCGAGTTACAGTTGAAGAAGTGGCATTCTTGGGCCATGTTCTTTGTGAGAGGTGTGGTGTGGATCCTAGCAAGGTCGGTGATGTGCTATCTTGGGAATTGGCCAGTCGAGTCACCGATGTGCGGAGTTTTCTTGGTTTGGTGGCTACTATCGCGCTTTATCGAGAATTTCTCCAAGATTGCAGAAGCTATGGTGAACTACTCAAGAAAGACAAGAAATTTGAGTGGTCATTGCTTGTGATGTGAGTTTCGGAACTCAAGGCGGTGACCTCGGCCAGTGCTTGTTCTCACGATATTCACAAGAGTTTTGATATCTATTGTGATGCTTCTCGTCGAGTCTTGGTTGTATTCTTATGCGGGAAGGCAAGGTTGTGGCCTATGCATCGCGGCAATTGAGGCCTCATGAACTCAACTATCCTACTCATGACTTGGAGTTAGTTGCTTGTGGTCCATGCACTCAAGATTTGGCGGTATTATCGATTGGTAACCGTTGTGAGGTGTATTCGACCACAAGAGCTTGAAGTACTTGTTCACCCACCGATCTGAACCTCGAGCAAAGAAGATGGTTGGAATTGATCAAGGACTATGACATGGGTATTCGGTACCATCAGGGCAAGGCCAATGTCGTTCTTGATGCACTCGATCGGAAGGTGTATTGTAACATGTTGATGCTCCAGAGCGGCGGCCTACCCTCATTCGAATTCAGCGCCTCAATTTGGGTTTGATCGGCGGTTCTCTTGCTACATTGGTTGTGCAACCAACCTTGTGGACCAAATCAAGCGGCACACGAGGCGGATGTTGGTGTGAGCCAAATCAGCGAACATCAAGGATGGGATAGCCAAGTGCTTTCGGAGGGCGAGCATGGCGTTGTGTGGTTTTAGCGCGTCTTGTGGTTCCTAAAGTCATGGAATTGCGGATTTGATTCTCATGAAGCCCATGATTCTCCTTTGTCTATTCATCCGGGGCTACCAAGATGTATCGGGACCTTCGTCGGAGGTTACGGTGGACCGAATGAAGCGTGAGATTGCCAAGTTCGTTGCGAGTGCGGCGTGTCTTTGTCGTGTGAAGGCGAGCATCGGCGTCAGCGAGTCTTCTTGACCTTTGCGGTGCGAGAATGGAAGTGGGATTCCGTTGGCATGGACTTCATCACCGGATTGCCCGCTCGTCCAAAGGAATGATGCTATTTGGGTAGTGATCGACGGGTTGACTAAAGTGGCGCATTTCCTTCTGTCAAGACTCACTACGTGTGGGGCCTTTGGCGAACTTTATGTCTCGAGGATTGTGAGTCTTCACGGTGTCTGCAGAAGCGATTATTTCGATCGTGGTGCACTTTTCACCTCGCGGTTTTGGCATAGTCACCCAAGAAGCTATGGGACCGCCTCCACTTGATCTGACCTTTCATCCTCGGTGATGGCAGACGGGCGAGTCAACCAAGTGTTGGAAGATATGCTCGTGCTTGTGTTCTTTCCTATGGGAAGAAGTGGGAGAAGTGCCTACCATTTGCGGAGTTCTCCTACAACAATAGCTTCGAGGCCGATCTTGGCATGGCACCATTGAGGCTTTGTATGGGAGAGATCACGAGACCCCATTGAAGCTGGTCGAGGCGGTGGCGGCGATTTCGGCCCAGTTCGATCAATGAGGCCAGCGAGTTCGATTGATCGCGAGCATCTGCGCCTGGCGATCGGACAAAAGAGCTATACGGATCGTCGTCGCCGTGAGTTGAGCTTTGAGCCAATGACTTTGTGTATCTCAAAGTCTCACCCTTGAGGAGCCATCGTTTTGGCATCAAGGGCAAGTTGGCTCCTCGATATGTTGGGCCTTATCGCATCATCGAGAGAGTTGGGCGATTGCATCTGATTGGAGTACGGTGCGCTTGAGGTGTGCATGATGTGTTCCATGTTTCACACACGAAGAAGTGCCTCAGTGTCGGCGAGGAAACTCGTTGGAAACTCTCGAGTGCGGGAGGATTTGACCTCTGCGAGCATCTGTTCGTATTCTTGGGAATCGAGCGGAGAACAAGGAACCGTGCCATCAAGTTCCTTAAGGTTCGGTGGTCAAACCATTCCAAAGATGAAGCAACTTGGGAGCGAGAAGATGCGCCTTGTCAGATTTTCCTTCTTTCTTCTCAGAGTAAGCGGAATCTCGGGTGAGATTCTTGTAAGGGAGAGTTGTAACATCCCAAATTTTGGGCTTGTGTTTCAAATGTAAGAAAATGAGTAGAAATTAAAACTTTTCTTACATCATGTATTTCTGTTGTGCCAATCAATTCTTGTTCAAGGAATTATGGAATTACATTGTCACAAGTCTTGTTGATCCAAATCTTACTATTCCAAAAACAATCTTGTCAAATCTTATGATCATCCTCTGGAAATATTTTCCTAAGTCTGTGTGATGGTATGTGACCCCTCTGAAAAATTTCACAATTTTTAGAAATTGTTTGAATATTTTTAGAGCGATCAAACTGTTTGACTCTTAGTCAAACATTAAAGCAGAGCCTTGCAGAATTTTGGAGATTTATTCCGATATAAAACCTCTGAAAATTTTACACAAGGTTGATATCGAGTTAGCAAGCTCCTGTAAAAAATTTCATAATTTTGGAGTTAATTTGCTACCTCAAACAAATCTTTCAAAGTCT